>JAMZAV010001473.1:0-159352 GCA_024449915.1 Sweltsa coloradensis | reverse complement strand
AAATATACTGAAACAATAAATGCGCCAATCAAGATGCACGCAGCCTGGATCTCTTCACGTCGCTCCTCTCGCCGTGAAGAAGTGGTTCTAGCTCGTTTAAGAATCGGGCACACATACCTTACTCACGGATATCTTCTAAGAGGTGAAGATCCTCCCATTTGTGATGAGTGTGGCGAAGTTTTAACTATAAAACACGTTTTAGAAACCTGTACAAAATATAGAAGTGATAGAAAAGATTTTAAATTAAAACCTTCCCTCAAAGAAATTTTATCAGACAACTCCACGACAAGCGATAATGTTATTATTTCTTACGTAAAGTAAACCTTTTAAATTCAATTTGAAATTCATATATATTAAGCAATCAGAAAATTTGATGGGCACTGATAACTTTACTGTTTTGTGCCCTAAAACCCCAATAACTAACTAACTAACTAACTATTTTGATGATATCTCTCCCATTGAGTTTAGTACATCATCTCCGTATCATCATCAGAGTAACGGAAAGGCTGAATCTGCAGTGAAAACTGCAAAAAAAAGATCAATGGTACTCTTTCCCAGGGGCGATTTGGGGTGTCATGCGTAATCGATGGCTGCTTTTGTTGTGCGCTTCTTTGCATTCCATTGCACACCCCACACTGTGCTTCTTTATCTCATCTCGTTGCTCATCAGTTCATACAACTCACCCCCTGTGTAACAAAGAACATTTTCCATAACTTTCTCGTTAATATCGGGAATTACCGAGACAGAAAAATATTTTCTTGTCGGGATTTTGTATCTTAGTTCTATGAAATGTATCTCCAACTCGACACCTTCTCGCGGTTTGGCCCGTGAATAGGGGAGTTTCACTCCCTGAAACATAACCAATGTTTTTAAATACCTGAAATCAACACAGCTGTACAATAAGATTTAAAAATAACATGTCGTTATATAAGAGAATACGGGCACTGATAACCTTAGTGTGGTGTGCCCTTAAACCCTAATAACTAACTAACTAACTCCCTGAAACTAATGGCGAGCTCTGGGTCGTCGTCGGGGAACCCCTTCCCTTTGACTACCTCCCCGACGGCGACGACAAAGACAACACAGACGGATGATGACACAGACGGAGACGACCACGACGTGGGGGAACCCCTGCCCTCCCCACATATTTGTGGCTGGTTCTGACCAGCACAGGCCTGTCCACCCCTTGACCCCCCGCGTTATCCCTAACGTCCCTCCCTTCGTCTCGATTAGCCAAGTTGCATAAATATGAGACGTAAAGCAATATCCAATCAATCAACCCATCAATCTTATAACCCAGTATCTTCAACAATACTCACTGCCTGGTTGTCGGCGCACAACATTTAGCACGGGTTAATCGCCTATACCTCGCTGACCGGAGAGAACCGGACAACGCCCACTTAGGTTCCCTATTGCCGGAATGAATACATATAACACATAACAAAAACTTGTAGAAATACAGCCAAACCTTACACACTCAAAAGAAATGAGATCTAAAAAAAGGGCCATGCTCATCTACCCTTCCACATTTGCGCATTCTTAATTCATAAACGTACAGTGTCCCATAACAGCATCCTCGAAAAGCTTGGCAAAATAGAATTTGCGATTATTAATTTAAACGAAATAGTTCATCCAAGTTCTTTTTTCTAATTAATCAAAACGTAATAACATGCAAATTTTATTTTGCCAAGCTTTTCGAGGATGCTGTTATGGGACACTGTACGTTTATGAATTAAGAATGCGCAAATGTGGAAGGGTAGATGAGCTTGGCCCTTTTTTTAGATCTCATTTCTTTTGAGTGTGTAAGGTTTGGCTGTATTTCTACAAGTTTTTGTTATGTGTGTGATCTCATTACTTTTTCAAGTTCCATTGCAAAATTATATGTTAAAATATAATAATTTTATCAAAGTTGATTTAATTTCTATGGTATTAGCAATAACAATATAGGATGTAAAATATCTAGACCCGGATTCATGTACATCCTGGGTATAGGTGGTATAACCATGGTATAACGACGGTATAAGGACTGGACCCCAATTCTTGAGTTCGTGGGAGATGACTGTTGAAAACGCAATTTGAAAACGAAGTCGTTTTCGTTTGACACTTTAAAAAGATATGCGTATAGCAAAGAGCTCGAAAAAGTTCTATATTTATTCTAGATGGCAGTGCCTTCATAAACGCGGGCCAATCGAAAGACGAGTTGCGTGAAATGATTTGATTGTTGCAATTATGTAAACAAACAGATGAGCAAGCGCATATTATTTTGACACCTTGCTTCGACATTGTGTTTGTGTGTATTGTGTGACAGAACTATGTTGTGCTGGCCTAGGGTTGGCTAGGCTTGCCAAACATGTAATGTAAGTAATAATTTTATCTAGTCCTATAGCCTAATGGAACTTTAGACCTACACTGTTGTATTATAAATAATTTTCTACATCTGGGCCTAGGTCAGGGACGGTTTCTGATTTGTTTTATGAGAGTATAATGACAACTTTTCTCATTTCACACATAGAAGCAAAATTTAAAATGTCCGCCATTTGTTTACGTATCGCACTTTCCCGCCGTACTCTGCTTATACCGTCAACAAGTGTCAAGTAACTATGGTTACTTGTTGATTGTATAAGGCTTATTTTAAACCTTTATTTGGAAGCCTTCCAACAAACTTTTTCAACTTTTTTTTTCAAAAGAGACTATAATACTATAACCTTAATGTCCATGTAAAATATGAACATTGTAGTCCCACCCGTCTGGTCAGAATCGCGGGCCGACGTATTAGATGTAAGTAGCAGTAGTAGGAGTAGCTAACATCCTTAAAGTGATTTTGAGCATGTTTCAAGCCATTTTTTCACCAAGAAGGAATGGTCGTACCCCAATAAAATTTGGCATGTGTTGTCACGTACCTAAATCCCCTCGATTGTGATAGTTTTCAAGTTCACATAACGTTACATGACGGCTGGGTAACACCTCGAAATCACCCCAACTCTGCTTGGTGTATAAGGTGCTTGAGTGTGTAGCGCACCGCGGCTTGGCTGCGGCGCCCTAACGGGCACCTAGATCCACCAGTCACTTATCGGCCGACTACAATGAATAGTGATGCACGCACAGGGAGGATTTTAAATTTATTTATTATATTCATGGCTACGATGATTGCAAATATAAAGCCTTTCCAAAGTGGGCATAATAATATGTCTACCAGTACCTAGGGCCTAATTCATAAAACAGAGATGTGACAAGATGAACTCAGGGACAAAGCCAAAAATAAGAACATAAGTAGGCCTAGATATTTAAAGATTAATCAGTAGAACAAGTAGAACATGGTTATTTATTTAATTATGACATCTACCAAAAGGACTGAGGCATAAGCCCAACTTACCTCCGAATTGGTTGGCAGAGCCTCCAAGGAGGATGCAAGGCATCTCAGTAACTTGATATTGCCACCTGTAACTAAACAGAACAAGTTGTAGGGCAAAATAATATAAAAAAGAGCCTATAAAACAGCATGAATGTTTGGAATGCAAGTCAGGGTGCATTATAAGCACATATTCATAGAATAGGTGTTGGGAATTGGGGGGGAATCAGTGTACAGTACACGCCGACTTCACCATTTCTCTCATATCACTACTATAATGTGGGCCTTCAAATTCCATCTCGACACCTTCTCGCGGTTTGGCCCGTGAATAGGGGAGTTTCACTCCCTGAAACTAATGGCGAGCTCTGGGTCGTCGTCGGGGAACCCCTTCCCTTTGACTACCTCCCAGACGGCGACGACAAAGACAACACGGACGGATGATGACACAGACGGAGACGACCACGACGTGGGGGAACCCCTGCCCTCCTTATATGCTTTTGGCTGGTTCTGACCAGCACAGGCCTGTCCACCCCTTGGTCCCCCGCGTCATCCCTTACGTCCATCCCTTTGTCTCGATAAGCCAAGTTGCATAAATATGAGACGTTAAGCAATATCCAACAAACCAACTACTATAATGTGAAATCCTAATGAAGGGGTCCAGAAAAAGTTTAAATTAGTATTTTGTAGTGATCTTATGGTTAGGTAGCCTTAGCCTATGCCATGACTACCGGTACTACATAATTAAATCAGGACGGTCAAAGCGGTGTGAAGGAATCAGTTTTAAAACTTGCCCAGATATCAATTAATACTAATGGTTTATTGGAAACACGCCTGTACTACAGGCCAGCCACAAACTTCCGGTCGTAGAAAGATTTAAACATTTCATTTCCCACTAGCTTGTATGTACACAAGGTTGAGAATCCATAGATACTGAGCAAATCCAGAAAGCCTGACATTCCCATTTCCCAATGTTTGAAAACGTAACAGATTATGGTGGGATGGTGTGAGCTTCAAGTCAAGCAGATTAAATCCCCTAAGTGGCTTTCGGAATTGTCTTTAATGACCTTGTTTACCTTTTTGGTTTTCTTGGCATCTAGCAATTGTTCCAAGCGCTGGGCTTTTGAAGCATTATACTGAGACTCATTAATAAATAACAGTTCACGTTCCAATAAGTACTTTGTGTTTCCTGGAAATAAATAGGGTCTACATAAACTTATTATGAAGTTAAAATTTAAAATTTTGCCTAGAAATGTAGGGTCTAGCCTTAATGCAAAAAATAAATAAAAATCAACTTTTACATATCATGGGCAAACAGATAAAATAACTTACAATATGGTCTTATTCAACACCTCCAGCAGAACACATTACAATGGCGCTTACGCAAGAAATTCCACAAAGTGCAAAAAAACATTATTGTCAAGAGATACGTTAGACTGTTATAGGCTAGGATGGTAGTAAAATCTATCTTTAGCGCGTATTGGCTAGGAGGTCGGTCTTCCGGGCGAAGGAGGCCACTGATAAGGATGCAGCATTTCATTTCAATGCTTATAGGGCGCAGTAAACAGTGCGACACCGGAGCAATAACAGTGGAATGGTAACATCGGAAAGTTAAATAAATTTCGTCTAAAATTTACAAGCGACGCCTAAAAATTATATTTACCAAATAAGAAAATACTTTTCAAGCTGATAGAAAGTGTTTTGGGTTACATTTGACCATGATACAGAATTGTTCATAATTACCGTAGCTGTATTAATTTTACTCACTTTTTTCTTGACCCTAACAATAGGCTACCTAGTGTAAAATAAACTTACTACTCATTTCGACAATACGTGCTTGGAAGAGTTCCTGTTTATTTTCGCCACTCTGCCAAGCCACAGGGACGACATCATTGGCAGTGTACTGCTCTTTGCCAATGTTTGTTTGTTTGTTTTATTAGCCTGTTGATAGGTACATAGTACAAATATAGGCATCGTCACGTAATACTTAGCTAGATATAGGCTGATACAATAATAAAATAATAAGATATTTACATAAATAGATAATGTTAGATCTAAGTAAATAGTACATAATTTTGTATATTGTACATCGTACAGATATATACGTTGTCAAGTAATACTAAAATAGATGTAGACTAAATTTTACATATTTACAAGAACCAGAGGAGGAACACTAGGTTTGACTGAGGATATGGGTAACATATTCCTGCAATGTATAGAAACTGTTTTCAACAAGGAAAGTTTTCAGGGGTTAAGCTTGAATGAGGTATCGGATGAGGAGGACAGCACTTTATCTGGGAGTTTGTTATAGAGGATGGATGACAGATAGTGAGGGCCTTTAGAAAATAGGGATAGATTGTGGGAGGGAAGATGAATAAGTTTGGAGGATCTAGTTAGGTGGCTATGTATCTGGGAATTTTGTATAAAGAGAGACGGGTTTTGGCGAACAAAGGTTGCGGCAGTCTGTATTGGCAGCCCATTGAGCGTTTGAGCTCCTACTTTTTTGAAGAGGTGGCGACACGTGTGCCGTCGGGAGTCTCGCGTCAATATTCGTATTGCTTTCTTTTGGAGGGTAAAGATTCTTTTGGCGTGTAGGGAAGCGCCCCAAAAGAGGATGCTGTAATGTATGCAATCATAACACATATTATTGTAGGAAGTATTTAATGAAGGCAAACTAGGGTATCACCATTGTCATGACCTGCATCCAAGATGGTGCTGGAATGCACCGCCCTGCATGACATGTACAAACTTGTAACATAACACACTGCCATCCTGAGTATGGCGGGGACTACAAAATGTCATATGCCACAACCTTTCCCCTCGAAATTTAAACACAAACATGTCAAAATAAAATCAGTAATAATGAAAAGTATACAGGAATGAGTCATATGACTTAACAAAAATTGAGAGAAACACAGTGTCAAATTAATGTCAATAAGCAATTAAGTACAATCTAAAAATTATGCCAGAATAGGATATGCTAACAAGAATTAAGATAAACATCAATACAAATTTAAATTATGCAGGCATAAGATATTAAGACATAATAAGAAATACAACAAATTCAAATAAACAAACACAAAAATTTTGTGCAAGTAGATATGCAATGAATTAAACAGTTACAAAATAGGCTGGCTTGTTACGATTGCGCTTGGAGCTGCGTTGCACTGACGTTGACCCTGGTTGTTGGGATTCGCGGCAAACAGGAGATGGCTGACCACGAATTCTGCAACCAGCCGGTGTAGGCGGAGTCGGCAACAATTCACCTTCGAGATCAGGACCAGCCGGTGTAGGCGGAGTCGGCAACAATTTACCTTCAAGATCAGGTGAAATTGGTACAGCAACTTCTTTTGCGAGGGCAGATGCCGCAAAAGGATTTTTAGCAGAGCCTGCAGGCACGATAGCAGGCAAAACTTCAGCAGGATCGACAACACGTGAGACAACCTGATCGATATGTCTATTATGTTCCACCTCACCATTCTCCCCGACAACTCGAAGGTTTCTCGGGCCTTCAACGGAAAGTATTACTCCCGGCAACCACCGCTCTCCAGGTTTGTAGGACCGATAATACACACGCTGACCCACAGCAAATGAACGACCTTGCGGCAAAGGGACGCTCGGAGATCGAGGAGCAGACGCTGGATGAAGTCGATCAATTAGCGAGCGAATCCGGCGACCCATCAACATCTCACATGGAGCACGCCCTGTTGTTGTGCTAGGAGTTGTGTGTAGCATAAGGAGGATGCCAGCGAGCTCTCGTTTCCAACTTGTAGGCGACAGCTTTTTAAAAGGTTCTTCACTGTCTGGACGGCTCTCTCTGCCTGGCCGTTTGTCGCTGGCTTGTACGGGGCACTGGGAGTATGTCGAATGCCTTTGGCATGGCAAAACTCCTCAAATTCAGTGGACCGGAAAGCTGGTCCATTGTCCGTTACTATTTGGTCAGGGATTCCGTGGGTTGCGAACCAGGAACGCAAGAAACCAATTGTTGTCATAGAAGACATTGAGCCCACTGTATCTGCTACTTCGATTCACTTTGAAGTAGCATCTACACAAATGAGGAAAGTGTGGCCATGAGTTGGACCGGCAAAATCTAAATGTAAGCGAGACCAGACTCGCTCAGGGGCAGACCATGACATAACTGGGGCCCGCTGAGGGTCACGCTGGACTAAAGAACAGGCTTCACATGATTTAACTAACAACTCTATGTCCTCACGTATACCTGGCCACCAGACATAACTGCGTGCTAGGGCCTTTGTACGGACAATCCCTTGATGTACCTTGTGCAGAAGTTTAAGCACTGGTGGACGAAGTTTGGGCGGAATGACAACACGATTGCCTCGCGACACACACCCTCGCATTACCGACAGGTGTCCATGATTATGCGACTGGTACTTCTCAACTTCAACATCACCTGAATAAGTACGACCATGTAAGACATGACTCCAAACCTGGGACAGAGTTGGGTCCTTTCTAGTAGCCTTAGCGATAGCTTGTGCGGTTAGTGGGGATAGAGACGGGGCTTCTTCAAAAAGTAAGACTCCCGCTGGCTCAGGAAATTCCTCACAAACGGTATTAGTTAAAGGTAACCTACTCAAGTAGTCCGCATTGCCGTGCAGTTTACCTGGTCGTTGCTGCAATTGATATTGATAATTACTGAGCATTAGACACCAACGCAACATGCGTGGTGAAACAACATCTGGAATCGGACGATCAGACCTGAAAATTCCACACAACGGCTTGTTGTCAGTGAGAATTTTGAATTTACGTCCATATAAAAACATGTGAAACTTTGTTACCCCGAAAATCACTGCCAAACCCTCTCGATCAAGCTGAGAGTAATTCTTCTCGCTGGCTCGAAGAGTTCGCGATGCATACGCCACTGGGCGCTCCTCTCCATTAGCCAGTACGTGGGATAACACCGCTCCCACACCAAAAGGTAACGCATCCGTAGCCAGAACAATCGGTAACTCGGGATTGAAATGCATAAGTACCTCACCAGAAGTCATGACCTTGTGGGCATACTTAATGCGTGCTTCTTCCGACTCGCCCCACTTCCAGGTTGGATTGTTCGTGGTATGAAGCAACTGGTAAAGGGGATGGAAATGAGTTGCCTTATCGGGAAAGAACCTATCATAGTAGTTTATGAAACCAAGAAACGCCTGCAGTTCTTCCCGACGAGTAGGTGAGGGTATCTCCAGTAGCTGATTAATCTTGCTATCCATCGGCTTGATCCCGCTGCCGGAAGTGGTAGCCAACATACTCGATAGCAGGGACTGCAAATGAACATTTGTCTAAGGGAACACGTAAACCAACATCATTTAACCGAGACACCACCCTCCGGACACGTTCAGTCAGCTCCTTTTCATTTCTACCCCTTACCAGTAAATCGTCTAGGAACACAAGGACACCCTCTAAATCCGCTAGGAGCGACTCAGTGAGACGCTGGAAGTACGCTGGCGCGGACGACAGCCCTGGACTTAGACGGGTCATGCGGAACAGTCCGTGATGGGTTTTCAATGTCGGAACACAAGAAGTTTCCTCATCTACTGACACCTGTAAAAAGGCTTGAGATAAGTCAATTTTTGTGAAAAGCTTACCACCAGAAAGCTTACTGAGAAGTTTGTCAGTTGTGGGAAGCGGATATATCTCCCGATCACATGCCGGGTTGACGGTTCCAGAAAAATCCCCACAAATCCGAATACTTCCGTCTCGCTTCTCCACATTAACCATTGGTGTTGCCCACTCAGAATGAGTGACGGGAACAAGAACACCCGATTTGACCATTTTATCAATCTCCTGGCTCACTCTTGCCTGGAGTGCGAACGGCACAGGCCTAGCCTTACAAAAAACTGGAACCGCTCCAGACTTCAAGTAAATGTGAGCTGGAGGACCAGAATACTTTCCTAAACCAGGCTGAAATACATTATGAAATTCTTTAAGATATGAAGGAATAGACAGCTCAGACGACTTACCAGATGGAACAGGCAAAGAATCTACCTTCGAGACATACTGTTAGTCTACCCCTTCAACAATAATACCTAAATCATCAAACCAGTTTCGACCCATTAAAGCGGGACCGGGCTGCGACATGACCATGACTTGAAGCTCCACGGAGTAGACTGGACTAAAGACACGAAAGCTCCCTTTACTTGTAACTTTTCTTTAGACCAAGTCCTCAGATGGACACTGGGTGACGAAAGCGGAATTGTGGAAATTTTTGTTCGTACAAGTCATTTCCAATGAGCGTATAAGCAGCACCCGAATCGACCTCCATAACCAGAGGTTGGTTATCAATAAGAACAGACACCGTAATCGGTGGAGGGACTAGACCAGCCTTACCGGTACACTGAAACAGGCCAGAGAAGTCATGAGCCTCGTTTTCCTCCACCACCTGGTGAGCCGAGCCTTGCTTGGTACCTCGTGATTTTCCCCCACGGGATATTGCTGGACGATGCTGCGACACTGCGGCCTGGGCGCCTGGGTCTTGCTTTTTCTTGGGACACATCCGGAGTAGATGGCCCACTTGCGGGCAGTAATTGCACCTATATTTTTGGTACGGGCAATCGGACTTAATGTGATCACCTGATCCACATGCGTAGCAGGACCTATCCATGGTCGGACTCGTAGGTCTAGGCTTAGGCCTATTCCCACTACCCTTGCTCCCCTTAGGCCTAGGCCTATAACCAGACCCTGAGGCCTGATGCACAGCAGCTGCCTGAAGCTGAGCAACAGCACTAAACTGGCCTTGCAACTTTGCCATGTTGACTTTTGCGGTCTCTGCTGCCACGGCTCGATCATACACCTTCTCACAGGTGAGATCCTCCGAACTGAACAAGGACTCCTTTAGACGCATGTCTTGCATGCCTAAGAGCATTTGCTGCAGCAAATCCTTGTCCAAATCTGCAAAATCACAGTCCTTGGCGAGCAGACGCAACTCAGCCACGTAATCCTTGAAACATTCGCCGGGCTTTTGTGTTCGCCCACTGAATACAGCTCTGCTGACCCACACATTCGTCTTCGGGCGGAAATGCTTATCTAACGTCTCTATAGCCCTGTCGTACTAAACAGAGGTTGGGTCACATAGCTTACGGATGCTTCGATATATGATATCCCCTGTGTTGGCAAACAGGATCGCCCGCTTCCGGTCATCATCTGTGATGCCATTAGCTACAAAGTAAAAACCCAGTTTTTCTTTGAATATGGACCACTCTACCAAGTTCTACTTTACTAGCTCTGGGCATGTGCCACACATACCCGGATAAACAGGCTGGACAGTAGGGGGAGCCATGGTGATAAAAGAGCTTGCAGGGTCCTAGGGCAATCAACCAACAGGACTAGCCTAGGCCTAGGGCTAGCCTACTATGGCAGGTAGGTGATAAATCTTAACCTACTGACCTGGCGTCTTCAAAAAAAATCCCATCCAGTCGTCGCCATTGTAATGTATGCAATCATAACACATATTGGGTACGTTCCGAATGATGCTCCAACGCGCCCACAACACCCAGACATGCCCAAGATGCCCGAGGTTTAACATTGGGCGTTACGGGCGTTGTGATGGCGGCGGTGTTTACGGAATGCTTTGGGCATGCCCAAGGCTGCAAGTTAGCATCATTCGGAACGTACCCATTATTGTAGGAAGTATTTAATGAAGACAAACTAGGGTATCACCATTGTCATGACCTGCATCCAAGATGGTGCTGGAATGCACCGCCTTGCATGACATGTACAAACTTGTAACATAACACACTGCCATCCTGAGTATGGCGGGGACTACAAAATGTCATATGCCACAGATGCCATACGCTAGGTGTCTTTCACGACATCGACAACTTGCGTCCTCTCGTCGGCCAAATAGAATTCCAGGGCTAAAAGCTTAGGCCTACTAGTGGTCTCTGATTTGGCCATAGTGTAACAAACTGGAAAATAATATTGGATAGACATTAGAAGAAGATAGGGTGCAATGTCGTTGGGAAACAATTTTGACCAAACCGATTTGATTTTGAATAGTAGTGTTAAGACTGTTAGGCAATAAGAAGAGGCCTCACGAGAAAATTATTTAGTTGCCAAGCATTCTAATAAGATAAATTTTGGAATTTACTCGATTTAAGGTAGGCTAGACACGTTCGCGCGCTGGGTTCTGTTAGTTTTTGACAGGATTGCGCAGGTTATTCATATTTTAATGACAACACAAATTAGTTGGACATTTTAGACAGATTTAATGGTGAATACTGAGAAGACAAGCAAAACAACACTGCTACCAACGTAACATAACCAAACATCAACTAAGATCATCAAATACCGCCAGGCCTACCAACTATTCTACTACCATATGATTATTACAACAATAACAACAAGTAAATGTCACCTGTTCTCACAAACTCAACACTTCCCCTTGACGTTTACTTGTAAATAATAATAAAAAAAAACTTCTTGACGATATAAGAAAACACGAAAATGCAAAGAAAACAGATTTCAAACTTCTGAAAAAATTATTTCTCAATACGTACTAATATTACAAATTTGCACAATTTCAATGCTTTCACTGAACAGTTTCTATCCTAACCCATCTTCTTTACAAACCCATTTGTCTTTGGTCCAGATAAAGGTTTTGTCATTATATCAGCGATATTTTCATTTGATTTAATTTTAAACACCCATTTGGTTCCAACAACATTTACATTATGTGGTCTCTCGACAACTTCAAACACACAGTTTTCAAGCATGTTCTGCATCTCATCTCTCATTGCATATTTCCACTTACCTGCATATTGCCAAACAAAGCTTGCTCTACATTCTTTGGTTCAGTTTCTAGGTTTAAATTTGCTACATTACAACGGGGTCCTGCACAAGTTTTCTTTGGCTTTCGTTCTCTACTAGATCTCCTGAGATCTGGTTCTGGTTCTCTATCCTCTTCACTCTCTCTATCTTCCTCTCTTTCTCTTATCTCATCATCACTGCTATCTTCCCCTCTTTCTCTTATCTCATCATCACTGCTTTCTATACTTAAGGAATACAGCTCTATTAGATACACCTCTATTTTTCTTTTCTGAATATTCCATAGTCTGTAGGCACAAGCATCCTGCTGGAAACCCAAGTACACGCACTCAATTGCTCTCACATCTAACTTTTTACTTCCAGGGATAACAGTCATCAACGCTTTACATCCAAATACCTTAAATCTCTCTAACACATCTAATCTTAGCTCCTTTTCTGACCATAATTCCAGTGGAATTTTTCCCTTTGTTGCTTCTGAAGGGCAAATGTTTCTAATACAGCATACATGACTTAAAGCTTCTGCCCAAAATACTGTGGTAACCCTGATTCAACAAGCATATACCTCACCATGTTTAACAAAGTCAAGTTTATTCTTTCTGCCTTACCATTTTGCTGTGGTGTGTACGGTGCTGTAACTTTGTGACTGATACCATTTTGTTTCAAATAGTTTTCAAAATCTTTTCCTTTATATTCTCCCCCATTGTCTGTCATCAGACATTTGATTTTATGACTATGATATACTTCTACTGACTCTTTGAAAACTTTGAACTTCTCAAAGACTTCTCCCTTACTTTTAAGTATCTCAACAGTGCAAAAGTTTTTCCTGAGGATAAAGGAGTCATAGGTCCTCCAAGATCAGAATGAATCAAATCAAGTGGTCTTTCAGTTCTGCACTCAGTTCTAGACACAAACCTTTTCCCTTTTGCCTTTCCTAAAACACAAGTTTCACATATTCGTTCTTTCTCTTCTACGCTTCTTTTGTCTAAATTCAGTAAAGCAATATCTGCCAACACTTGTTCACAACTGTGACCTAGTTTACGATGCCATAACTCGGAAGTTGCTTTATGGGCGCTTGCATTTACAGTCTTAGAACACTCATCAGTTTCAACGTCTACATAATTAGCATTTTTACTGAACTTGTTTAAGGCATCAACAACAAACAGTTGCATTTACAGTCTTAGAACACTCATCAGTTTCAACGTCTACATAATTAGCATTTTTACTGAACTTGTTTAAGGCATCAACAACAAACAGTTCACCCCTTCTGATTGCAGTAAATATTACTTTACCAGCCTTTGATTTTATTTCTGCCTGATCCAAAGCATAAGTTACTAAGTACCCACGCTTCACTTACTGGTTTACTGAAATCAAGTTTACATTTAATCTAGGAACTAATAATGTATTTTCTAAACCAATATCTATTCCACCACATGCATCAACAAGTTGAAGTACAACGGTACCTGATCCAGCAACGTCTCGTTTCTCTCCATCTGCGATCGACACTGTTCCCTTCACATCTTTAACTGTTTTCATGTACTCTGGATGATATGTCAGGTCTGTAGCTCCACCATCTAACAACCATTCAGTTATTTTACAGTTTTTATCAACACCTTTAGTGCTACACAAAGCTACATATTCCTCGATATGGAAAGCTTATTGACCCGGAACGAAATAGAATACGAACACACACTAAAAAACAATTAACCAAGGTCACTTACATAAAAACAATTGCGAATTTTCGAGTAACACTTCCTTACTCTTCCTCAAGCAGAGGCTAACTGACGTCCGTGCGCTCTTCTCTCTTCGGCTGGCGGGCAGGTTTAATGTTGACAGGGAGGGGGTGGCTGCGCGCTCTGTTGACGTCTGGTCGAATTATCGGATCCACATGGGGTGGAAATCAAACGACGGCTGGCTGACAGGGGGGTGTGGCTGCATGCCATCACAGCAGCCTCCTTTATTTTTCTCTTATTCTTCTCTCTTTATTTCTCTCTTTTCTCTCTCTCGCGGCCCTCAGAAGTGAACACAATAGATCGATCTACCAACCCCCGATCGCTGTTAAAAACAACATCTCAGTTTACAACGCTTCTTCTAGGGCCCTCTCCCCCCCTGAACTTCTAGTACTTAGCAAAAGGACTCAACTTTGCTAAAACTTCCAGTCACATTAACAAGCTGGACCTCGTAGCCACAGTTCGAGTCTGCCATGCACTCAATCCCTCACAACGCGCGAGACGAGTTCCGTGTTGAGATGAAGAAATTCTTGGAAAAGCCCTTTAGAATTCCACACCCTAACCTGACCGCCTCGGAACGCGCATACCTGAGAGGCTTACAGGAGGACGAGTCCATTTTCATAGTACAGGCAGACAAAGGTAAGGCGACTGTCGTACTAGACAAAGACAAATACAACTCGAGATGCCGAGATTCTTGACAGCCCAGGCTACAAGAAACTCAAGTCTGACCCTACCAAAGCTACTGAAGCCAAGGTGTACAGGGCCCTGAATCATGTGATCGTTACCTCACTCAATCTTGTAGAACCTACCTCACTCCACATCACTCCAAGTCACCCCACATATATGGATACCCAAAGTCCACAAGCCTGGCATTCCGCTGCGACCTATAGTTAGCTCACGAAACTCTCCGTGTGACAAACTATCAAGGTTCTTACTCAAAATCCTGTCCCCACTGACAGGCAAGTCTGAACATCATGTAAACAACTCGGAAGATTATATTAAAGAAGTCCGAGACCTGTCACTCTCCCCCTCCGACATGCTGGTAAGCTTTGACGTCGTCAATCTCTTCCCTAGTATCCCTAGGGAAGATACCCTGCAACTTGTCAAAAACCTACTTCTATCGGATAGGAGTCTACGGGATCGTACTTGTCTCCCTGTTGACAACATTGTCACTCTTCTCTCGGTGTGCATCAACACCTGCTACCTGCAGTTCGGGGATAGTTATTACCTACAGGAGGACTGGCCTCGCCATGGGGGTCTTGTCTAAGTCCGTTCCTGGCCTCGGTTTTCATGGAGAACTTAGAGAGACTAGCCATCTCCACCTCCCCTGTCGCTCCACTCATCTGGCGTCGTTACGTTGATGACGTATTTGCCATTCTACATGCAAATCAGGTTGATACTATGTTAACCCACATCAACTCTCAGTCCCCACACATAAAGTTCACTTTTAAAAATGAACCCTGGGGCCCCTGCCCCCCTGGATGTGTTTTTATCCAAAATAACCGCCCCCGACAAACAGTAAACTCAAGACCACGGTGTAAAAAAAAAAAACCCCCCAACTCGTCTTCACACCCGGGTTTGACTCCAATCACCCATTCACGTGAAAAGGGGTGGTCCTCGTGTCGGGCCCAAAAGAGGGCTTACACACATGTTCTAACCAAACCCCGGGTTTGCAGACCAGAAATCTTTCTCCTCTCCCTTTGCACCCATGACTACCCCCGAGTTGTTCAAGCTATTCTAGCTAAAGACCCTCGCGAAAAAAAAAACCCCGGAAGTGACACTACTAAGCCCTAAAAAAACCATAGTGTTAATTACTTCCCGGATTCTCGGAGAAATTTCCCGGGGCATTGTAATAGGTTTTAAAAATTCGGCCCGGTTTAACCTCCAACCTCTTCGAAACAACTGGTAAAAACCAAACCCCATAATACCGACCCGCAAGCCCTAACGTTGTTTACGAAATCCCGTGCGATTGTGACAGGACTTACATTGGTGAAACCAAACGCCCCCTCAACGTTCGTTTGACAGAGCACCAACGCAACGTAACCTCCAATGCACAGAATTCCCTTATCGCAAACCACGTGGAGGAAACTTCACACATGATCATGTGGAACAACACATCGGCCCTTCTATCAGAAGAAGACGTCTTCAAGAGAAAAATAAAGGAGGCTGCTGTGATGGCATGCAGCCACACCCCCCCTGTCAGCCAGCCGTCGTTTGATTTCCACCCCATGTGGATCCCGATAATTCGACCAGACGTCAACAGAGCGCGCAGCCACCCCCTCCCTGTCAACATTAAACCTGCCCGCCAGCCCGAAGAGAGAAGAGCGCACGGACGTCAGTTAGCCTCTGCTTGAGGAAGAGTAAGGAAGTGTTACTCGAAAATTCGCAATTGTTTTTATGTAAGTGACCTTGGTTAATTGTTTTTTAGTGTGTGTTCGTATTCTACTACATATTCCTGTTTCGCACTTGCAACAGTTGCTTTCTTCTCCGGTTCTTCCTGTTTCTTATCTTCTTCTTTCTTCTTGTCCTGGTATTGACCTTTCTTCGGTGCACGACAGTGTTTAGCCATGTGACCGAACTTTCCACAGTTAAAGCAGTTTCTATGAGATGGTTTGTCATCCTTTATTTCTTCAGAATATTTTTCACAATTTATAGGTGTAGGCCTATACGATGTTTTTCTTGCTAACAGAGCTTTGGCTTGCTCCTTTTCTTGCTCTATCCTGGTATCTTCTGCTATGAGAATAGGCTTTATCTTTGAAAGGGTCAGACCTTTTTCATCTCTTGCTGTATGTCTTACAACACCATCATATTCTGCCGGTAAACCCATCAGAATGAGCAAAACTAAGGTGCTTTCTTCGAACTCAACCAGGCCTGTGTTTGATACTTCTCTGTGCCTAGCTGTTAATTTAGCTATATATTCCCTCATAGTTACACCTTCTTCTTTATCAAACCGCATCAATGACTTTAACAGGAGAATCTGTTGAAATGGATCTCTCTCACAATTATTTTTCTTCAATACGTCCCAAGCCTCTTTTGCCGATTTTACCTCGTTTATGTCTTCGAGATAAATGTCTTCTACACTCTGTTTGATGAAAGCAAGGGCTCTTTTATTTGCTGATTTTTGACTGACTGTTAATTCTTCTATCCCAATATTCTGCCATCCTTGATCAATAGCTTCCCAACAATCTCTACTATCTAATATCGCTTGCACTTGACATGACCAAGCATAATAATTTTTTGGTCCAAGCTTACTGATCGAGTTGCTATCTTTTGATGACGCCATGTCGTCTAGGTTGGGCGTTGAGCCTAGGCCTAGATTTTCCTTTGTTCTTCGTTCTAGACCACGTTTCTACCCTCTCAACTATTTTCACTTTATTTTCAACTATCTATTACTATAACGATATAACTTTAAAACTTTTCACTGAGTATCCCCATTTTTCTACGCACCTGGACCCATTACCTGTTAGTTTTTGACAGGATTGCGCAGGTAATTCATGTTTTAATGACAACACAAATTAGTTGGACATTTTAGACAGATTTAATGGTGAATACTGAGAAGACAAGCAAAACAACACTGCTACCAACATAACATAAACAAACGTCAACTAAGATCATCAAATACCGCCAGGCCTACCAGTCTGAAATGTCATCAATGGTCAAACCTTTAATCAGTTTGGTAAAGTCGTCGGCAAATAGTTCGATGTTTTCTATGATGAATGGTAGGTCGTTTGAATACAGAAGAAACATTACTGGGCCAAGGATAGACCTTTGAGGAACTCCACATACAAATTTTCGGGGTTTTGAATGGTATGTTATTTCCTTATTATTGATAGTGATTGAGATTTCAGTTATTTGGTAACGGTTTGAGAGGTAGCTTTGGTAGCTAGGCTAGGCCTAGGCCTATTGTGCCATGAACTTTTAACACACCGACCACTCCTAGATTAATGAAAACAAAATAAATTGTTAGGGTAATTATGCAGATTGCAGTGCAACTCCTATGTGTTAAGTAGGTTAGGTTTGTTAAGGTTAAACCTATAAAAACTAGGCCTAATATTACCTAATATTATTAGATTAATAGGTTTAACCTTACCAAATCCAACCTAACACGTAGGCCTAGGACTAAGAGTTGGACCACAATCTGCATTTAAATTAATTGTTCCATAGCTTAGACCAGTTTGAATCGAGGAACGTGCGCACAGTGGTCTTCTTGGAAATTGCTAAAATAATATACAAGATAAGCTAATTCAAGATAAAAAACGAAGTAGGCCTAGTCGACTACCTATGAGTTTTGCCTAGTTGCCTGTCGCGTCAGCTCTAGGACAATTTTTAAGAGGCTAAAATCCTTTCTGCTTCTTTGGAAAATGTTGCATGGGAACGAGTCCAAGCTAGGCCTAGGCCTACATAGAACATTTACCTTCATAATTACCATTTTTAGGCCCACCCTTATACCCAGTTATGTACAAAATTAAAATGACAGGTCTGGGTCGAAAACCTAAGCCTTCATCATTTATCCACACGTGGAAAATAGCCTGTAAGACGACATAGGGGCCTACCTAGGCTTTAGGGCCTATCATCTCCAAGCACGTGGGGAAAAGTTTGAAGTTTTAAAATCTGTGCTGCTTGTGTCAAATGACCACTGGAAACACTAGGCTAGGCCCATAGTGGCTACATCGTTACGGAAGCGTAATTTTTACGTTGGCTTCAGAACCCAGCATTAGTCCTGTCAATTCACATCGGCTACCTCAGTTCAGTTCAGTTTTATTATCAGTTGTTAAAATAACATAGACATTATAAATAAATGATTGTAGGGCCTACACTTCGTTCAAGTTTAGACGTAAATCTTTGTGTAGACTACATTTGTTACCACATACCTATGAGTTGTCAATGCTATGTTTACTTTCAGAGGGATGTGATTCAGAGCCAGAGCATTCCACCCCAATAGTCCTACCAACCCCAGAGACAGATGTGATGTTAGAAGATTATGATATCACTCGCATCAATCCAGCAGCCATCGACCACATAGGCCTTATTGAAAGTGATGATGAATACGAAGATACTTTCAAAGGTATACCTACTTCCCCAGATACTTCCCAAGATACTGATTATGTTCATGCGATAAGTGACAATTCTGAAGATACCGGTAGTGATGATGATTCAAGCAATGTTGGTAGCGATAGGCCTACTGATCATCTTAATGAAAGTGACATATATGAAGGAGCTCCCATATCAGTTGCAGAAATGTAGAGATATTGTGGAGAAATTGACTACTAACTAATTATAGATTGATTAATAATACACTTTATTCAAAGCAAAACACGAGACACCGCGTCGGAAGAGCGTCAGTGTTATTGATTGAATATCCAATCAATAACACTGACGCTCTTCCGATGCGGACGCCATAGAAAAACAGAACTACCAACATAACAACATGAAATATTACTAGTATAGTTTGGGTGCGCTGTTCAAGTCCATATTCAACACTCCGCCTTAGCACGTCCCAAAGTTCTTTACAACGCAAAGTTGGTCCCGCAACTCTCCAAAGCGAGTTTCACAGATCGCCTTAGTCAGAATATCCGCCTTTTGATCTTGTGTTGGGATGTAGACCGCCTCAATCTTCTTTTCTTCAACCAATCGCTTGACAAAGTGGTATTTAACATCCACATGCTTCAAGCGTTTTACTTCCCACTTTTCAAGGTACTTGATACATGCTTGATTGTCTTCAAACAACACGACTGGCTCTTGTACATCAACGTCAAGATCTTTCAGCAGTCCTTTTAACCACAGAACTTCTGCAGCTGCACCCGCAAGAGCTACATACTTGGCTTCTGTCGATGAAATGGCTACGGAACTTTGCTTTTTAGTAGACCACACTGACGGGCACCCGAATACCATCATTAAATGTCCCGAAGTACTCCGCCTGTCTGCCGCTCCACCCCAATCAGAGTCAGCGTAACCTACCAATGGCTGTTGATGACCACACTTGTAGAACAAACCAGAGTCCAGGGTTCCTTTCACATATCGAAGGATTCGCTTTAGACCTTTCCACTCACATTCCGTCGCATTAGTTTGAAACTGGCTAAAATAATGCAACCCGGCACTAATGTCCGGTCTCGTAGTCAGCATTGCATACATCAAGCAACCGATTATCACGGTACGGTTTCTTTCCGATGATGCAATCTTGATCACCTTCCTTGTCTTGTTTTTGCTGTGCTCCCCAGGTATTGTTTTCTTTTAACGTATTAATTTCCTCTTCAGCAGCTTTCTTCCATTCTACCTCATCACTTCTGCCTGAAATTTCATCAAAGGCCTGAGGCACGTTGTCCACAAACGAACAAAGAGCGAAGGTGGTGTACTCATCCATGTACTTTGGTGCACGGACAACTCGCCCTGAACGTGTTTTAATGATATCGTCTTCTTCTTCCTCTTCCGTTGTCACTTCTGGTTCTTCCCTTTGGATTTCTTGAACTTCATTTTCCGGTTCTTCACGTAGAATAACGTCTGTATATTCACTAGTTATATCTCCGCCTGACTTGGACACCTTCGTTTTACTCTTGTAAAAGTAGTCGGTTTCATCAAAGATAACATCATGACCGATGTACAGTTTCTTGTCACCCTCATTCCACAATCGATAACCATTCGATGCGTACCCAACCATGACACACTTTTCAGATCTCGAGTCCAATTTTCCGATGAGTTCTCGTGGAACTCGGAGATAAACGGCACAACCGAAAACTCGAAGCTTTTCGATACTAACTTTTCTACCATACCACAGCTCAGCTGGTACTTTATTTTTTAGAGCTATCGTAGGGGCACGATTGATCAAATACACCGCAGTGTAAATAGCTTCCGGCCATAAGGTCTTAGGTACACTACTGTCAAGTAACAGACACCTAGCCTTTTCCATAATAAAGCGATTCATACGTTCCGATACTCCGTTCTGCTCGGGAGTGTATCGTAAAGTACATTCATACTGGATACCTTTACTCTTAAAGTATTGTTCCATTGCTTTATTTACGTATTCCGTCCCATTATCACAACGGAAACGACTGATTTTGTGGTTCAAGAAGTGTGCTGTAGCCATAGCTTCATACTCCTTAAAGTATTCCAGCGCCTCCGATTTGGCCTTTATAACATAAGCTACTGTGAAATGAGTAGTCATCAATAAACGTTACGACCTACCTTGCTCCGTCTTGTGCAACTGGTTTGATCGGTCCCATCACGTCACTATGAATTAACTCCAAGGGTCGTCGAGTACGAACACGTTCTTTATTGTGGGGCAATTTTGTTTGTTTACCTTTCACACAAGTTTATAATAAATAATAAATAAATAAATTTTATTTAGAGTCTACCCACTCAGTTATATAACTGATTTTCAGTGGGGGACTTTAAATCAAAGCAACCAAGCCAACCCTGCAGGCCCCGACGCAATCGACGAGTGAGCGATAACCAACCAAAGATCGATATTTTTAATAGGAAATATAGCAATCAGTGGTATGGACAGTGCAAACACCCGCGAATCAACGCCAGAATCAACAAGGCCGATTCAGAACAACTCTGAAATTTATTATGTACTTCGTTGCTAGGACGGCTCCAAAGTCACCGTTTACAAACTCCTAAGACAAGAACTGATGGACTGAAGTCCAAATCAGAAGTTAAAAAACTTCTGACTTTAGCGGGAATCGAACCCTGGACCTTCTGCATTGGAAGCAGATACGCTAACCACAAGACCAACGAGCCACACAAACCTTCTTTGGTGCTGTCGTCGCTGCAAGTCCATCCACTTGCTTCTCTAGAACTTTAAGTTTACGGTTACTTATGTGTCCTAGCCGCACATGCCACAGTTCCGGAGTCTCTTCTCTGCCAATAACATTGGCACTTCTGACGCCAGTTGAAAGTTGAAGCCGTACAACTGCCCAACTCGTTCACCTCAAATTTCCTTTAAGATTACAGCTTTTTCCTGTTTAAACACTATTTTATAAGAACGCGCTTCTAATCTTCCCACTGACAGCAGGTTAAATGTAAAGGGGGTCAACAACACATCATGTATTGTTAAGGGTTCAGTCCCTTTCCCAATGTAAACTAACACGTCGTCGGGGAACCCCTTCCCTTTTGACTACCTCCCCGACGGCGACGACAAAGACAACACGGACGCAGGAAGACACAGACGGAGACGACCACGACGTGGGGGAACCCCTGCCCTCCTCATATGCTTGTGGCTCGTTCTGACCAGCACAGGCCTGTCCACCCCTTGTCCCCCCACGTCATCCCTTACGTCCCTCCCTTCGTCTCGATTAGCCAAGTTGCATAAATATGAGACGTTAAGCAACATCCAATCAAACGTGTAACTTCCCCTTTTTGTTCACACTACCTTCTGCCCAGAAGCAACAGTGATATTCAGTGGGTCAGACAGTTCCTCCACACTGTCTAGTAAATGTGCATCCTCACTGCCTATAATGTGCTGAGATGCCCCAGAGTCCAGATAGAACTGCACTGTTCCTGACCTTGTTTTCACTTGAAGTGAAGTTGCTGCCGCAGACACTGCGACAAACGTGAGGTCTTAAGAATCTTGTTTTACGACCTGCGCTTTAGGCTTAGACGAATTTTTCAGATTAGGACAATACACACGTCTGTGGCCTACCTTTCTACATTCGTGACATGCATATGGAAAACCTTTCTTCTGCATTGGTTTGAACGTCGACTTCTTTGTGTACTGAACAAAACTGATGATGATGAATGTCCCCATCATTACTTGATGTGCGCTTGGATTCTCCTTCCAGGAGGCGATTTTTTTACAAATGACATTGACAGTGTCTGTGATGACAAAGTCTCTATTGCGGTTACTACATTATCAAATTCAGAAGGCAACGTTAGCAACAAGTGACACACTTATGTCCGTTTCTTCTAAAGTAGCACCAGTCTGTTTTAACTCCCGCATTAGCTTGTCAAATTGTAAGAAATGACTTAGCAAATTCCCTACGGGAGGGTCAAATTTCATCACCAACAACTTCTTACGCAAAAGTAGATGACTAGCCACGCCTTTCCTTTCAAAAGTATTTCGCAGTTTAAACCAAATGTCATAGCACGAAGTACAGTCTTTGACATACTCCAAATGCGAATCAACTATACGCATAATTATTTGTGTACGACACTTTTTCTCCTTCTTTACTTATTCATCAATGTCTTTCCTTTCTACGAGTGCTTTCAGCTTTTCTTCCGTGTCTTCCAGCACGCATTGCAGTACCTCCAACTCGTCCAACACTTCCAATTCGAGAAGTTATCGCCGTTGAACAGTGGCACTTTGGATCTGTCTTCGGACTCCATAATTAGTTATATAGTCCAGAACGTCTGGTACCCATAACATGTAGAGATATTGTGGAGAAATTTACTACTAACTAATTATAGATTGATTAATAATACACCTTATTCAAAGCAAAACACGAGACAATAACACTGACGCTCTTCCGACGCGGACGCCATAGAAAAACAGAACTACCAACATAATAACATGAAATATTACTTGTATAGTTTGGGCGCGCTGTTCCAAGTCCATATTCAACAAGAAAGCGTTCTAGCAATTTTGACCCTTGCTATGGTACATCATTTAACGGCCTCTTGCATAACAGACATATTATGTCTCATTGCTTTGCATTGTAGAGAGCCAAATCTTTGTGTGACAACACATTATAGATTAAAAAAATTATTTTCTGAATTGCAAAGCCCCATAATATTTCACCATTTTTGTAACAATTGTTTTGAACAACTTGATGCTAAAACTGATACTTGCCTAAAATGTAACTGTAAAGATGTAAGTTACTTTTTAGAGGTGCCACTAATTGCACAGCTCCAAGTAATGTTCAAACGGCAACATTTCTATGACGACCTGAAGCATCGTTTTAACCGCAAAAAGAGTCTTGGCAACATCGAAGATATATACAATGGTAATTTGTACAAAAAAGATTTTGGCAACGGTGGATTCCTCTCCAGTGCCAAAAACATTTCATTTTAAATCATCCAAAATGTCGATTTGGCCATTATATTTTGTAATTAATGAGTTGCCCTATAAAAAACGTTTCCTCAGGGAAAATCTGTTCGTTGGAGGCCTGTGGTTTGGTTCCAAACCCCACTGCAACCTATTTCTCACCCCATTTATATCAAACTTTCAACAACTTTTTAATGGATTTGAAGTCAAGCTACCAAGCACAGCAACATCATTAATACGTGGAATGCTCTTATGTGAGACATGCGACTTTTCAGCTAAATGCATGTTTTTAAACATGGTTCAATTCAATGGACATCATGGATGCACCCATTGTGTACAAAGAGGAACATCGCATAACATAACATAACCGACAACAGTAGAGTGCATGTATATCCATATGAAGAAAACACCAACATGAGGACTCATGCTCAAACCTTGCGGCATGCTCACGATGCTACAATAGACAATAACAAGCCAATTATGGGTGTTAAAGCACCAACTGTATTGTCATTAATTATGCCAGACATAATTAATGGAACAGCTATTGACATCATGAATGGAATCTATTTGGGTGTTGTTCGAAGGCTGGTTCATTTATGGGTGGAATCAAGTTTCCACCAATATCCATTCTCCCTCAGTCAATTCATACCTCTCATAGACAAAAGATTGCTAACTATTAAGCCACCAAATTGCGTCCAGCGATTACCACGCAGCATTGCAGATCACTTGGCATATTTCAAGGCATCCGAGTTCAAGCTTTTTTTTCCATGTCTATTCTCTTCCCATTCTTTTTGGAATAATGAAGCCAGAGTACTTCACTCACTACATGGACCTTGTTATTGGTATCACAATATTATCTAGCAACAGTATTTCACCCCATTTCATTAATAAGGCTAACCGTCACCTCACAAAATTTGTTTCAAATTTGGGCCTTCAAATTCCAACTCGACACCTTCTCGCGGTTTGGCCCGTGAATAGGGGAGTTTCACTCGCTGAAACTAATGGCGAGCTCTTGGTCGTCGTCGGAGAACCCCTTCCCTTTGACTACCTCCCCGACGGCGACGACAAAGACAACACGGACGGATGATGACACACACGGAGACGACCACGACGTGGGGGAACCCCTGCCCTCCCCATACGCTTGTGGCTGGTTCTGAGCAGCACAGACCTGTCCACCCCTTGTCCCCCCGCGTCATCCCTTACGTCCCTCCCTTCGTCTCGATTAGCCAAGTTGTATAAATATGAGACGTAAGGGCAATATCCAATCCAATTGTTTCAAATTTCGAAAATATGTATGGTACTCGTTTCATGACCATAAACATTCAAAACTTGTTGCATCTTCCTCATATTGTCAGTGAGCCTATGGGTATATTCTTGTTTCCCCTTTGAGGATTTTAGGACCTGGTGCATGGTACACGTTACCCTCAACTCCAAATTTGTTCGTCTCTTGTCAGTCATGTTACATTTCCACAGGCTGGTTAATAACCTTGAACGGCTTTCTCCAATACATGTTTATTGTTTGTCACTTGTAAAAAGAAGCTCAGAGCTTATGCGGTATAAAATAAATGAAGCAATTGGCCCAAATATAGTATCTATTGGCACTTACCAAAAAATACAGCATATTCCCCAACAGGTTCGTAATGGCTTTGCAAATTCTGGCATTTCCCTTGGAAATTGTCAACTCTTTCTGAGACTGAAGAAAGATAAGATAATATTTTTGTCTAAGTCTTATACTAGGTCAAATAAAACAATTTCATATTATGTTTCCTTCACATGTGATGATGGTGCTCAAAATATTGGCATCATATTGTTTCATACGTTGTTCAATGTGCAAGTGTACTGTCACATGCTTGTGTGAAGCTAAGTTTTATGCTATTATAACTTTGCTTTCTGTACATGATGAATGTTTTGGAAGCTTGCCATGTGCCTATAGTAGTTTAAAAAAAGTATCAAACATCAGCAATTGAAGTTGTTTATATTGCAACCTAAAATGTTGTTGTCGCTTTGATTTAAAGTCCCCCACTGAAAATCAGTTATATAACTGAGTGGGTAGACTCTAAATACAATTTTTTATTTATTTATTAAATTTGATTTCACGAATTTGATTTCACATACCTACCGGGCCATCAAATTCCAACTCGCAACCTTCTCGTGGTTTGGCCCGTTATTAGGGGAGTTTATCTCCCTGAAACTAATGTGCGAGCTCTGGGTCGTCGTCGGGGAACTTTCCCCTTCCCTTTGACTACCTCCCCGATGGCGACGACAATGACAACAGGGACGGATGACACAGACGGAGACGACCACGACGTGGGGGAACTCCTGCCCTCCTCATACGCTTGTGGCTGGTTCTGACCAGCACAGGCCTGTCCACCCCTTATCCTTCCACGTCATCCCTTACGTCCCTCCCTTCGTCTCGATTAGCCTAGTTGCATAAATATGAGACGTTAAGCAATATCCAATCAAATCAATCACATACCTACCGGTAATATGAGATTTTAGTAGAATGTCCCCAACACATGGACGAGAGGAATAATTTTAAACTAAAACCTAATTAAAAAGAAATTTTATCTGATGAATCTAAGAATATAACAAATGTTTTTAAATATCTGAAATCAACAAAGCTGTATAATAGAATTTTAAAAATTACATATCACTCTAAAAGAGAATACGGGCACTAATAACCTTAGTAACCCTAATAACTAACTAACTATAAGAAGAAACTTTTTTTGCTAAGTGTGTTGTCATTTGATTCTATTACCTGTTTTTTATAAAACAGAAATATCAACAATGCCAACTCTATTTTCTTTGTTAAATTTTCATTCTTGTAAGATCAACAAGTTATAAATTTTCCATTTATGTAGTGTTTGTTCGTATGGAATCTATTTTTAGAACAATGTATACCGGTTCAGGATCAGGATATAGTACTTGGTTTACTCTGATCCATTGCCTGCTTGATGTGTTTAGAACAACATCTAGCATGTGGCGGTGCTCAGACCTGTAGGTTTATGTATAAATCATTTTAAATTTTGACGTAATGCTGATTTTAGGCGGGATTTGCATTGTAGACATTGTTTGTTGTTTAAGTTCATATATTCATAATGGAGTGCTTTCGATTATTCTCATGTTCGGAGAATATTCTCGGCTTACATCACTATAAGAGAGGGCAATAATATCCTAAAGCCTTCTAGAAGTCAATCGTACAACATTTTTGGGGTAGAACTGCCAACATGGTTTTTTATCTTAAGGCAATATTTCTTCATCTACCTATCAATGTTGGCAAAGTCTACTTTGAGTAGAAGTACCAAAAGGGTCCAAAAACCCAAATCTGGTACCACTTATTAAAATATTCAATTGCTCGTAAAATAAACATACGAAAAATTTGAAAAAAATTCACAAATCGTAATAGATATCTAGGTTTAATAAGTGTAACCTACTTTTGGCCTACGTGTAGTTTCTAGGGCTTTAGTGGCCACCTTTTATCTCAATTTTTGTTGCATAATTTTTGTACCCAAATTTGTACATCAATATATCTCCTGATTGGAAAGATTTGGGATAGTAATATTTTACCAAAATCTGTCTATGTCTATGTAGAACATGCTTGCCAAATCGGGCCCAGTTTCAACATACCAATTGACGGTTTTTAATTGTTTACTGAGACAATGCGCAACTAGATTTCTGTCGCGGTAATCCCCTGCGCGTGCCGCCAGCATCAACCCGCGGCGCTGATTGGCTCTCAGCCTTGGTCGCCTAGCCTCCCTCCGCGGTCCACTCTACTCAGTCGTAAACGTAAATAATCATTGCCATTAGCAGTGTTTTTTTTTATGGAAGGGTTCATTGCTGACAGTGGATCTTGTTATAAAAACCAGCTATAGTTATGTGATATACCTGCAATATGTCAACGTGATTTGAAGGTATGTTATCACTTACATCTTAGTCTTATAATACTGTAAGCCCTACGCTCATGTGCTGTGTTAAAAACATGGAACAAACTCTCATTGTTTCAAAGTAAGGCCTAATATAAGCAGTGCGCGGAGTAGTGTGTTGTGTTGGTGACAGGAAATGCTCAGCTACGCCGCTAGTAGACAGAGTGGCATATTACGCTTCAAGTTATTTGGAGACTGTAATTTGCCCGCCATTGTAACATAATTAAATAATTTTTGTGGGAAGGCTGCCAGGGTGCAATTCATGCCCCTCTTCAGGTGTCTAACTAGGTATGTTTGTGGATATGACAATGTGAAGGGATGTCCGAGGGCTGATTCAGAGGACTCAATCCCTTGCATTCGCATTAACGACTGAGGAAAACCTGGGAAAAAAAACCATCAGTCAGGATTGCCGGTCTCGACGGGATTTGAAACCGGGACCTCGCGAATCAGAGTAGCGCGCTTAACGCTGGAACCAACACTGTAGGTGCATTGTAACAATCAACATCGAACAGAAACATCGGTGTTCTTTCCAGGCCCCCAGAGTTTCTTACACGTAACGTCGTATCGATAACACTAAACCAAGTCCATAAAGGCAGCCTCTTTCAACATTTTCCAGGGCGTGTTCATGATAATTGATAATGCATGTTATTTGAATTTATGAGTAGTCTTTTCATTTAGGCCTAATCAGTAGATGTTTCAATTTAAAACAAATAATTTGTTAATTACTTTACAGCATTATAGATAGTCAATTTTTTCTTTTAGTCTGGTTTAAGCTTGTGTTATGACTGCATAGTTGTTTTCTAACAGTTACGTCTTGAGCCCTTGCTTATCTCTCAGTCGTCGAAAAATGGCGATTTACAGACACCTTCAGACAAAGAAAAAGGGATTTGTAAATGCTTTAAAAGACAGAGAAAAAGTCAACTACGTGAAATACGTAGCCGCGTTTGCTCGCATAAATAATGCAATATCTAAAGGTTTTCTACTCCAACAAGTACTGCACTCCATTGGCATATTAAGAGATGTCACTACCAAACAATGATATGGAAAACTATCAAGAAACCCGAGGTACTTTTACTGCTGAGGGTTATGTTGTTATTACCATTATAAGTTATTTTTAACAACAAGTATGTGCTATAATATTCTCATTTTCCCCCAATATGAACACCAAAAATAGAACCCACGCAAATTTGTGTAGAACATTACTGGGTGCGATATCACCCCTATTCTAATGACCACGGATGCTATTCCAGTTGGATGTGCTGAAGTTATTTCTTGTAGCTACAAAATTGGTTGCTCAACTAATAGGTGTGGGTGTAAAAAAAAAAAAAAAAACAGGGATGCCATGCACTGATGCATGCAAGTGTTTTGAACTAGAACGAGGATGTTCGAATATCAATGCAGGCATGATAAGAATTTGGATCTTTTACATTACATTTACATGCATTACATGCAACCGACCACTGATCGAAATAGGATAACAAAAAGTAAATTCTACAATAAATGTAAAATAAAATGTTTTAAATATAATTCAATACTACCCACTATAAATGGTTCGAGAAAATTAACAGAACGCAGCAAGAGTTTTATTGATTTTTTTAAATATATTACACTATAATATACAATACTATTCTTCAATATTATTTAAAATGTAGTCACATAACTAAATAAATGTAATTCTTATACTGTGGTGAACCTAATTGATGCAACTCTTTCCAGAAATGGACGATTCAGATTGATCGGCGCACGTAATGTGTTGGGTTAAAACGGTTTGTTTGTCTACAACTCACTTCTTGGTATCTCACATGAATAGTTTAAACGCATTCAACTTTAATAAAACAGAATATGACACAGACTTCATGCAGGTATAATGCACAAAAATGCGAATAATTCTATATTTCAAACAAAGTTAAAATTCGAACCAACACCTAAGACAAGGTATTTTTATACTCTTAGCTTGAGACTGTCAGGGTATGTCAGGTGGCTGGTTTAGATCAAAATTCTTGATGAGATGAGAGATATCATTATTATTTACTTAATATTTTATAAAAACATTTTTTTAAAAATAATTGTAGATAGTAGTAAAACAAAACAAAGAGGATTTCTCGATTTCCAAAGTTGAAGTTTTGAAGGTGAAGGAGCCATTTTTGGTTTCGCCAACATTGTTTTGAATTCAGCATGGTCAAATTAGTTAAAACAGCATATTAATCGCTTCTACGACAGTAAAACAAACTTAAAAAATGATTTCTTGATATCCAAAATTTTGAGTTTTGGAGGTGAAGGAGCCATTTTGGTTTTGCCAACATTGTTTTTTGAATTCAGCATGGTCGAATTAGTTTAGAAAGCATTTTTAATTGCTTCTACTCATTAACAGCATAGACTTCGAATTTTGCAGACTGAATTCCCTATCTACTATGCATAAAGTATAGAATATGATTTGATCCATTGATTTATTGTTTTTATAACAGATAACTCATGTTTATGCAATGTCACTAGGCCTAATAAAGATGATTTTGTTTACTTGAAATCTGCTTTTCTTATTTGTGAATTGTGACATCTTCTTAAACTAATATTATGTTGTAGCAAGAATACAGAGCTAGCTATATTTCCATGTTTTATGGAATGATCTTGACCGTGTCACTCCCACAATTAAGGCATTATTTAGACATTGCTTTTGAGGAAAACCTTCAGCACTATGAAGTTAAATATCACTAGGAAAACGCTAAAGTTCCGCCACGTTGATGGATGAGCTTTTTAAAGTTTTTAGTTTGCGTAGGATATCTTTACTTTTGCAAGTGCTTTGTTTTGTTGCCTACGCAATGTAGGTGATTGTTGTCAAGTTTCTATTGTTACCTGTCAATTGGTATTATTTACCGTAAACAACTTATATTAAAAGCTTTATTTCTATGGCTTCTGGCTAACTTTTTCAAATTTTTCTTTCTAAAGTTACTACATCACCATAACCTTAATGTCCATGTATAAAATGAACGTTGTAGCCCCACCCGTTTGGTCAGAATTGGCCCAAATGTCACGAAAATATCGCACTAAAAATCAAAAAACTTATATTAAAAGCTTTATTTCTACAGATTCTAGCTAACTTTTTCAACTTTTTCTTTCAGAAAGCAACACATCACCCCTGCCTTAATGTCCATGTGAAATATGAACGTTGTAGCCCCACCCGTTTGGTCAGAATCGGCCTAAATGTCACGAAAATATCGCACTAAAAATCGAAAAAAATCGTAAAAGTACGATATTCATGAGAAATATTTCTTCGATTGTACCCAAAAACGTAGCAAGTCTAAGTTCAGAGATTTCGAAGGTCCCCTTCAATTTTCAGCAAGATCGGATATGCCGTTTGCCCGGTAGAGAGCGAACAAACAGACAGAAATACAAAAAAAAAACAAAAACAAAACAAAACATTGGAGCTAAATTTTTTGAGGGGTCAGTGAAATTGAAGTCTTCTCTTCGCTCGCTACGCTCATCCAATAACAGAGTTTTTGGATGAGCGAAGCGAAGACTTCAATTTCACCGACCCCCAAAAAAATTTAGCTAGGTTGTTTTTTTTTTTTGTTTTTTTGGGTTTTTTTTTGTTTGTTTTTCCTTCTGTTTGTTCGCTCTCTACCGGGCAAACGGCATATGCGATCTTGATGAAAATTTGACACGACCTTCGTTTTCTCTGAACTTAGACTTGCTACGTTTTTGGGTACAATCGAAGAAATATTTCTCATGAATATCGTACTTTTACGATTTTTTTCGATTCTTAGTGCGATATTTTCGTGCCATTTGGGCCGATTCTGATCAAACGGGTGGGGCTACAACGTTCATATTACACATGGACATAAAGGTTATGGTGATGTATTGCTTTCTGAAAGAAAAAAATGAAAAAGTTAGCCAGAATCGAGAGAAAGAAAGCTTTAAATATACGTTTTTTGACTTTTTGTGCGATATTTTCGTGCCATTTGGGCCAATTCTAACCAAACGGATGCTACGTTCATATTATACATGGACATATAGGTTATGGTGATGTAGTACCTTTTGAAAGAAAATGATGAAAAAGTTAGCCAGAATCCATAGAAATATAGCTTTTAATTTAAGATTTTTACGTTAAATAATAACAAATTAACAAGAAACAATAGAAACTTGACAACAATCACCTACAATGCGTCGGCAGAAAAACAAAGCACTTGCAAAAGTAAAGATATCCCAGGCAAACTAAAAACTTTAAAAAGCTCATCCATCAACGCGGCGGGACTTTAGCGTTTTCCTAGTTAAGCATAAGCCTGCTTTCAAGACATAGGCCTACTCGTTTAATGATAACAAACAAAACTGATAGCTCAATTGGAAGAGCATCGGTAAGCCGGAGGTTCTGGGTTCGAGCCCAGTCGGGGCCAATTTTTACGACAATTGCTATCATTAAACAAGTAAATTATTCTTAAAGTCCAACTCGCAACCTTCTCGTGGTTTGGCCCGTGATTAGGGGAGTTTTTCTCCCTGAAACCAATGGCGAGCTCTGGGTCGTCGTCGGGGAACTTTCCCCTTCCCTTTGACTACTTTCCCGACGGCGTCGACAATGACAACACGGACGGACGATGACACAGACGGAGACGACCACGACGTGGGGGAACCCCTGCCCTCCCCATACGCTTGTGCTGGTTGACAGCACGGCCTGTCCGCCCCTTGCCCCCGCGTCCCCTTACGTTCCTCCCTGCGTCTCGATTAGCCAAGTTGCATAAATATGAGACGTTGAGCAATATCCAATCAATCAATATCACTTATGAAATAAACTGTTTCAATAATGTTATGCTGTGCTAGTAAACTAGGAAAACGCTAAAGTCCCGCCGCGTTGATGGATGACTTTTAAGTTTAGTTGCTTGGATATTTACTTTGCAAGTGCTTGTTTGCTGCCTACGCATTGTAGGTATTGTTGTCAAGTTTCTATTGTTCTTGTCAAGGTATTTCCCGTAAAAACTTGTACTAAAAGCTTTATTCTATGGATTCTGGCTAACTTTTTAAATTTTCTTGAAAAGTACTACATCACATAACCTTAATGTCCATGATATATGAACTTTGACCCACCGTTGTCAGAATTGGCCAAATGGCACGAAAATTCGCACAAAAATCAAAAAACTTACTAAATAGCTTTATTTTTATAGATTTGGTAACTTTGTAAATTTTTTCTTTCAGAAAGCAATAAAATCACCATTACCTTAATGTCAATGTGAAATATGAACGTTGTAGCCCCACCCGTTTGGTCAGAATCGGCCCAAATGTCACTAAAATATCGCACTAAAAATCGAAAAAAATAAGTACGATATTCATGAGAAATATTTCTTCGATTGTGATTTCGAAGGTCCCCTACAATTTTCATCAAGATCGGATATGCCGTTTGCCCGGTAGAGAGCGAACAAACAGACAGGGGGAAAAAAAAAACACCCGAGCTAAGTTTTTTGGGGGGTCGGTGAAATTGAAGTCTTCGCTTCGCTCATCCAATAATTAGACCTAGAAGTTTGTCTATTTTGACATAAAAAATAATGACTTTCAAACTTATGCCATTATTACACAGTGTAAATTGCAGCTTTTGTGTTTGTTTTTATTTTTAAAATTGCATGCATTGCAGGCGACCATATAAAGATATATTTTGTCAAATAAACCAAAAATATTGATAGAAGGGCCTATATTGATAAGGCTTGTATATGTTCTTCATGTTATTGTAAACCAATTAATAACCATGGTTGCCAATTGGTGACTAGTATCCATGGTTGTTATTTGGTTATGTATTGGTTATGAGATTCTCAGAAAAAAGTAATAACCAACTAATAACCATGGTGACCATTTAGTTATTAGTTGAGGTTTACAAATGGTTATTAAAAGGTTTATAATAACCATGGTTGTCAATAGGTGATGTTCTGGTTTGCAATAGGTTATCAAATGGTTATGGTTTACAATTGGTTATGATCCATTTCACAAGCCTCTTTGGTGGTTATTAGTTTTGTTTTACAAATGGTTATCAATTGGTTATTATGGTTAACAAGAAGTTATTATTTGGTTATCAATTGGTGATGAGTATTTTTAGTAAGGGAATACCTACAATTCGTCGTAAGTGATGCTTCATAGATTTAACAGCTGCTTCCCACAATCCTCCGAAATGTGGACCCAGGAGGAATGAAATGCCATGTGCAACCTTCTGCTGATGCATGGGTCTTCACGTGAGCTTGATGATCTTGATTGCCGAGGAGTTGGTAATGTTCCTTTAGTTGACGATCTGCCCCGACAAAGTTTGTTCCATTGTCACTGTAAACATGAGCACTCATTCCTCGGCGGCTGAACCTTTGGAACGTAGCGAGAAATGCATCAGTACTTAGGCTACTGACGAGTTCCAGATGGATCTCCTTAGTTGGGAAACAAACGAACACCGCGATGTAACCCTTCTACTCCGGGAAGTACCCAATTTCAGTTGGATGGGGCCTGCATAGTCCACGCCTGCATTGAGGAAAGGACGACCTGGCTGCACCCTATGAGCTGGTAAAACGCCCATCTGTTGTTGCGCTGTTTAACCCTCTCCCTCACATATTGCTGCTGCTGATGAGAGACATTACTTCACTACGCTTTAGTACGCTATATGAGGGAGAGAGTTAACCCTCTCCCTCACATATTGCTGCTGCTGATGAGAGACATTACTTCAATACGCTTTAGTACGCTATGTGAGGGAGAGTTAATAAATAAATAAATAAATAAATTTTATTTAGAGTCTGCCCACTAAGTTATATAACTGATTTTCAGTGGTGGACTTTAAATCAAAGCGACCAAGCCAACCCTGCAGGCCCCGACCCAATCAGCCTTGAGCTTGAAACAGGTAATGCACTTCTCCACCTAAAGAGAAAATCGGTTCGGACCTGAATAAAAATCGCTTCACGAGAGGAGGACGTTTAGTAAAACCACTAATACGATTCCCCAATTTTTTTTAAAAAAAAAAAGGTATGTCATATGATCTAGGTGTCACAGCACATTGATCATATAGGAAGCTGAGTCCAACAATAAAGTAACTTCACTTGTTATTACTGGAGCTTAATGAGAAGTTTAAATGTATTTGCCAGTCACATATTAAACATATTAAAAAGCATAATATAATGTCTTCTGTTTATTATTAATGTTATATAAACAACATGAAAACTACAACATAACCTTTTTGACCGATTAGCGAGATGAACGATGCCACTTGTACATTTGCTTGTCCTTTATTTGCTTTGAAATAAGATTCCAGTCTTTCCGCTTATATCCGAAAATCACATGTTTGGTCATCGAATGGCTCGATAAAGCCCACTTTTGCCGCCATGCTTTCTTGCTAATCGTCCTACTTTTCAATATAAACCACTGACCATTTTCGTTGAGAATCAACTTCGTTGCCAATTGTAGTATTTTATGATAAATCTACGTATTGGATCACAGAAGGAAATGGACAATAAGTATCACTCGAGTCATGGATAACTAGGAGTTTTATTCCGGTGATTTGCCAACGCCTCCACGTCGTAGGCCTAGCTGCAACTGCCTGCCACACCCTGACCACTTCAGGTGGGCCAACCTTACGTAAGCCTACAGTTAATACATTGCAGTTGTTAAGTTTGTACAATCTACTACAAGGTTAAGTCGTACATCGTTTTTTGATCTGGTGGAAAAACTAACTCCTGTCCTAGGGAAGCAAAATACCCTAATGCGTAACGCAATACCAGTTGATAAACGTGTTGCAGTAGCTATTTATGCATTGAAAAGTAATGCAGACATGTAGACAATAGCAGACTTGTTTGGTATTGGCAGGAGCACCGTGACTTATTTACTACACGAGTTTTGTGAAGCTGTCAACACCGTGTTATATGAAAACTCAGTACAATTCCCTGTAACTGCAGCTGCCAGAAATGAAGTTGCAAGAGGATTCCAGAATTGCTAGCAGTTTCCGGGTTGCATTGAAGCCATAGATGGTTCACACATTCCTATTTCAGCTCCAACTTTTTGCCCAGCAGATTATTATAATTATAAGAGTTATCCAGACCAGAGATAGCGCTTGTAGACTACAATTATAAGTTCATGTAAGTATAGACATGTAGGCCTACGGACAGTTTAGTCATAATACTCATTCATTGATAATGTTGCGTATATTAATGCATACCATTTGATCAATAAGTACACGAATATAGGAAGACCTGGCCGAGCCAATGATGCGTCTGTGTTTGCAGATAGTGGTTTGTATACATTCATGAACATGAAGTTTGATAATGCTGAAGGATAGGAGCAGCATATTAATGGAGATGCAGCAATTCATTGCATGCCATGGCTGATGGTGCCATTTTGTCATCCACCTAAACATGCCACTTTTAGAACATAATTTTAATTATAGGTTAAGTAGCGCTCGAATGGTGATTGAAAACGCATTTGGTCGCCTCATGGGTTGCTGGAGAATTTTGTTTAAAAAATCCGACTTCTCCGTTCAAAATGGGCCAACAAATTCCAACTCGACACCTTCTCGCGGTTTGGCCCGTAAATAGGGGAGTTTCACTCCCTGAAACTAATGGCGAGCTCTGGGTCGTCGTCGGGGAACCCCTTCCCTTTGACTACCTCCCCGACGGCGACGACAAAGACAACACGGACGGATGATGAAACAGACAGAGACGACCACGACGTGGGGGAACCCCTGCCCTCCCCATATGCTTGTGGCTGGTTCTGACCAGCACAGGCCTGTCCACCCCTTGTCCCCCCGCGTCATCCCTTACGTCCCTCCCTTCGTCTCGATTAGCCAAGTTGCATAAATATGAGACGTAAAGCAATATCCAATCAAAAAATCCGTTCAAAATATGAGAGAAATTGTTAAAACATGTGTGGTATTGAACAATATTTGTGAAGAAACAACGATAAATTTTTCCCCCATTGGATGTCCATAGTGAGTGCCTCCAACAACCTCAACCTACACACATCTACAATCAGCGACGTGCAAGCCAACTTGCAAAAGTTAAACGAGATTTGCTAGGAAGGCAGTTGTGCAGTGATGGGCTTACATTTGAACCTATGAACTGTGAACAGGGTATGTTAAGACAAAAATTAACAGGGAAAAGGAATGTGAAAACAATAAATGAAGAGGAACAAAAGATGGCATTATGTAGATTAAGGTGCGTTTATTGCTCGCGTTTGATGCGACGCGACTCGAGCACACACAATACGAGACAGTAAACCCACCTTTACTTGAAAAACAAATTGTGTAGCCATTTAGCATATGTATTTAATTACCACCTCCGATACAAAACTACTATCCATAAATCTAAAATAATATGAATTAATACCGTAAGAATAATGTTTACAATGTGCTTTGATATGATACCCTCAAAATGAGGGGCAGAGGTGTATGGTATACAAAGAAGCAGATCATTTCCCATCATCATTAATCAATTTAAATATTATTGCATTCGATTTGTTTGCTGTTCTTTGACATGATACTCTTTGTTGTGTGGTAGAGGTGGGTCGCTTTATTGGCAGGATACAGGGTTCAACATGAGAGGTGGTTGACAATGAATATTGTCTGGACTTAATTTCAGAGGAGCCTGGGGTAGATAGCATGGTAAAAGAGGTTTGGGAGGGGGGTTTTGTTGTGCGACAGATGGACCATGTTTTTTTGTCAGAGATGGGTGGCGTTGCTTTAGGTGTAGATGCAGTGAAACTAGACGAGTTTGGGGTGGTTAGAGTTGCACGAGGTCTGCATGGGGTCGATTGAGAGGAGGGTGAGGAAGATGATATGGTGAACATTGTTTGCAATATACTGGTAGGTGTCTGCACATTATTGGCACCCGCATTTTGCACCCAATCAAACAGGTCCGTAATGGACTATGCCTGTTGGGTCTACTCGTCGGCCCGTGATTCCATCTTGAAACTTCTCGATACTGTCCACCACAGTGGTCTCCGGCTGGCGCTGGACGCATTTCGGACGAGCCCCGTTTTCAGCCTGTATGCTGAGGCAGGAATGACGTCCCTCGCAGAAAGACGGAACTACATGTTGGGCAGATACGTATTGAAGATCCGGGCAATGCGTAACCACTCATCTCATTATCGGTTGACATCACTGTTTATCGATGGTTAAATAACAATTATCATTAGGAGGAAATAAATAACACCATACTTCACTTTGACAGGACGGTAGGAGGAAGTATGTTCTGGTCGGTCCACTTGTCTTCTATCCGTTGAGAAAGATATGCCATTTCATGAAACTGGTGGAGGTATTTTTTTTATTAATAACATATTATTTGATTATTTATTGCACCTTATATTTGTTTTCATTAATTTTGATCTTTTATTTAACTATGTGTGGCGGGCCAGCCTTGTCACCCTACCATCCTGCATTTTTCGGATTTTGATTCTAATAAATTAGGCCATCATTGCTAAATAATATGTCAATCAAATTAGCCCAGTGCTATATAATATACAATCACTAATTAATGGTAATATGTAAAGTCAATTAATCAAGGTCTGTGAGCCAAGGGCTTACGAGACGGGCATAAGTTTTATTGTTAAAATGCTCCCATGCATTTTACTGGGTAACCTTGTTGGCAAACCAGTGCAGGTTTGGAGACATCGTCGAGGGTGGTCGTGAAGCCAGGCCCTGAGGCTATTGAAGCTAGGCGAAGTTTCTAGGCGATGCTGTGGTTGTCACGTAGGCCAGTGCGCCTACATCATAGTGGAAAATTCCCAAAATCAAAAAGTTTAAATAAATCTGTGAAACGAATGGAGATTGGCTTAGAAGGTCGAGTCCCGCGTATAACAATCTGGTTTTATAAATATGTGACGGCATATTTAATCAACCAAATTGTTATAATTGGTACACTAATCTCAATCCCGTCAGATTTATTTTATTTGCCGTTCCTCGCCGCCCCACTGTGCAAGTTGTGTGCTTTTGCTGTTCCACCCATGTTTGAACCGCGCGCGTTTATTTCACGTTTCAAAGTTGGCACACCTGTTGTTACACGGCGATTTTTCGACTCCGATTGACGTTCGACTTTCGACCTGCTACTTTGATTTAAAAGTTTGACTGGTCGAAGCTGGGACCGCTGTTGTTTTGGAAGGGGGACTGACTTTTTTCTCTCGTGTTGGCTGAGATGTTTCTCGGTTGCAACGCGGTTCAGCGCATAGAGAAATAACCGGGGAAGAGTGGAAACACAATGTTAAATAGCGGGAACCGCAAAAATTAGTTTAGAAGTTCGGAAGATTAATTCATAGAAAGCAGCACCAACATCTTTAGTTTCGCGATCTATGAATGACTCTTCCAACTATCAAGTAACAACTAGCGCAACCTAGTGACTACTGCTTGGACTATCTAGGCTTTTCGTGGCGCCGGTGGGGGGATTTCCGTTTTATTTCATGGTTTTGTTCATGTAATTGAAAGAAATGTTAAAAGTGCGTGAAGAGAGTATCCACTAACACTTTTATTATTTCTTTCAACGACTTCTGGGACTTTGGAGACCTATTGGGACATTAAATGTTCATCAATATCCGATATTGCAAACACCACCACTAGGCCTAGGTCTAGGCCAAGGCCTGCTTGCTGGAGCCAGTTCTTTTATCAGTACACACGCGTTTTATTCTGAACTAACGAGTATTTACGAATGCACTTGGCGCTGCAAGAGTGGTTTTAGAAACTCTCAAACAACTCAAAACTTTGATTTTGGCACTAAAAAAACGAGAAACAACACAAATAGCAAAGACTGACAGCAGGCTGAACTGAACCGAAAAAAGAAATGCCTATCACTGCCTTCTCGGCGCTCGCGGTAAACATCACCGTTACCATGGTTACAGTCTTCGATGGTGCTGCTTTCTGTGAATTAATCTTCCGAACTTCTTGGTAAACACGGTAGCTCGATGGTTGGTAAACACGGTAGCTCGATGGTTCCCGCTCGGCTATGCTTGTTACCACCCCGTGGTTCAGCGGGACGTGAAAGAGGAGGACATTTTGTTCGTCCATTCCTGTAGAATCTCCGAGTAGACCAGACGTCTTTCCTAGAGATTTTTAGTTTTTCTTGTACATCAAGCATGAACTTCAAAATGTGTATTTTTACCCAGTGACTGGTAAGACTTGATATTAGTTAAGAACCGTTTTTAGCTTGGTGTTCTTTTGAATTATCACCAGGGTTCATGTATGGAGCTGGAAACTAGGGCCTACATTGAAGTGATGTCTAGAACTACACACAAAGGGGCGTTTTTCCGTGCAGCCATTTTGTAATTTTCGTGGACTGAGTTTTGCCATGGGATCCGAGAAACTTCCTCATGGATTCGAGTGGACGACTGCCTGGAGAATGCTGTAGCAAGACTAGGGCCTAGGCCTACTCAGGTTCTACGTTTGCATGATTGTTTTCCTTCGTTTTTCTCTCATGAGATAATTTTCCGTGCGAGATTCTGACCATTTTAGGCCACTGTTTAGAAAACTACTCTTTCCTAGCCTTGAAGGATTGGTCAACCCTGTGTAACCTAAGGCTAGATGAACGCTTGACCGTAAATTTCAGATTGACCCCAATGGCAATCTTCTTGTGATAAATGTTGGCGACTAGTGAAAGAATGCACATGTGCCTAGCAACCTGTAATTTTAGGTCTAGCCTAGACCATTGAGCAATGTGTCGCAGTATGTTTTCAAAACTTCATCTTGCCGATATGGAAGATTATATTATAGTGAGGTGTTGTAGCTACACTGTAAGTTGGTTTATGAATGACATTTACAAGTGTTAGCTAGTATTTCAGGTTACAGGAGATATCGGGTGTACTTGTTAGGCAAAGTAAAGAATTGCACATTTATATAGATTAATTGTGGTTTATTGTATGAAAATGTTACAACGTTTTCTGCACGTCAAGTGTGCTCACAGAAACAGGAAGAGAGGGGGGATACAACGGAAATGGGAAGTTACAAACAAAGAATATAACATCAAGGTGGCGGTGGAATATATACCGGCAAAATTCAAAAAGACATTAGGTTATAAAACACAAATAAATGTAACACCCTCACTTAATCTAATGACTTTTAAACATTTAAGTGACAACACAAGTTTAGGCATTTAGACCTATTCCTTTAACGCAACTGAGTGTCTTATCTTTTGACAGAGCTTTTGTAAGTATGTCTGCTGGCATTTTTTCCCCTGCCATGTACTTTACAATTACTTCACCCTGTTCAGCCAACTCTCTAACATAATGATATTTGACTGCAACATGTTTAGTTCTATTATGAAAAACAGGGTTTTCAACAAGTTTACCAGCACTCTGGTTATCATTAAAAATTGTTACCGTCCCTAAATCCTTTTGCAATTCTGATATTATCCTTTTATGAAAGCAATATCTTTACATGCTTCACAAATTGCAATATATTCAGCTTCGGTTGAACTAAGTGCTACAGATTTTTGTTTCTTAGCTAACCAGCTTACTGGTCCATCAGTGTATGTTAAAATTACAACCAGAATATGAGGCCGTCAATTAACACAGTTTCACGACCTGCATCGGCATATGCAACAAGTTTACCTCTCCTTTAGTAAACATAAACAATAATATAGTGTTCCTTAGTATCTTAGAACAGCTTCACTGCTTGAAAAATGCCTCATTCCATGAACAGTTATTAAATGACTTAAAATAACTATATGAAAAATTATGTCAGTTTGTGCACACAGAAAAGATATTTATTAACACCAATTATTGTTGGTATTCACCATTCTTTTTACGTCAACTTCTTTCTCAAGTTTTCAAGTTGCTCCATCGGGGATCCTCACCTTACCAACCTCCTACCAACTGAAGAATTCTTCTGCATAATGTTGATTGATTAAGAGTTGATTGTAAACGAATTTTCTATCTCTGATACACTTCATCCCCAAACTTCCTGCAATTTCCTAGGTCCTTCATTTGAAGCTGTGGCTGATTTGTTTTTAGTCCTCAGTTCGTGACTTGTATTAGAGAAAAGGAAAAATCATCAACATAAGGCTATTACAATGAGATTGCGAATCCTGCCTCTAAGCATACAACATAGGATTATATTTTGATTTGACAAAATTAAGTTTCAACAGGAAAGATTAATTTTAGAATTCCATGAAACGTGCCGCTGTTTAAGGTCCATATACTAAGCCTTCTTTAGCTTACACATTTATTTTCATAGCCTAAGCTTAAGGGAATTCTTGGACTGTTCAATATAGTATTGCCTCATTCAACTCACCATTCAAAATAAGCTGTGGTGATAATCTACATGATGCCATTTCAAGAAATCTAATTTGCAGCTAGTCCGACACAAAATACGTATCGATGTTAATCGAATTACAGGTGCAAAAGTTCCAGAAATCTTCACCATATTTCTGAGAAAGCCCTCGCAACAAGCCTTGCTTATGGCGTACAGAGTCATCTGGGCTAACCTTTCTTTTAAAAAACCCATTTACATTTGACCAACATTTGTTATTAGTTCGGACGTCGTTTCAAACTAATTCAGGTTTCATATTGTTAAAGCATGCATTTCTCATCATAGCTGTTGCCATAGTCTTTATAGTACGCTCTAGAGCATCATTTACACATTGAGGATCTTGTTTGTGTTATACAAACAAGAATTATGTTATCATTTGAATTAGAAAGAAAATCGCATATTCATAGTTGTTCGTTGTCCTTTAAAGGTTTCTATGTCTAGTCGGTATCTATTTCCGAATAAAATTGGCTGCACAGGTTCCAAATCAAAACCTCTAAATTCCTCGACATCACTATTTTCCTCATGACTATCATTTGAAACATCACTAGAATTATCATTGTAAGATAATCTTTCCAAGTCATTTGCATTATCATCATCAGTCGATGGGATTGCCACCCTGCTGTTGGATCTGTATGTGGTAACAGGTTCAATTCAGAGTTATGCTTACTGTCTGATTTTGATATTACATTTCCTGCAGCTGACTCTATGATTACAATATCACGAGCAAAAATCAAGGTTTTAGGATTGTCTGCGCGTACCAGACGATAACCCTTAGTAGTTTCGCCATACCCTACAAGGATGCATTCAACCGATTTTTTGTCGAGTTTTCTACGCTTTTCATCCGGAATATGAACTTGCGCTTTACTACCAAAAATTCGAAGGTGCGACACATCTATTTTTTCACCAGTCCAAACTTCCTCAGGAACAGCATTCTTTATGTTCGCAGTTGGACATCTATTCTTTATGTAAATAGAAGTGTTCATAGCCTCAGCCCAAAACTTCTTTCTCTAAACCTGAATCAAATAGCATGCATCTAACACGCTCCTAAGAGTACGATTTGTGCGTTCCACTACTCCATTTTGTTGGGGAGTATGAGGGATAGTTTTTTGATGGACAATACCATTATTTTTTAAGTAATTTTCAAACTCATTACTGGTAAATTCCCCACCGTTATCGGTACGAATCACCTTTATAGACTTACCTGTATGCTTCTCGGTCATTGCTTTAAACTCTACAAATTTGGAGAAAGCTTCACTTTTTTCCTTTAGCATATAACCGAAAGTTTTACGACTGTAGTCGTCTACAAATATTAGACAATATCTAGAGCCGGACCAAGAGGTTTTTCCATGGGACCCATTATGTCACATGAATTAGTTCAAGCAAATCTTTTGCTCTTTTCCCCCCAGACTTTGGAACTTGGTCACAGTCTGCTTACCTTCTAAACATACTGTACATGGATCTAAACATTCATTATCAAACATTATCCCTTTTACAAGGCCTTGCTTGAGTGAGTTTAATCCCTTACGATTTAAGTGGCCTAATCGCCGATGCCATAATTCATGATCAGAAATAGGCTTACTTACTGCCAAAGCCCTCACTTGCTCTGTATTGTGTTCACTTTGATCTTATAGTATAGATACCTCCTTTGAGAGTTCCAGTGAGTTCAGGTGCAACATCTAACGATATGAGATGTTCATCATACACCTTACACCCAAGTTTATCAAATGTCACAACATATCCTTTTTCAGTTATTTTTGAAACAGATAAAAGATTTGTTGCCAAGTTAGGTACATGAATAACATTTTTAACAATCTTAGGAACTATTTCCTCGGAATCGGAACACTTAAAGTTCGTGAGTATGTCGCCAACACCATTTGACGATATTTTACTGTTATCGGCAACAGTAATATCCTGATTGCGAAAGTTAAAATCAGTCATCCATTCTTTATTTGGAGACATGTGACATGTTGCTCCCGAATCTAATACCCAAGATTCTTTTGACACGGAGGTCAGAAATGCTGAATCTGATAGCATAGTAGTAGGCTTATTTTTTGAAGCATCACCAATATTGCTATCACTACCGGAATTATTTTTATTCCATTTACTATTAGGCCTATCATTAGTCTTAGAATTAGATGTTTGATTTTTCTTTCTATTAGGACAATCAGGACGTTTATGTCCTTCTTCATTGCATTCGTAACATACTACTTTATTAACAGTACCTGTAGGATTAGGCCTAGGCCCACTATTCACATTTTTCCTCCAAGGTTTTTTCTTAGTAGTAGCACCATGAGACATCAATGCAGTCGAATTTTCATGTGACCCTTTAGTACTCTGCGGGAACTTTCTTCAAGAAGAGCGATCTTGACTTCTTCGGAAGGCGGAGTCTTCTTTTTGTCCCGTGTCAACATCATGATGAGCGTTTCATAGGACTCGTCAACACCGTTCATGAGCACAAATGAAAGATATTTGTCCTCGATGGTCTCACCCATATCAATTAATTTTCGATGAATTGTGATGACACTGTTCACAAATTCTTCCATTGCCGAAAATTGGGACTGACGACTGTTAAATAACCGTCTAGTCAGGTCAAAAACGTGACTCATACTTGACCCTTCATAAGCAGATTGTAGGCTATCCCATGCCATCTTGGATGAAGTCGCAGTTTGGACATGAACATAACAAGTGGATTGGACAGTCAGGCATATTTTGGCTAGTGCCTGTGCGTCCCTATCCTTGTTCTTGTCCGTTATAGGTTCACTGCCATCCACAAGATTCCATAGGCTCTCGAGCATTAGGCTCATTTTCATAGCAAATTTCCATGTTGAGTAATTTATTTGACCCTCTAGTTTCTCGATGGTAGGTACATGCGAAGAAACTGCTGGAAACGACATGTTTACGGTCGATTTCGCTACGAAAACTAACCTCACTTATGAATTCACAATCAAACTATCACAATTTACGAAGATAAAACGATTGTAGAACATGATATCTTACGTTAGTTTGCGTGTCTGTGCCCATAACCTGTTAGGCAAAGTAAAGAATTGCACATTTATATAGATTAATTGTGGTTTATTGTATGAAAATGTTACAACGTTTTCTGCACGTCAAGTGTGCTCACAGAAACAGGAAGAGAGGGGGGATACAACGGAAATGGGAAGTTACAAACAAAGAATATACATCAAGGTGGCGGTGGAATATATACCGGCAAAATTCAAAAAGACATTAGGTTATAAAACACAAATAAATGTAACAGTACTAACTTACATGAATCAAGAGACTGGAGATGTTTAATGAGATTTAATAATAAACAGAAGATATGTGATACAAAACTGGAGGAATACTTGCTAGAAGGCACAAGCGCGAGCTATCAGGAGAGCTCTCAGGCAGCCATCTTGTCTTCTTCTTCTTCTCTCTCTCTCTCCCTCCTCATTTGGCGGGGAGTTCAAACATACGTTTATACACTACACATACTAATAACTAAGGGAATACTTACAGACATTAATTGACTAACTATCGCTACTGGTATATCTTATTTTTTAAACTAATGTAATATTACTGTTCGCGCCGGTTATTTTTTGTATTTTCGTCGCTTTGTTTAATGCTATTTTGATTGCATTTGTCTTTTCATCTTTTCATTTTGGTTTTGACTCTAGTGGTTTTGTCCGGTTGTATTCGCATATCATTCTTGTAGTTCAGTACACGACTAGTTGTCGTCTCTGAAAAGTCGCTCTCTGTTATCTCTCTCGCCCATATTTGGGCAAATCCAGTTTTCTTACGCTCTCGTACTCTGCACTGTGTTTGCAGTGACTTTGCCTGTGTTGTGACATTTTCAACCGCTACGCTTTGCTATTTCTCTATTTCTCTCTTCTTTACACTTCCAACTGGCCAGCTCTATTAAACCTTTCCTATCCCCCTCGACGTCTGACACACTGACGTCGCGACGCACGCGACGCAAGAAAGTTCGCCAACTTCTGAACCTCACGATGTCGGGAGCAACCACTCCATGCAGGAAGTATTCTGCACAATCATAATATGTAAGTTCTATTCTGCATTTTATTTCCTGTGTTCTTCCTTGCTCTCTTATCTCTATTAAAATCAATTTACAGTCCACTTACAAATCTCGGCATAGGCATCTCGGCCTAAACAATTTGATCCGTCCGAACCGGATGCAAACTTTTCTTCTTTCATTGTGGATGTTCATCATTTGTTTTCTCATTGTCTTGTACTTATTCGCTAAAGTTGCTGTGTATTTTTGTATATCTCGTGCTTTTGTTCACGTTCTCTGGCGTCACGATATCTCTCGCTGGATATCGTTGGTTCGTTCTCAGGCATTTGACGTCTGATTTTCTTGTGCATAATTGTTTCTCGATTTCTTTCTTGTATGTGTTTTTTCTCTGTCTCTAAAGCACATATTATATTAGTGAGTTTCTTATGTTTCATGCTCTCGTCTCGCGTGATTTTATACACGCATCGTTTTCGCTCATGCACTGTATGCAATGACGTGTCAATATACGTAACTGCTCTTTATCTCCTTGTGTTCACGTCATTGCTTGGTTTATTATTGTCTCGTGCCTCGTGTGTTTATTTAATAAACCGTGCTCACTGTTTTGAATTGTTTTTTGTCGTCTGTTCTCCGTTTGGTACTTGTACCTGTCGTTCACCATGGAAGAGTTACAAGCACAACAGAAACGTTTGGTAGCTCGTCGTGAATTTGTTTTTGCAAGCGTTCAGAGAACTCACGATGCGTTCTCCAAGATCAAACCCGTTGATGTCGATTCGTGTAGGCCTCGGTTCGACAAGCTCTCTGCCTTGGAGTCTGATTTTCAAGACATCCAAATGTCAATTTCGTATAAAAACACGCAGTTTAAAGACACGGCGAGACCCACCGAAATCGATAAAGTCCAAGACAGTTTTGAGACTGTTCTTTACGCAGCAAAAGCTAGGTTCCTCGCGGCTGTTAAGTTGACTCAGCCCGCCAGTGTGACTCAATCCGGGGCTGCCCCCATCTCGGCGAAATCTCACATGTCTCTGCCAGTCATTGACCTCCCTAAGTTTGCGGGTGACATTTGCAAATGGCCCGAGTTCTACTCCCTGTTCAAGTCTCTTATAGACGAAAACACATCGTTAGGTAATGTGCAGAAGTTGCATTACCTCAAATCCTCGTTGTCCGAACAAGCTCTAGCTATTATCTCTGAGTTTCAAATCTGTGAGGAAAGCTATCCTCTGGCATTAAATGCTCTTATCTCTCGTTATCAGAACAAGAGACTTCTAGGCAGCGTCTATGTTCAGAAGATACTAGAATTTGTTCCCCTCAAGACTTCGTCCTATGAAGGACTTCAAAGCTTCCTCAAAGTCCATCGTAATTCGGTTGAAGCTTTGAAAGCACTAGATATTCCGGATTTAGGCGATTTTCTGCTGCTATGTTTATCGTTAGCTAATCTCGATTTCTCTTCTCGGAAAGCTTTCGAAACTAAGCACTGTTCTAATTCAACTCCTGATTATAAATCGTTAATCGAATTTTTGGAACAGCAGTCTCGCACTATGGAACTTTGCGCTGTAGGCAAACATTCGACTACGTCTATGAAAAGTTCTCCTCCCTCAAAGAAAGTCAATTCTTTTCTTGTGTCGTCCGCACCTGTTCCGAACTCTAGTACGAGACACATTAGTCATGACTCATCTCGCGCTAATGTGGTCTCCTCTCCTTTTGCGTGCCCTCTCTGCAAATCAACACACACTTTGTATCAGTGCGATGTTTTTCGAAGTCAAGCTGTCAATCAACGTTATGACACCTTGCGACGATTGAAACGTTGTTTTAATTGCATGGGGGCGCACATGCGTTCTCAATGTGCGTCTAAAAGTTTGTGTTCTGTGTGCCGTAGCAACAAACACCATTCATTGCTTCACACGGACTCCACCCCCTCCTCTGTTGAGGAAGTGAATCACACCTCAGGCCCAAGTCAGCAGCCGCCTCAAGCTCTCTCATGTCAAGTCCGGGCTTCGAATCCCACGCATCAAACTGTCCTATTGGGCACGATTCGCGCGCTCATCAGCGATGCTAATGGGATTTTGCAACCTTTCCGTGCGGTAATAGACTCTGGTTCACAGATCTCAGCCATCACTAACTCGCTAGTGCAAAGGTTAGGTTTGAAGATCCAACCTGCCATTTCACAACTCTCAGGTGTTGGATGCACATCCACTCGTGTCCTCGGGACTGTACGTTGTAGAGTCGCACCCCGTTGCTCTACTCAAACGTATATCGATGTTAATGCACACGTTCTCTCCTCTATTGCCGGCAATCTGCCTACGTCTTCGATGTCCATTGACGTCTTAGAACGTTATCGTGATCTTGATCTTGCAGACGATCGTTTCAATGTGCCTGGCGCTATTGATTTCCTCATCGGCGCAGATCTCTACTCAGACATTCTATGCAAGAATGGTGACTCAGTCCGGGGTAGTAGGCCAGCCGCACTCAATGCGGTCTTCGGATGGGTGTTGCTAGGACCAGTCAACACTATCAAACCGTCCTCTGAGCCTTCATGTTCTTTTTTCACGGTCGCCAACCCTCCTTTAGATAGCACGCTCTGTCTTTTCTGCAAGTCTGAAGAAGTGTCTCGACCCACCTCATCAGACCCACTGGATATGCTCGCTGAAGAGCATTTTCTTCATACTCATTCTCGCGACACCTCTGGTCGCTACTCGGTTTCTCTCCCCTTCAAGCCTGATTGTAAAACGCCAGGTTATAACCGCAACGTCGCTCTTCAGAACTTTCATAGTCCAGAGCGTCGACTGAAACGTGACCATCCGTATCAGCTCAAGACTTTCGTCGCCAATCGTGTGGTTGAAATCCTCGAGAATACGTCTCCTACGTACTGGACGCACGTATGTTCTGAAGAGAACCCAGCTGATTGTGCTTCGCGGGGGTTGCTCCCCTTAGAACTGTTAGGGCACCCTTTGTGGCTCAATGGGTCCCCGTTCATGCGTTCTCCCCCTTCCACGTGGCCCTCCGTGGTCACCTCGTTCGACCCCACCCACGACGTGCCCAAGCTCAAACCGTCCCCTACTGTCTTGATCAGTCATGACCCCGTCGTTGATCCCTTGCTTGTTAAGCTGCAAAGCTTTCTACGCTCTTGAAAGCGAAGCGCGTGTTCGGCCATGTGGTGCGTTTCTCAAGAATTCTTCTCGCCCGTCGCGCACGCCTTCCGTTGCCCACCGGGCCGCTCCTTCCGTCTGAGCTTGATGACGCAATGAATTTGTTTGTGCGGCTCCCTCAGAAGCTTCACTATGCTGACGAGCTTAAACATCTTGTCAACCAGACCGCTGTGTCTTCTCGACTCTCCACTCTCAAGCCGTTCATCGACCCCCGCGGGTTTCTCAGGGTGGGCGGCAGATTACACAACTCCTTGCTCCCTGAAGAAGCTTGTCACCCCCTCTTGCTCCCCAAAGAGGCGCATCTTTCCTCACTCTTATGTGACGAGTTTCATCGCATTTCATTGCACTCTGGTCCTCGTACCGTTCAAGCCCTCATCCAGCAACACTACTGGATTATGTCTCTACGAGGTCTACTCCGACAACGTATTCGACGTTGCTTGCTACAGGGCCTTCAAATTCCAACTCGACACCTTCTCGCGGTTTGGCCCGTGAATAGGGGAGTCTCATTCCCTGAAACTAATGGCGAGCTCTGGGTCGTCGTCGGGGAACCCCTTCCCTTTGACTACCTCCCCGACGGCGACGACAAAGACAACACGGACGGATGATGACACAGACGGAGACGACCACGACGTGGGGGAACCCCTGCCCTCCCCATATGCTTGTGGCTGGTTCTGACCAGCACAGGCCTGTCCACCCCTTGTCCCCCCGCGTCATCCCTTACGTCCCTCCCTTCGTCTCGATTAGCCAAGTTGCATAAATATGAGACGTAAAGCAATATCCAATCCAAATTAACTTGCTACAAGTTTTGCGCCAAACCTGTTCAGCCTATCATGGCGGATCTCCCCGCTTCTCGCGCTCAGCCCTCCCGCGCTTTTCTCAACGTCGGCACTGATTTTGCAGGACCTTTTTCTGTGAAGACTAGTACTCGTCAAAACGCCTCCATCACCAAAGGATACCTTTGTCTTTTCATTTGCATGGCTACTAAGGCTGCCCATTTGGAGATGGTCTCCGATTTATCCACGGAAGCGTTCCTGGCTTGTTTAGATCGCTTTCTTGCTCGTCGTGGCCTTCCGGCTCACATATATTCCGACTGTGGTCGTAATTACGTCGGTGCTGCCCGTACTCTTCGCGAGATTCATGCCTTCCTCGCTCTGTCCGAGACATCTATTTCTGATGCGCTCGCCCACCGTGCCGTTCAGTGGCATTTTAACCCTCCCTACGCCCCCAATTTTGGTGGCCTCTGGGAAGCCGGGGTTAAATCCGCAAAGTTATTGCTCTGTCGCTTGATCAAGGACACCCCTCACACCTTTGAAGAGTTTGCTACCCTCTTCGCGCGTATTGAAGCCGTGCTTAACAGTCGCCCCCTCTGTGCCACTTCATTTGACCCCGCCGAGGGCCCCGACTATCTAAGCCCCGCCCACCTGCTAATTGGCACAACTCTCTTAGCGCCTCCAGAACACGCTTTGGCCACCGATGCGTCACCCCTCTCTCGCTGGCATCGTGTCCGTCAATTGCACCAAACGTTCTGGACTCGATGGTCTACTGAGTATTTGCATACTCAAATGCAAAGAGGAAAGTGGATTCGCGCGTGTCCTAATCTCAAGCTTGGCGACGTAGTTTTTGTTTTGGAACCCTCCTGTACTCCTCTATCTTGGCCCATTGGCCGAGTAGTACAACTGTGCCCCAGCAAGGACGGCACAGTTAGAGTGGTTTCTGCCCGTACTACTAAGGGAGTGTTTACCCGTCCGGTAAACAAATTGGTTACCCTCCCAACCCTTAGTTTTTTCGTGTCGGACTTGTTTTTATATTTGTAGTTTATAGTTGTTCTCTCTTGTGTCTACTTAAAATGTATTCATTTTAGGTGGGCGGTTATGTTCGCGCCGTTTTTTTTTGTATTTTCGTCGCTTTGTTTAATGCTATTTTTATTGCATTTGTCTTTTAATCTTTTCATTTTGGTTTTGACTCTAGTGGTTTTGTCCAGTTGTATTCGCATATCATTCTTGTAGTTCAGTACACGACTAGTTGTCGTCTCTGAAAGGTCGCTCTCTGTTATCTCTCTCGCCCATATTTGGGCAAATCCAGTTTTCTTACGCTCTCATACTCTGCACTGTGTTTGCAGTGACTTCGCCTGTGTTGTGACATTTTTAACCGCTACGCTTTGCTATTTCTTTATTTCTCTCTTCTTTACACTTCCAACTGGCCAGCTTTATTAAACCTTTCCTATCCCCCTCGACGTCTGACACACTGACGTCGCGACGCACGCGACGCAAGAAAGTTCGCCAACTTCTGAACCTCACGACGTCGGGCCAACCAGTCCATGCAGGAAGTATTCTGCACAATCATATGTAAGTTCTATTCTGCATTTTATTTCCTGTGTTCTTCCTTGCTCTCTTATCTCTATTAAAATCAATTTTCAGTCCACTTACAAATCTCGGCATAGGCATCTCGGCCTAAACAATTACGAAACTAAATCTACATGACAAAGTCATTCAGGCGTTTTGGACGAACAGCCGCTCTCCGGGGTCGTGTATTCGCGACGTCTGATTCTGACTCATCTTCGGACGAGGGTACCGGATTACCATCATCTACATTTTGTCCATCTCTAATGCCCCATGTCTTCAGTTGATCGACATTAGCCGTAGTTGCATAGCATCGGCCAGCCTCTGGTTGTAACTGGGAAACACGATAGACGTTAGATGGTAGCTTGGCCGTAATATCTAGTGGGCCTCTGTATTTATCCTGAGTTTTAGTCGGCTCTCCTGTTTAAATAAATAATAATAAATAAATTGTATTTAGAGTCTATCCACTCAGTTATATAACTGATTTTCAGTGGATTTGTACTGGTCCTCTCCTCATCATTACCAGTTCACCGATATGGTACTCAGTGGCAGCGTAGCGCTTATCATCGTACCGTCGTTTCATCTTTTTCTGATTTGCAAGAATGGTCTCTCTAGCAGCTTCTTGGATTTCAGCCGGCGGTCGCCAGATGGTGTTTTCCGCTGGATCGGTAACCATTCGTTGAAGACCATCATGAAACCTGGGCTGATATCCATATAACATCTCACACGGAGTCCTATTTGTTGCCTTGTTGTATGAATTGTTCAGATCTCTTTCGACAAGTTTGAGGCGGACATCCCAATCACGGTGCGCTGTGTCATTTATTGAGGACACAATTACTGGCATGACCGTTCGATTGACGCGCTCAATCTGTCCGTTAGCTCTTGGGCACTTTGTAGAATTTAGGGTATGTGCTATTCCCTGACTAGTGCAAAACTCTTCAAATGCACAAGCAGTGAAGCAACTTCCTCTGTCACTTATTATTCTCAGGGGTAGTCCTCTTTCATTTATCAAACTTTCTAGACATCTTAGTACATACTTGGTGGACGTGTCTCGTACAGCGTACAGTTGAACATACTAGGTGAAATTATCGATGACAAGTAATATATACATATTGCCCTTTGAGCTCCTCACAAATGGGCCCAAATGATCGATATTAAGTATTTCAAAGGGGCGTTTACCAGGTGTGATTGGATTCAAGAATCCAGGTCGTTTACCAGATGGTATGTTGCTAGTCAGACACTCGTAACAGTGATTGATGTGGAACCTAACGTAGCGTAAATGACCTGACAAGTCATGAGCTTTTACGACAATACTTTTTTGCATGGCCTTGGGTACAACATATAACAACTTTGAACCATCTTGTCCTGCTAATGTCTTATACAAGAGGTGATTCTTGAGTTCAAAGGTTTCAGTTGAAATTCGTTCTTCTTTTGTTCGTCTTTCGTTCGTGTTTCTTTCTTTCTTTCTTTTTTCTTAGTATGTTTATCTTTTTCTGCAGATCCTCATCACGGTGTTGCATCAATAGTACCTGATCGGGCAGGGACAAGGTGACAAACATTCCAAGACGGTCATTTACAATTTGTTCCAGGGTCTCGGAACTCTCTTCCACAGGAGCACGACTCAAGGCGTCAGCATGAGCCATCTTGCTGCCTGGTCGATGACGGATGTCGGCAATGTCATATTCCTGGAGCAGATAACTCCAGCGAGCAATCTGGGGGTTTTTCGTCTTCATTGCTTGTAGATACACAAGGGCCTGGCAGTCAGTCATGACGCTGAAACGTAGACCTAACAGGAACTGTCGGAGACGATCGATCGACCATACCACAGCCATGAGTTCGAGCCTTGAGGAATGGTATGTCGCTTCTGTCGCAGTAGTTCGTTTGCTTACGCAATACACTAGGTGTAGATGTCCATCAGTTCCTTCTTGTAGCAAAATCCCAGCAAGTCCCTCGGCGCTGGCGTCGGTATGTATTTCTGTTATGATCGCCTTCGGGTTATACAAAGCAAGTACCGGATCTGATGTAAGATGCGATTTCAACGTGGCAAACGCATCTCCTTGCTCCTTTGACCACACGTATGGTATACTTTTACGGGTAAGTTCTGTCAACGGTCCTGCTATGGAAGCGTTGACAAATCTCCGGAAAAAGCTGGTAAGGCCCAGGTGCCTTCGTAGTTGGTGTATGTTGGTTGGTACCGGGAATTCACTAATAGCCCTAATCTTCTTGAGGCCCGGTCTGATTCTGTTAACCGTCACCACAAATCCTAGGTACTCTATTACTTTTGAACAAACTTGCACTTACTAGGTCGGAGAGTGAGCTTCGCTTTTCAAAGAGCATCTAACACTAGTCTCAATCTCACCAACATTTCTGACCAGTCAAGAGCAGGCACTAGTAAGTCATCCAGGGAGCACCTACCTATCACGATTCTTAGTCATCCCAGAGCTTTATTCATGACCCGTTGGAATTCTGCAGGGGCATTCGCAAGTCCAAAAATCATTCTTGTGAATTGTCCTGTCTCATCAGGCGTTATGAATGCAGTTTTCTTCTGGGCTTCTGCACTCAGCGGTATTTGCAAATATCCATGCGCGAGATCTAAAACTGTGAACAGTCCCATTCCTGAGAGGTTCTCTAACTGTTCATCGATGCGGGGTAGTGGGTAATTTTCCTTTACTGTTTGGGAATTTAGCTTTCTGAAGTCCACAACTAAGCGTTGTTCACCACTTTTCTTCCGTACCAATAAAACAGGGCTCGCATAGGGCGAGTGAGTACCCGTAATCACTCCACATCGTTTCCATTCCTGAACAATGTTTTTGATTTCTTTCCGATCTTCTGCATTAGTTCGGTAGGGTCAAGAGTGTACTGGTGTACCCCCTTCTACTTCATTAATGTGCATTTCCGTCAAGTTGGTGCATCCTATTTCCTCCATGGTGAAGGCAAAACAGTCGCGATACTCATTCAGAAGCTCAAATAGTCGTAACTTGTCTGCCATATCCACATCAAACTGTATGTCACCAAGTTCAATCGGTTTACGTTCAACATTTGTTGTCAATGTTAACTTCTACGGGTTCTGCATGTCCGATAGTTTGTCCTTGCTTGAGGTACACAGGGTCTTCTCTATTTGTTCTCATGGGTATTTTTGTATAACCATTTTCAAAACTACACAATCCTCCAAACTGATCGTCAACTCGTAGGAGACAGGTTTTGCTTTTTCCCGTTAAAATTTTTGACGGAGACAAAGTTTATAGCGTTACTGTGCAATCTGGTATCTTCTGCTACTGTTGAGTTTTATTTTGGTCTCAAGGGGTGCTATTTCGAGGTTCTTGAACGGATCTTGATCTCGGTATCCAAATACAAGGCGGTTGTCAATTTTCAGATATGCAATGTGGTCCTGATCTGTGTATGTTCTACCGACAACAAGGGGTAGTGTCTGGGCATTGTCGGGCACAACCAAGAGCGAAATGTTTTGAGCTTCTATGCCATCGATGGAAAGATCGGCTGTAATTTTTCCAATGGATTTCAGAACCGAAGTATCTTTACTTCCAAAAGCATAGAGTTCATTTGTCACTAGTAGTAGTGGAAGTCCACAACGAGTAGCTTCCGTAACTGTTATAGTACAGCAAGAACTTCCTGGATCTATCAAGGTATTCATTTCGTGCGTATTGTTAACTTTGACTTATTTTAAATACTTCATCGGATTGATACCATCATCACTTTGTATTAGGTTCATCGAGTTGTTACCGGGCTGGTTTTTGTTTGACGGGTATGTGTTGGTCGGTCCAGGGGACGTCGGGCAGTGACGTTGGGTGTGACAATCTTTTTTGCATTTCAGGCAATATAACACTCTCACTGGTTTTGGACAGTCTCGTGCAACGTGGCCATATGTACTACAATTGAAGCACAGAGTTGTTCCTTGTGCATTTCGATAAGGTAATCGTGTTCTAACTGGTGATGCAACGGTTTTGCTAGTCTAACCAGTACTCGCTTCTGTAGAGCTACACTCGGGTTAGTCTGCGACGGATACTGCGGGTATTTCTTTCGGTTATCCTCCGTATAGCCTGGACCACGCCCAGCGCTAATACGCCGACTTCTACTGGCATCGATTTTTTCATACTCTCGCAAGTTGCTTAACAGCTCATCCAGGTTGGTATGTCGGGTTGACTTGAGTTCGGAACAAAGCTGCTGTGACCACAAACCCAGTAGTATCTGTTGTTTCGTGTCCTGGAATGACAAATTCAAATCCTTGCAGTAACGTGCCTTTTCATGGAAGTAGTTGTGAGTGCTTTCATTCTTCGACTGCACCCGGCCTTGCATCTTGTTCCACAAATCGGGCAGCGACAGAGTGCCAATGAAAGTTTGTTTGAAACGGGTCTTGAATTCTTGCCATGTTTCGATATCTGCACTATGTGTTGCAAACCAATGTCGGGCTGCACCGGTCATGTGCATTTGTGCCGATTCTAGCATGAACGTTTCTGGCCATCTATGTAGTTGGGCTGATGCCTCCATGGACCTCAACCACTCAGATGCTAGTGTGCAGTCGCCATCACCCGTAAAGTCTTTTACCGATTTAGTTAGGTCCGGCATGATCTGATACGATTCTGCAGCTCGGGCGGTTGGCCGTTCAGATGATGGGCCTATGCGGTTTATCAGCTCCATCACCATTCGGTCTCTCCTTTGGTTCTCTTCAACCATCAAACGGAACAGGGTTTCTGTAGACATAGCTTGCGGTTGGGGGGCAACAAACAATTGTGGGTCTGGTTGTACAGGCGTCTCACTGGGAATACCAAAGTTACTATGGTGGTTTCCCTGTTGCAGGTCCACTTCACTTCATCACGGAGGAAAACTTTGCCGCCCTTAGTCCAGGCAAACTTGTATCCCTGCTTTCTCTTGTTACGTGCTAACCAATACAAATGTTTGTTTACCTTAGTGAGATGTTCGTTGATGTAAACAATATTTTTCGACGTAGGGAACCCAATATCCTTAGCACTTAGCTTCTTTTTTCTCTTTTTCTGGTCCAAGATATCCTCCTTCACACGGCGCGAGTAGAACTTGGCAACAATGGGCGCAGGCTTATCCTCGGTTGCATCTGTGACCCGAAGTCTATGACAATACTCGATATCGTCAGTGATGATATCACTGCCTATCACGTCAGCAATAATCTTCACTATTGAATACGTATCTTCTCCTGGAGTTGCCGGAACACCCTGTACCTCAATATTATAATTTCTCGAATATTGCTCGAGATCGTTGACTTGGGATACGAGGCGTATATCTTCGTCTTTCAGTTCTTTATTTTCTTTCTTTCTATCGGGTGTACTTACTTACATGAATCAAGAGACTGGAGATGTTTAAATGAGATTTAATAATAAACAGAAGATATGTGATACAAAACTGGAGGAATACTTGCTAGAAGGCACAAGCGCGAGCTATCAGGAGAGCTCTCAGGCAGCCATCTTGTCTTCTTGACAACTTCTTGACTCTTCTTGACGGGTACAGGCTGATCAGAAATGACCGCACTAAACGCCGCGGTGGAGGGGTCTGCGCTTACATTCGAGACGATGTGAAAAGTAAAATCCTATCTAAATCACCCAACGAGTATTGTTCCCGGCCAGAGTATATGATATTTGAAATTTAAATCGCAAATCACTCAATCCTTATGGCAGTTGTCTACCGCCCTCCAAAAATTGGGTTTCTGACAGACTTTGAAACTTCACTCTTACAATTCGTTCCCCATTACGAGCATGTAATTGTCATGGGTGACTTTAACACAAACCTACTGGCTATTAATCACACAGATACAAAGCAACTAACCACCATATTCGAATCATGTAACTTAACTGTTTTACCGCTAGAACCAACTCATCACACCTCCACTTCGCATACATGGATAGACCTCATGATGACGTCAAACCGTGATAGAGTCCTAAATCACGGGCAACTCTCTGTACCAGGCATATCTGCCCACGACCTAATATATTTACAATACTCAATCCGTACGCCGAAGCAAAAGCCAAAACTTATATCACGACGAGCACTAAAACTCATAGACGTTGATCAATTAGAACAGATTCAATTTCTTTAAATTGGGACACATTAGTCAATCTACCTACAATTGACGAAAAATTATCAACATTCAACTCAATGATTACAAGCCTGTACGATAAACACGCCCCATTAAAAGTCGTCAGAGTCTCTAAACCGCCTTCGCCATGGCTCAACGCAGACATAAAAACCTAATGGCCAGGAGAGGACGCGGCATTTAATAAATTCAAATGTAGCCATATCGCTGAGCATGAAAATGAATACCGACACTTACGAAATAAAACTAATCAAATGATTAGAACGGCAAAACGGCGACACACTTATACCCTACTCGACCCAAACATGCCAATGAAGAAAAACGTGGCAACACCTATCACACATGGGTATAGGTAAACAGAAGGAGGACGAAGTGCCTATTGAAATTCCCCTTGACAACCTAAACAATTACTTTACTACTCCGCCCACAAACATTAACCCCGTTCTCAAAGATTCTCATGTAAAGAGCATACAAGATCAGCCCACACCAACGTACGATCAATTTTATTTTAAACACGTGACACCAAAAATGGTAATCAATGCAATTAGACGAATAAAATCGAATGCTGAAGGCGTTGACCTAATACCTATAAAACTTATTCAAAACATGATCAATATTGCTCCAATTTTAATCGAGCCTATCACTTACCTTCTCAACTTCTCTCTCACACATAACTCTTACCCCGAAATCTGGAAACAAGCACTGGTTCGTCCTCTACCGAAGAAGCCTAATCCCAGCACTGTTTGTGACTACCGTCCAATCAGTATCCTACCATCTCTCTCAAAGGCGCTCGAGTACATTGTTCACACTCAAATAACTGATTTTTTAAGAGAAAACGATATATTAGACCAGTACCAATCAGGCTTCCGATCCAATCATAGTACGTGCACGGCACTCATCAAAGTAACTGATGACATACGAACAAAAATGGAGAATCGACAACTCACACTTCTGACATTACTTGACTTCAGCAAAGCTTTTGACTCAGTTGACATCGACATACTAATGACGAAACTAAAATCTATAAATTCTCTAGCCCATCCCTTAAATGGGTACACTCTTACCTTACTGGCAGACAGCAATGTATAATATCGGGTGATAATAAATCTAAATGGATGTCACTTAAGACTGGGGTACCACAAGGAAGTGTATTGGGGCCATTATATTCTCTCTATATATAAAACGACATATCGAAATCACTAAAATATTGCTATTACCATCTGTACGCTGATGACCTTCAAATTTATCTGATTCCTCCCCTTCCTTAATAACCAAGCAATCCAAATGATGGATGACGATTTGCTATCTTTACATGCCTGGGCGAACAAAAATTGTTTAACTATTAACCCCACAAAATCACAAACTATGATACTTGGTTATCACAAACTGTTAGCAAAACTAGACCGCCAACAATCAATCCTGTTATCTTAAACGGCACGACTATTAGTCAGGGCTCATGACCAAAAGCCGTGCGATTTTTGTGATGAAAGCAAACCACCTATACAGTTCTCTTCAGGACACCTCAAAGAATAAGAAAATACATGTTGGCAATCTGGGAACCTGCTCTGAACATACTTACGGCCTATCAAAGTTATACATAAAATATTAAAGAAAAAAATACATATTTTAATCACAAATCACTTTAATTGAAGCTTCTACATTTATTTGACACAGATGAATGTCCTTAAACTTAAATTATGTTAAAAATGTGTAAAATGTTCAATACAAAATTATGAAATTACAATAATAAGCATAAGAATAATATCATTATTATTAATAATAATCAATGTCAACAAATAATAAAATGAGAAATAAAAAAATTAGACATTTAGTGAAAGTAAGTGTATTCCATATTTATGGACCAAGAAAATACCTTATTAAATATTCATAATATAACATGACACGTAACAAGTAACAACAATAGTCAATAATGTGATATTACTACTAAAGCAAAAATGACATTAATTTCAATTTTTGCTTTCACAGCCTCAAATAATAGAGGAATTATTAACTTTGTGAGTCATTTCGTTATGATCAATGTTTATTATTCAGATTCAATGACTTGCAAAATAAATACTTTTACTAATTCTTATAAAAAATATGTTATATAATATAAACATAATGATAACGGTGTACTGTAAAGTTTCAATAATGAATGATACATAATCCACGAACTCTATATTTATAACGTTTAGTGTAGGTGATAAATCATTCGTCGACGCAAATATGATTTCTTATGCTTTTGGCATAATAATAGGTATAATTTATTACGAAATAAATAAACCAATCAACGAAAAATATTTATCAATTGCAAAAAACAAATTTTTCGCATACATGATGTAAAATGTTTTGCATACAAAATATTTCTGCACAATTAACTAAAAAAAATACGATATGTAACTTAAAATTATTCGACTTATTTTGTTTTCACTCAGTTAACTTGTGATTATAGATCCTCGTCATCGTCTCCCAGCTCATCGTCACCAAGTTCTTCAATTTCTACCATGTTGTCACATTCATTTTCTTCACTTTCAGACTTACAGGAACACATGTCACAACAGATAAATCCTGTTTTGCGACAGCTGCATCTTCCTCCCTGGCATCTGGAAGTAGTACATCCACACCTCATCAATTGCAGTACAGCCTTTGGTGCTGGAAGTTGGTCCGTCATTATTGGAGTCCAGACATCTCCTTCCAATTTTTAACCATACTTTTCAGGTGATGGGATTATTGGTTTTGATGTGGTGTCATTATTCCAAATAATTGCTTGTGGTGAGCACGTAGAATTGCGTGGTGAAGTGCATCCCTAGTAGGTGGAAGTCTCTCAGATTGGGCTTGTTTCTGGGTAAACAGCCACCATCTTAATTTTTCAACCTGTTCAATCCGAGTAGGCAAGTAAACCTGACAAATAAATGCCTCGAGCGCAGTGAATGTAGTATCGTTTGGTAGTAAATCATTCCCTAGGTTTGCAAGTGCACTTATAACACTATCATTGGCATTCTTAAAAGCTTTCCGGAAACTTAGTTTTCCTTTGCCTGCAAAACCTCCTGTATTGTCTGCACCACTTAAAGCATGTAGACCAGGCAATGCAGAGATCTTTCTGGTTCCGAGAGCTTCAAATATGGGCTTAAGAGAAATAGTCCGGTACAATTCTCCTTTTCCAGTAACGAAGTTCGTGTCCGCGCATAATTCGGTGTACCTTCGAAGAGCTAACACATAAACATCGGTGTCTGGTGAGTGAATGTTGATTCTAGACGCACCCTTGTTCGCTACTTCAGCTGCGTGAAGCAAAAGCTTAGTATCAGCTTCTTCCTGATTACTCTGAAGATGGATCACATCCCTGTGTGTTGCTTTACACTCACATCCCCATGCTACAACAACATTTTTACCATGTGTAAGTGACTTTTCCAGAATCTTCTTTGACATGTAATGTGTCAGTTCCATTTTAGTTTTCACATGAGATAAAATACTCTTCATTGTTAAGTTTGCTATATTTGTTGTATCTGTGATGTGGTAAGCTACCACCGTTGAGTGACTAATATATAGCAGTCACTCAACGCTACCACTGGTTGATGCCCTTGTCTCTTTTCCCGTGTTGCTGTCTTCAGAGAGTTATCCACGTCATATCGGTCAAAAACCACATGCAGTTCATCATAGTGCCTGTATTTCATTAGCAACACTTCTGCAAAATGATTCGCTAACTGACTACAGTTTTTAATTCTGTCGGGCTTTTGAAACGACTGGAGTTCTGCCATCCCATCAACAAGTCCATCCACAAATCCACCACTGTTATTGGCTTCTGTGTATTCCTTGTTTGCGGCAATTGCTATTTCATCATGAACATCAGGAAATGTATCTTCACCGCAAGGTAGTTTTTCCAGGATAGCCATCAGATTACTTTTTTGATGACATTTCAGCATTGTGCCATCAGCAGCAAACAGGATATTGGTACAACTGATAGTTCGTGTTTCCCTATAGCTTCTTCGATGTTTATTTCCGGTCGGGATTTGGTAACCAAAAACATACGAGCAAACAGGTTTCTGTCTTCTTTGAGATCAATTGTACTACCTCAACTTACCAGTTTAACTTTTTTCCCATGTTCTTAAATATCTGCAAGTTATATTTTTTCATTGGAGCCCATGGGTTGATATTTTCCTTCTTAATGCGCTCAGAAACAAAAGTTTCAAATAACCGTTTCCCAATTTCACTTTGCTTCAGCAGTTCAGCAGTGGTTAAAAAAAGCTGGTTTTAGACTGTCAGCAAACAGAATTCTTTCCAGACACATTAACACAACAACAATACAAGATAGTGAATACATTTTCATAAAAATTTGTTGAGCTATTATTGTAATTATCGTCAGTATAATTTATTGTAACATTTAAATAATAATCATATTTCCTGGCTCATTTTACTTAATAATAGTACTGAAAGAAATAACATGCAAAAAATTACTTTTCTATCATTTCAGCCTGCGAAAACAAAGCATTTGAAATTATTACCATTGTTGTTGTCATTGTTGTTGTATTTGTATGATATAATTTCTTTGTTATCAGTAAGTTAATATTGGCACACGAATTTAAACTTTGTAAAAAATATGAACACATTTAGCATATGGCTATTTTGCATTTATCTAAATTTATTATTTTTTAGATTGTTGTTATTTTTATTATAATATTACTGTGATTATAATCATTATTGAATCATTGTATTGAACACTTTACACATTTTATAACATTATCAAGTGTGAGGACACTTATCTTTGTCAAATAAATGCATAATAGCTTTGACAAAAATGATTTGTAAATATCTTTAATTATTTTATCATTTATTTATTTATGCATAACTTTGATAGGTCATGAATGTGCTCAGAGCAGATTCCGAGATTGCCAACATGTATTTTCTAATTCTTTGAGGTGTCCTGAAGGGAACTGTATAGGTCGCTTGCTTCCATCACAAAAATCGCACGGCTTTCTATATCACCGAACATGATGCCTGACTATATACCTATTCAACGTCATTTTCGAAACTTGGGACTATATATGACCGATGACATGACCTGGACGGAACATATTAAACACGTGTGTAAAAAAACCTATGCATCTTTACATTCTTTAAACCGCCTCAAAAACTTCCTCCCAACAAAATTAAAAACAATGCTCGTGCAAAGCCTCTTCATGCCTCAATTTGATTATTGCGACGTCGTGTACAACGACCTAACCGAAGACCTCTCTATTCGTCTTCAGAGAGCGCAAAATGCCTGTGTTCGTTTCATCCTTGGTATAAAAAAATCTGATCACATAACCCCTGGATTCAAAAATCTTGCGTGGATTCGTCTAAATGACCGCAGAAATTTACACTCGATTTGTCTTGTTCATCGCCTACTCTCATCATCTACACCCTCGTACCTAGCGTCTAATTTCCAGTACCTATTCTCAAACCATACCTTTAACACTAGATCTAGATCAGGCACTCAATTAACATTTCCAACACATAGAACCAATCTTCTAGACCACTCTTTTACTGTAAACGCTATTCGAGTCTGGAATACTCTCCCAACCGACATCAGGGATGCGGATGTCTGTGGACAAAGATACCACTCTTTCAAACGAAAAGCATACCAATATTATTTGAATAAGCATAATTAGCAGCCACAACCATCAGCCGCTACAACCGTTGTCAATGATTGATTAATGCACATCACCTCCACCACCTGTTCCTGCTCTCTGAATATCTTGCAATTTCTGCCACACTGTGGCAACAGCAGCATATTTTGTGTTTTGTGTGAATGGATGAATGAATGATTTTTCTTTTTCTTTATTTTCTAAAAAGTTATCTACTTATGCCATACCCATAGTAACTATCTGTTGGTAACTACATACTATTTAAATGTATACTATTTTATAAAACTCATACATTTTATGTAGGTATCAAATTTGTTTATTTTTCTTATGTTATTGAACTATGTTATTAAATTTTTTAGGTATCCAATTTATTAATTTGTGCTATGTTACTGAACTCTGTTATTAAAATAGGCTTGTACTACAGATGCATGCTGTATTCCTAGTACGTAATGTTTAATTTAATTTGTATCTTACTATTACTATTGCTTATTTCATTTCAATTTGTTTGTATCTTACTTTGTATCTGTATCTGTATCTTTGTATTGTATCCTTAAAATGTAAAATGGTTGGATGGAAGAGAAGGCCTAACAGGCCTTAATCCCGCCATAAATAAAGACGCAAATCAATCAATCAATCAATCCCTCCTCATTTGGCGGGGAGTTCAAACATACGTTTATACACTACACATACTAATAACTAAGGGAATGCTTACACAAGTGAGCTCAACCAACAAAGCATAACCGGCTGTACGCAGCTATTCAAACTGTATCTAGCCCATATGGTAGATTGTAATTGTAACAAGGAGTACGTATTCAAGTTTGTGCCTACTGCCTTATACCCATGCTTAGAGAGTTACTGTATTAATTGTGTACCTAATATTATTGCCATGTATAAATTCTGTAACCAAGTACCCCGGTACGAGATTGAAATGTCTTAGCCCATTAGGTGCTCAGGAAGCGACCCTCCCCCCCCCCTCGAACTAATTTTCACTATAGCAGTTTTGTTCAGAAAAAAATCACGATTAATAATCTACCTGTTTGCCACTTGGCAGCTGGGGCGTTTGACCTCCAGGGGTGTCCAAAGTCGAAATTTGCGAAACTTTGACCTGCTATAACGGTCAAAGTTTTTGATAAAATTCCAAAATTCTTTTTAATTGTCATTAAACACATTATTTTTGATTTTTTAAAACAAAAGCGATTTCATTTTTTGTAAAGGGGTGCCCAAAATTAATAATAATCGATTTTACTGTTTTATACACTTCAACATTAAAGATTGGACATATAATCCGCATTAAAGCTTTATTTTATACATAAAATGAAAAAACCACTAAATTAAAAAAATAAATTATGCAAAAACAATTCAAGGCCTGTCCAAAATGCTGGGTTTTATATTATTGCTAATATACAACATTTTTTTAAAGTGCTAAAAATGTGTTCATGTTACTAAAATCAGTAAACCTGTCTTAGAATACGTATTGTATGTGGGCCTTGCAAAGAATTATAATTTTTATCAGGGTTGTCCAAAATTTTGAATTCAAATTACAGCAATTTGAGAGAAATAACAATAAAAATAGGGCAAAATCAATGTATTAGTTGGCCCAGTCATCACCGAATTTATATTCTAACCTAAACAATATAATGATGTGCTTTTTAAATTCAGGGTTGTCCAAATAGTGTGTTGTGTTCTTGTAAAGAATTGTTTGAATAAGGTCAAACTTGATCATAATATACCGTCAGGTGCAAAGGAAGCGACCCTCCGGGGCCCCCCAAACTAATTTTCACTATAGCAGTTTTGTTCAGAAAAAATCACGATTAATAATCCACCTATTTGCCATTTGGCAGCTGGGGCGTTTGACCTGCAGGGGTATTCAAAGTCGCTTAATGTTGTTTTTAATATTGCCGTAGTTCTCTTCGCTCTTGTAAAATTTTCAAATATCTTTCAAAATACAATCACTAATATTATTCCCACATTTCTTCCCTGCCCCGAACCTATATCTACAAAAATTTGTTTTCTCATGTGAGGAAACACACAGACAGAAGTATAAAAGAATGGAATGTATTGAATCTTTATTTATGGAATCAATGTGTATGTACTTCTGACACTAATAATCATACTAATGGTCCATCAGAAGTGCTTATACCGACTATATTGAATTACACATGTACATACAGACATACATAAAGATATGTACAGTTATATTGGACTCACTGTATAGTAATAATAATTATACACCCAATGTTCGTGATATTCAACTAATCTTTAATTTAGAACAGCTAATCTCTTTCTCATCTCATCAACATACATCAAAACATAATACACCCTACAGACTTGGCAGGATATTAGTATCACCCTTCACAGCTACTTGTGATGACCACAGATAACCCAAGGAGTTTGTGATGAAGGTGAAGCCATAAATACTGATTAGAGCTGCACGTACGCCTATAGCTAGATGCTATTATCTTAATTTTTACTGTTTGTATTTTGTTGTACAAATTTGAAAGAAATAATTTTAGGTATAGAGAAAGTTTTTCCATTGGCCGAGTTGTGATACTAATCAGCTATACACAATGCACAATAGGGCTTATAGGCAGCATATACAGCAGTCATAGCCAACCTGTGTGCATTATCTGGAACAAAAATGACTAGGTAGAACTGTATTCGTATCTACAATTTGACACCGCTAGTGCGTTTTGTACATCTAAATTATGGCAATGAGGGGACTTTCTTCTCGGTGATTAATCAAGATGTTCAATCTTGTTCGTTATTACGCGAATTGTATTGGCATTTCCTAATGATAATGATGCATATCAGCGACCATAAGTAAATCAAGGTGTCTAGTTGTATTGACTACACCCATCCCTTGATTTACTTCTGTTCGAGGGTGTACGTGATCAAGAGGATAAGAACGATCTACTTACTTTTAATATAAACCATTGCAAACTCTCCGAATATGGTTCTTTCTGCAGTATAGTAGGCCTACAGACTTTCTGCATCCCATCTATTTTGACTAGTTTCCCTGTGCATACTATAAACAGGGTTGAATGTGAAATAAATGTATATAATTCTAAAACAATTTATGCGTCCCTATTAGCTTTAAAAGTATACTCAAATGTACATCTAGAAAGAAAGCCACAAGCTGCATATTCTTACTGGAGATTTTGGACAACCTTGTGAATAATAACAGAAAATAGTAAAATACACAATGAAATGATAGAAAAACATTTTCACCGTGCAACGGCGTGCATGCGGTTTGGAGTTCAAACATTTAAATAAGTATGAATAATTATTGTTGATCAACTTGCAACACACGAAATATTCAATATTTAGTATAATTGTAACTTCCTACACGATACTCCTAAAATATAGACGTCCCAGTTACCAAATGACAAATATGCATTCGTGGAAAAAGCATATAGTTTCAGCTATAAGAGCAAAGCCCTTTTTTTAGTACGAGGGGATGATTTACATACATATGTAAGAAGGCTGCTATATGTTGCATAACATCATATATCTTTTTGGACAACCCTGTATATACCATAAACAAATCCGTAATTGTTGTTTTAGGGTTGTTCATCGTGCACAATGTTAGGTTGTGCAAACAAATTATGAAATGCAGATAAACTTTACCTAGGAAAAATATATGAACATATGTTTGCATATGAGACATTGGACACCCCTAACGTCTAAACGCCCCAGATGTTAACTGACAAACATGCATGCATGAGTAGAACATAGTTTCAGCTGTGAGAAAACACACACTGTTATCAGTTCGAGGGGGTTATATACGTACAGATGAAAGAATGGCCGCCACAAGTTTCATACTATTTTGTGACTTTTTGGACAACCCTGTGTGTACATATAGCAAATCAGTAGGTGTATTATGTTTTGACATCATGTATGATGTTAGGTCTTGCAATCAAATTATAAAATGAAGATTAATTTGCATTAGAAAAAATATTTTAACATATATTTGCATATGTGACTTTGGACACCCCTACCGTCTAAACGCCCCAGCTGCCAATTGGCAAACAGGCAGCAATGGAAAGAACGATTAATTTCCTCAGAAAACATATGGTAGCATTAGTTCGAGGGGGGGGGAGGGGGGGTTAAGAGCCACCTAACGGTCTATCTAGGCAGCTTGTCGATAAGTGACGAGTTAGTGTGATTGATAGGCCTACTGTTATGTTAAGGTTCATAGTGTGTGTGGAGTAATGTTCATGGTGAACTTATAAGCTATAAGGGCGCTTTAGCCAACTAGACTAGGGAAACGCCAAAGTCGTTGTTAGACGAGTGAGCGAGTCATGTGTTGAGTACCCGGGAACATTTGCATTTAAGTTTGGTAATTATATTGGTATTAATAATAGTGTTTTAAAGATTAGTTGGTATAAGGGCGCCCGTCAACTGTAAGGCCATAATGCGCCACTCTAGCCTAAGATAGGCTAGGGAGGCCTAAGGTAGGGGGAAGAAAAGTAATGTTACCGGGTACTCAACACATGGCTCACTCACTCGTCTAACAACGATTTGGGCGTTTCCCTAGTATGTGACTCAAATAATGAATAGTAGCATATTTTGGCTGTGGGGATGTTACTTATCTGCCTGATTGTCCTTATAGCATAACATGACGAATTAAGTTTTGGTATTAATATTAATGTATTGATATGATCGTGCTATGTTAGATGTTGGTCTTTTGTTAAGCCTAGAAATACATTTGATGAAACTTGTGTTATATTTGAATTATCTGAAAAATTAGTTAGGTATGGTATTTTATTTAAAGAATTAACCTTCTGAATTGAATGGAATTGGATATAGTTAGTTTTTTTGGAGTTTAAAATAAGTTTGTTAGCTGTAAACCATCCATTTGAATCATTTAATCTTTCTTCTGATTTATCCTGAAGAGCTTTGCTGTCATCAGCCTCGTCAGCAAAAAGTTCAGCATCATCTATACTTTCAGTTCGATCATTAATGAAGACAATGAAAAAAAGGGGCTAAGAATTGACCACATGATATGCTTTTCTCAGAGTCCAAAATTGTATGTGAAATTTTACTATTTTCAGTGCTAGTTATTTCTACACATTGTATTCTGTCTGTTAGGTATGATTTTAATAATTTTAGCGCATCACCACGTACTCCATAATATCCTAATTTAGTGCGGAGTATATTGTGATCAACACAGTCAAAAGCTTTTGTGAGATCACAGAATATACCCAGAGTATCAATATTTGAATCCATTTCACTAGTTACGTTTCATAGAAATCTTCTAATTGTATCACTAGTAGATTTTCCCTTTCTAAACCCATTTTGTCTTTCTGTTTGAATGTTGTGCTTTTCTTAAAAGCGTATCAACCTATTATAAATAATTTTTTCCAATATTTTTGAAACAGCAGGTAGAATAAATATTGGTCGATAATTACTTGCAAGGAGTTTACTTTCTTTTTTATGTATGGGAAAAAATTTTGGATATTTTTAATGCTTGTGGAAAGACCCCATCCTTAAGACTGGTATTGAAAATGTCACATAGAGGTGCAGTTAACATACCGTATTTATACATTTCTTTAAAACAATAACGGATATGCCATCGATTCCTGCAGAGTGGGATGATTTTAACTTACATGCAATGTTTTTTTATTTCATTAATATCAGTCTCATAAAAATATATAGAATTTACAGGGCTCTTGTATGTCTTATGCAAGTAATCAATGAAAGTAAGATTTAGATTATGTTCTAGATTTAGATTTACTAAGTTATTCGTTAAGTCAGAGGCTTCATTAGCGAAATAAATAGCTATGAAGGATTTTTGCTTCCATTTTAGAGTCATTTATTAATTCATTGTCACTATTAAGTAGATTAATATTTTCACGGGGCTTAATAGGTTTTCTGTTTGTCTCTGAATTAATAATTTTTCAGATACACTTTGACTTATTGTCAGCTTGTGATATACTGTCCTTAATTTGATTACTTTTTGCTGTTTTTAAAACTTGTTTATAAATTTTTTTAAATATGATTTAACGTAAGTTTGAATGAACGTCACGTTTTGGAAATGGGCTTTTATATACAGAAGACTTCTCTTATTTAAACTCGAGATTTTTATACCCTTTGATATCTAGTTTTGCTTTTTGTAAAATGGTTTATTTTTTATAGTTTTAAATGGACAATTTTCACTGATATATGATTGCAGTTTCTGTATAAATGTATTATATTTATCATCAGCCGATTTAGCTTGTGATACATCATCCCACATTTCTTCTTCAAGCCTCTTGATAAGATTATCTAATGTAGTGTAATTTAATAATTGTATTGTTTTTGTTGTCATTGAAGGAATAAAATTGTTACATTGAATTTTGATTTCTTGAGCAATGAGCATAATGGTCGGCAATACCAAGGTTAAGTAAAGTACCTGTGTCTTGAATGGAAATGTAGTATAATAGATGATGTTTGCCACCTTTGATCAACTCTAGTTGGTTCATTTACGGTGAGTATAAGGTTAAATGAGCTAAGGAGATTAATTAGTTGATCTTTATTCGGGTCTTTACTATTTGGAGAGACGTTTGCATTAAAGTCTCCCAAAGATACTAGTTGTTTATTTGATTTTAATAGTTTAGAGATAATTATTTCACTTTTTTTCTGGAAAGGTTTTAATTTTGCCATTTGTGGATCTATAAATTACGACGATTATGATATAAGATACCGCTAGTGTTTGTTTATTTGTACTTAAATTCAATTAAATACAAGCGCATTCAAAATTTAAATCACAACTATAGCTAGTAATTGTTGGTTTCTGAGTTACAAACTCAAATAGTGTGTTATTCACAAAGATTGCAACCCCTCCATGTATACGAGAATTTCTGCAAAACGAGGAAACTAGTTTGTAGTTATCAATCACAATACTATTTATACTTTAAATTGTTTTCCAGTGTTCTGATATACATAGCACATCAACAGTTTCATGTTTCGTACTGTGCTCTTCTAATATGATATTTAAGTCCCTACTTTTTGTAAGTGTACCAGAAAGGCCTTAAAAATTTTGCTGGAGTATTCTAATAAATTTTGTACTTTTTATATTATTATTTATATGGCCTCTGTTTTTTGGAGGGTGTGTTGGAGGCGGAGTGTTAAGGCTAATGAGAGGGGTTTTGTCATTAGTGTTTTTATCAGCCATGACAACTGCATTATGGCTTGGTGTGTCAACTAGTCAACTACGCTTAAATTTTCGAAAAAAAAAAATTCGGTTGATGAGGGAAAATTTTAAAACATCATTACGACCAATACTAGTATTCAGTGATTTAAAAAAAATGCATTTGCAATCACAAAAACAACAAAAATTGTGCATTAAGTGAAGATTTTCTTCAACACGCAAGTTAAAAACATTTTATTTTAGCTTAGCCATTGTATTATCAGGAACTCATGAAACACAATGATGATCTGATAAATTTATTTAATGAAGAAGGCACAATCCATCTCAAAACAGAAATTAAGAAAAAATTATCAGAGAATTTAGGGGCCCCTAATCGATCCGCCCCGTAGAACCGCGCCTGAGTGTAGCGACTGATCAGTAGAAAAAAGTGGGTCATATCGATCCTGATGCGGTAAGCCGTAAGCTTATTAGGTAGCTATGCGTTGTCACGGTTGCCAGCAAAAACTGAACCAATACAGCACCCGTATCTAGGTACACCCCTTGAACAGGTAATGGACTCGGCATGGTGGCGCATGAGTGTAATGACGCTGGCCACAGTGGTGTTTGTACATCTATACATCAAATTATGAAGATGCCAAGGGTGCCCCGCATGCACTAAATCCTCGAATACGAATACCGGTCGGTTATTCCATTTTCACTATTGTTGGTCCGTGTAGCAAAACTTGTCCCGAGTTACGGCTAAAACCCATAAGTTGATACGTATATGCTGAAACCCGACCTTTATCCTCCAAGTTAGCGTAACTGAGGTTTGCAAGTTGTGTGGTGACTGGTGAGGCGAGCTAAACTTACCACGAACTCTTGTGAAGCTTGAGCAGCTGCCTGAGGTTTCTACTCCTGATTCTTGTAGATCTCCGCGGCAGTGCTTGATTGCAGAGAGGCTTGATCGACTGCAACACAACATTAACATTGTCAGGACTCAGAACTATACAATACATTCTCAGGACAGATGTGACAATTATGATTCGAAATTATTTGCCTCGCTGCAGTGCAAATGCTAAGCTTGGCAATTCTTTTAGATGTCAATACATTTCAGTGCATAAAGCCTTGTTTTTATGCAGGCAAGTGAATACAAGCAAATAGATTTTGGACCAATCAAAGTGCTATGACCATGCATTATTGCATGATGCAACATTAGACATTACATTTGATGCATACATGCTTTCTTTTAGGTATTCTTGCATCACATTAATTTCCAAACATACACAAAATAGTAAGTATGATGATTGTCTACTTAATGCCTATGAAGAGAGGATAAAAATAATAATGCTCACTTGGTTCTGGTCCGAAACGTTCTAACTAAGAGAAGAAGCCGTAACAGATACATCGCGCAATGCGAGCGCCTGCTTAATAGCTTCTGCACGCGTTCTGTCAATATCAGCCTCAACATCCTCCGTATCGCTTCAGACAATCGTATCCTCATCCGCTATGGTCTGGACGTTCTTCACGCATCCTTCTACGTACTCTCTACCCTCGTTGCCAGTCACACTGTCACCTGCAGCCATCTGCAACCATCAATCATTATACATCTGAATATTACTTGGCATAATTGATAATGAAAGACATCTGAACTCTCCTATCATATCAGATTTTCAATATTTATCATAGATCAATCAGAAAATGCATAGTTATTTGGGGGTTTCTGACCATTTTGTCAAATTCTAAATTCTAGAAAATTTAATTAATGTTTTAATTATTTTCTATTTAATCAATTAATAAATGAGTGCTAGGATAGATGTCTTCAAAATTCATTTTCACACGATTAAATAAAATCACAAATGGATGCACAACTAAAATTGGCTACTAATTATAAAGCGCATAAAATGAGCATGAGTGGATTAGCCAAGTTGCATAAATATGAGACGTTAAGCAATATCCAATAAATTATCCGAGAAGGATTTGGCCTATGAAGGCTGTGTAATTTGTGTTTAAGGATAATTTTCTTAACGACGTTCGATGCTATTTAATTGGTACGGGGATCTACCTCAACGTAGTTAGAATAAATTAATAAATAAACAAATTGTATTAAGAGTCTACCCACTCAGTTATATAACTGATTTTCAGTGGGGGACAGTGACAATTACACTTATTTGTAGCAAATTTATTTGTGGGAGTACTATAATCCTAGAAGGATTTGACCGATGTCGGCTATATATTTATGACTTGTGATTTAGGATAATTTTCTTAGTGACGTTCGATGCTATTTAATTGGTACGAGGATCTAACGACAACTCAGTTTGAAGAATTATGCCTATATGTAGCAAATGTATAATTGTGAGAACCTTAACTAGATAACGCTTGTCCCAACCAAGGGCGGAGATAGCTTGTATCTCAGTGTTAGGGCCTAATTATTACGATTGTGCCGATCATTACTGACGTTGCTTATGTGAACGTTAGAACACTTGTGTCATTGGAGGCATCTAGGCATTTTCAACTGCTTGCTGGATTAAAGGTTAACTGTATAAATTGTGTAACATGTAACGTAACTTGGTGCCACCATTTTGTACATTAAAGGTAAACTGTTATCACACAGATAACAAAAACTTGTAGAAATACAGCCAAACCTTACACACTCAAAAGAAATGAGATCTAAAAAAAGGGCCAAGCTCATCTACCCTTCCACATTTGCGCATTCTTAATTCATAAACGTACAGTGTCCCATAACAGCATCCTCGAAAAGCTTGGCAAAATAGAATTTGCGATTATTAATTTAAACGTAATAGTTCAACCAAGTTCTTTTATCTAATTAATTTAAACGTAATAACATGCAAATTTTATTTTGCCAAGCTTTTCGAGGATGCTGTTATGGGACACTGTACGTTTATGAATTAAGAATGCGCAAATGTGGAAGGGTAGATGAGCTTGGCCCTTTTTTTAGATCTCATTTCTTTTGAGTGTGTAAGGTTTGGATGTATTTCTACAAGTTTTTGTTATCTGTGTGATCTCATTACTTTTTCAAGTTCCATTGTAAAATAATTTGTTAAAATATTATAATTTTATCAAAGTTGATTTAATTTCTATGGTATTAGCAATAACAAAAGGATGTAAAATATCTAGACCCGGATTCATGTACATCCTGGGTATAGGTGGTATAACCATGGTATAACGACGGTATAAGGACTGGACCCCAATTCTTGAGTTCGTGGGAGATGAGTTGAAAACGCAATTAGAAAACGAAGTCGTTTTCGTTTTCGAAGGAATTGGTATTCTTGAACGGTATCGTGGAAAACGTCATGGCTGTTATTTACGTGGGGTGAGGTTCACGAAATCCAGACAAGAGCTCGAAAACGTTCTATATTTTATTCTAGATGGCAGTGCCTTCATAAACGCGGGCCAATCGAAAGACGAGTTGCATGAAATGATTTGATTGTTGCAATTATGTAAACAAACAGATGATCACGCTCATATTCGACACCTTGCTTCGACATTGTGTGTAGTAGCAAGCTGACTTTGATCATGGCTCAACATGGCTAAAAAGAAAAGAATATGTGTATTATTTCGGAACATTTTTGTATAGCCTTGGTGGACAATCATACTATTGTTTATCTGCATTAGGCTTTTAGTAATCAAAACTAGTTATTTGTGCGGGAAGTGTGTCAGAACTATGTTGTGCTGGCCTAGGGTTGGCTAGGCTTGTCAAACATGTAATGTAAGTAATAATTTTATCTAGTCCTATAGCCTAATGGAACTTTAGACCTACACTGTTGTATTATAAATAATTTTCTACATCTGGGCCTAGGTCAGGGACGGTTTCTGATTTGTTTTATGAGAGTATAATGACAACTTTTCTCATTTCACACATAGAAGCAAAATTTAAAATGTCCTCCATTTGTTTACGTATCGCACTTTCCCGCCTAACTCTGCTTATACCGTCAACATGTGTCAAGTAACTATGGTTACTTGTTGATTGTATGCCTAGTGTTTAAGGCTTATTTAAAACCTTTATTTGGAAGCCTTCCAGCAAACTTTTTCAACTTTTTTTTCAAAAGAGACTATATTACTATAACCTTAATGTCCATGTAAAATATGAACATTGTAGCCCCACCCGCGTTTGGTCAGAATCGCTGGCCGATTGAAACTGACGAATTAGTATAAGTAACCAGTAGCTAACATCCTTACAGTGATTTTGAGCGTGATTCAACCCATTTTTTCACCCAAGAAGGAATGGTCGTACCCCAATAAAATTTGGCATGTGTTGTCAGGTACCTAAATCCCCTCGATTGTGATAGTTTTCAAGTTCACATCACGTTACATGACGGCTGGGTAACACCTCGAAATCACCCCAACTCTGCTTGGTGTATAAGGTGCTTGAGTGTGTAGCGCACCGCGGCTTGGCTGCGGCGCCCTAACGGGCACCTAGACAAGTTTAGGCTTGATCTGACCACTGCTTTATTGGTACGAACTGCCAACCTCTGCATACAGAATATGGCCGGTCACGGCCTACAAGATAATTATGAAATCAGTGTAGCCACCACTGACATCTCCTTTACAATATAAAGATTACTATGAGTATTGAGTATTTAATATATGAATTACAAATTGAAAATGCTGATTACCCTATGACTACCTGGGTACCAAGTGTTCGTCCGTAAACATAATTATGATACACAGATAAAGATTAAAGATTAATAATTGTTCCGTTGCATTAATATTAATCGAGTACACAGAATAACTTAAGGAGTAATTGAGTTTGTTTGATTAATAACTGAAAGATTGACTCACTGAATTTATCGCATACGTTTGATGGATTTAACATGAGTTAGTCCGACAACTTTACCGGCACTTTCACTGCTCTACCTGACCGTGTCTTGTATGGACGACACGGAACTTGGCGCTTGGTCCTTTCCCAGCAAGGGTCTATCCGCAGCCAAATCTGGTAGGTCTACTTCTCTCGCGACTGGAACATCCGTAGGCTTAACTGTGTTAGTTTGTTCCGGCGTCTCTCGTAGAAATACCCGGTTCCGGCGGTAGACTTTATCGTTGGCTTTGACCACGTATGATCGTGAAGATAGTTTCTCTGTGACTACTCCTTGGCGCCATCTCTGGTCTTGCCACTCTGGGTTGGGTCTCGGACGTATGTCCTGGCCTACTTCCAGGTCAGGGTATTCTTTGGATCGGACGTCAAAGGATTGCTTCATCTTCTGCTTTCGAAGATTTATCTTCTCCCGCACTCCATCTTCAACTTTAGGGTATAGTAGTTTGTTGGTGATTGGCATTAACGTTCGCGTTCTGCGGGACATGAGACGTTGTACTGGACTGGAGGCCATATTTTCGGTAGGAGTGTTTCTCCAGTCAAGAATGGCCTTCCATGGGTCGGTGTCATCTTGTTTAGTTTTCTTCCAGATCTTCTTAGCAATCTTCACTGTCGCTTCCACTTTACCGTTTGACTGGCTGTGTCGAGGTGAGATGGGGCAATGTTCAAACTCCCATTCGGAGGCAAATTTCTTAAACTAAGAACTCACAAATGGGGTGTCATTGTCTGTGACAAGTATCTCAGGTATACCGTGTCGACTGAAGTTTTTCTTAGCTTCATCGATGAGAGTTTGCGATTGGGTGTTCTCTAACTTGTCAAGTTCCCAGAAATCCGAGTAATAGTCGACCGTGACCAAATAGAGCTCTTCTTTAATGTGAAAAGTGTCCATCGCGACTCGTTTCCAAGGCAAGTTTGGAGTAGCATGTGTTTGCATCGTTTGTTTTTGTTGATTGTCAGCAAACTCATTACAAGTACTGCATTGCTTAACCTTTTCTCTGATTTCTTGCGACATCTGAGGCCAATAGACTGTATCTTTAGCCTTTCGTAGACACGCTTCTGGTCCGAGATGACTGGAGTGAATTCTGTTTAACATCTCTGGGCGCATTAGCTTCGGAATGATAATCCTGCATCCTCTGAAGACAACTCCGTTCTGCACACTAAGTTCTTCACGGTAGTTCCAATAGTCGCGGATGATAATTGGAGCTTGGTCACGTGTTGAGGGGCATCCTGTCATGATCACAGTTGTGAGAATCTGGAGAGCTTCGTCTTGAGCTGTAACATTCTGGATTTGCCGCAGTCGTTCCTTTGTGACATTGAGATGCTCTGTCATGTTGATCTGCTCAAACTCGCTGTAGACTTCTTGTTCGCGGTTCAGAGTAAAAATGAGATATGGCTTTTCTCTCGAATGGTTTGTTATCGGAAGGTAGGATCGAGAAAGTAAGTCGGCTATGTACATTTCCTTGCCTGGTTTGTACTGAACTTGAAGGTCATACCTTTGTAGACGCAGTAGCATACGCTGAAGTCGTTTTGGGGCTGTGACGAGAGGTTTCTTGAAGATAACCTCCAAGGGCTTGTGATCTGATTCAACAAAAACCCCTTGTTTGCCACATATGTATTGATGAAACTTCTCACAGGAGAAAACTATCGCTAAACACTCTTTTTCAATCTGTGCATAACGTTGTTCGGCTTGTGACAATGCCCTGGGTGCAAATGCGATTGGCTGTCCACCTTGCATGATTACAGCGCCAAGTCCAACCGAACTAGCATCACACTGTATTGTGACTGGGCGTTCTACATTGTAGTACTTTAGAACAGGCGTGGTTGTTGCCAGCTGAATTATTTGGTTGAACGCTGATTCTTGTTGAAATTGCCACTCCCAGATTGCGTCCTTGTCAATTAGACGTCGTAGTGGTTCACAATTGACCTTAGTTATGAGGTCAGTCCTACCCTATGTTGAGACACGTGGTGGTTAAGGAACCACGCTACGAGAGCGAGCCTGACTAAAGTAAATGGTCATTAGGCTTGGCTAGCTCATAGACCTATGGTCTGGCTACGGCCGAAGACGCCGTGGGACATAAATCAAGATAGGACGCCGTCCCGCCCATGAACGAGCGCAGCCGCCGACCGGACGACAGGTCCAACCTTGCCCGCGCGAGGCCATTATTCAAGCGGATCAAGCCATCGTGCCATGTCCTTTCTTCGATACTATGCTTCGTATAAATCTACACGTCAATCAACTTCAGGACAATGGACCAGTGTTGAGTATTAAAACATCAATCATATTTAATAAATATGCAAATTTTATGTAACACCTGTATTCCTATGTAATAAGGGGAGGTTTTCTCATCAAATACGTCTTGGATCCAAGTTAAATTCAACCTTTTTATATAATATGTAACATGTTTCTCTACAAAGTAAACTACGCAAAGCTGAATCTCAATCAGGCTCCGATTGTTTAAGAGAGACCTATCTCCTGTCAATCAACCTCTAACTCTCCATCAGCATGAAAAGTCTTCAGCAAACTTCTAGCATTAAGCCACCTCAACCCCAGGGAATCTAGGTATAGTCTAGTGCGCCAGTCATTCCAGGAGATGGACGCCGCAGCCCAGCCGCCCCTACACCTCCGGAGGACAAAGAGACAAGAGAGTCCTCGTAAGCCCCAGGTATTTAATCTCGGAAAAAGTTTAAACTATCTGTGATGGTGATTGGGGTCATGTCATTGTCTCTGTTTTATCAATTTAATTATTGTTTGATAAGCTATTTCCATAAGAAGTTTCTCGTGTGCAGAGCTAGACTTGCGCGCGTATTTTTTAATTTAAAATCTAAAAGGCCTAACTGCGTTATATGTAGGCCTAGTTAAAAGTTGACACATTCTCCATTGTGGTTCGTTTCTTTGTATATTTTGTTACAGCAGACATTTCAGTTACAATGGTGGAACCAGTTACGTCGAAGAAGAAACGTAGAGCGGTTTCTTCAACTGATGAAGACGAACCCGAACCCTCAACTTCCTTCAAGAAGCCAGCGGAACAGTACTTGTCAAAGAAAGAGAATATAGACCCAGGTATCGGTTGACATCACTGTTTATCGATGGTTAAATTACATTATCATTAGGAGGAAATAAATAACACCATACTTCACTTTGACAAGACGCACAACTGTACTTTTATTCCGCCAGACGGCAGCACATATTATACATTCCAGTGATACCAACTTACACCCTCCAACCATTGAGAAAGATAAGCCATTTCATGAAACTGGTGGAGGTATTTTTTTTATTAATAAAATATCATTTGATTATTTATTGCACCTAATATTTGTTTTCATTAATTTTGATCTTTTATTTAAATATGTAGGCCTAGTTAAAAGTTGACACATTCTTCATTGTGGTTCATTTCTTTGTATATTTTGTTACAGCAGACATTTCAGTTACAATGGTGGAACCAGTTACGTCGAAGAAGAAACGTAGAGCGGTTTCTTCAACTGATGAAGACGAACCCGAACCCTCAACTTCCTTCAAGAAGCCAGCGGAACAGTACTTGTCAAAGAAAGAGAATATAGACCCAGGTATCGGTTGACATCACTGTTTATCGATGGTTAAATTACATTATCATTAGGAGGAAGTAAATAACGCCATACTTCACTTTGACAAGACGCACAACTGTACTTTTATTCCGCCAGACGGCAGCACATATTATACATTCCAGTGATACCAACTTACACATACAAAATGGCAGGCTTCCGGATATCACTGAATGCAATGATTAATATTTAAACTCTAACACCTCCCCTCATTCAACGGTTATTCTTCATTTTTACTCTTTCCTTAATACTTCTAGTTAGTTAGTTATTAGGGTTTAAGGGCACACAACACTAAGATTATTAGTGCCCGTATTCTCTTTTAGAGTGAAGTGCTATTTTTTTAATTCTATTATACAGCTTTGTTGATTTCAGATATTTAAAAACATTGGTTATATTCTCAGATTCATCAGATAAAATTTATTTTAAATTGGGTTTTAGATCATTCCTCTCGTCCATGTGTTGGGGACATTCTACTAAAATGTGCTTTACAGATAAAATCTCACCACACTGCTCACATGGGGGTGGATCTTCGCCTCTTAAAAGGTATCCTTGAGTGAGATGTGTGTGTCCAATGCGTAGACGGGTCAGAACAACCTCTTCGCGTCGAGAAGAGCGCCTTGAAGAGATCCAGGGTGTTACATCGTCTTTTATTTCACGAAGGTTATTATTTAGCATGATATGCCAAACTTCGCACCACGTTTCTTTAAGTTTCCGTTTAAAGAATGCTATAAGATCAGGCGTTGCAACTAAATGGCAATCAACTTGTGTTTTGTTACCAGCTTCTTTGGCACTTTGGTCGGCGACATCATTTCCCAAAATACCAGAATGACCAGACACCCAACAAAAAACTATTGATTTTTGTTTTGCAGCAAGTTTCGACAATATTAGGTGTATTTTACTAATTAAGGGGTGTGTAGTGTAAATTTGGCAAATAGCCTTTAGTGAACTTAAAGAATCCGTACTGTAAGAATTTCATAATTTTTAATAGTTACATATTTGACTAGTTTGTTTTTGTGTTGTTTGAATTGTGCGTTTGAGTAACGTAGTAGTTGACTTTGAGACGCCACCTTGTGTAGGATGGACGCTAGAAGATATCTGCGTGATATATCGTCTAAAAACTGAGTGTTATCCAACCTTTCATTTACTGTGTGTAATTATTTAAACTGTGTTTTCTACTGTGTGTAACCATTAACCAACAATCTGCGTGATTCATTATTAAACGCCATCATCTTAAGTTTTGTGTCCGTGTATTACTGTGTGTAACGCCCATAGTTGTTCCTGACCTGAAGGCCGCCCTAGCTTTCGGCTACTTTACTGTGTGTGAAATAAGTAAAAAAAAGCTAACAGTACACACTAAGAATTTGGAGTCCTTATTATCAAGAGCAAACAGGAGGCTTTGTAGAATTGCAAACAGTTCTGCATTGAAGACGCTGTATGTGGAATGGAGTTTAAAGTTGAAGTTGTTGCTCTCCGTTGTAAAGGCAGAGCCGACTGAATTGTTCACTTTTGAACCGTCTGTAAAAATATTTCTGAAATCTTATATTTTATCTTATCTTATAGATTATGAAAAATCCACCGTCTGGCGTAAGCACAGAGGGCAACGTGGACCACCTGGCCTTACTACACCCTGCTCGACGAGTTCTTTTCCTCCCGACACACCATTAATCCACCATTCCTGACAGACAGTTCCCGGCCTCTTTCCACCACCTCTACATCATCTGCATCTACATCCCCTTTCGCGTCTTCGACCTATTTAACCTCATTTTCCTCGTCAATTCCCTCTTCCCCTCCGTTTCCATCATCATCACTCTCGACCAGCCCAGCAGAGTTCAACAAATACATTTTTATGAATTCATCTGCCCTATCTACCTCTACCTCCCTTACCACCACTCCTACCTTGTCAACTCCTCGCAGGTCTACACTAGTACAGCCTGCGCTGGAGAAGACCAGTTACCTCCCCGACTCGTCGAGCGAGGATGAGGTCGAGCCGATGCCTGTTCGGGCCAAAAAGGCCAAGGCTCCCGCAATAAAGAAGTAGTAGAAAGAAGAGCTAACTAGCTAACTAGGTATGCTAACTGATTTGCGGGAGCAGGCCGAACAGGATTGGCAAACCACAAATAGCATTTTATTCACTTTAAAAAGTTTTTTTTACCAAAAAAGACGAGACTGACGAAAAGTAGTCTAATGTTTGTTGTGGGAAGTTGAGCAATAAATAATGAAAGTCTGTCTTTATGAAAATTATCTCTTTTCATTTTAATTTCACATTCCTAAAAATACTACTGTAAGCACCAGTGTTCTTATTAGTTAGTTCTAGTTTTGTATTTTCCGCTTCAATGTCTATGCATCATTCTGTCTTGTTGTTTCACCCTGTGTTTCCCCTCTTTCCCCTACTTAACTAGTTTTCGTTATCTGTTCTTGCCCTGACATTGCGTCAGTCTGTCTGTCGTTGTCTGCCTACCTCCGTAGGACGCAGTTCGTCTCTCGCCTGCTCTGGGAGCAGCTCAAACCTGTCAGTCTCTACCGTTAATTCTCCGATCAGTGCAACAGTGCAAACAGTGAACAGTTATTCAATCAGTCAGTTCTCCATTTACTTCAAGTCCGTTGCTGCGCTGTCCTGGCTCAACATCTTGCGCAGGCATTTATTCTTCCTTTCTTCTTCTTCTTAACTCGAGTTCTTTAATCTTTTTTCTATCTCCTGCGGTGGGCACTCCCTACTTCAGCCCACTGCGCCGCCCACTTACTGGCCACGTTTTCTCCAGCCCACACTACAATCTGGGTAAGTTTTGCTTTGATTCATTTTTCTACAATTTACAGTCCACTATTTTCTACCTCAGGCCTCGGGCCTTCACATTTTGGTCCATCCGAGCCGTATATATTATTATCAGTTTAAGACATTTCAGTCATCTCGAGCAAGATTTTCAACCATTTCTCTCGGTTATTCGCGTTTGCACTGTGTTTCTCACCTCGTTTGTCAGTTCATTGCCTCTTGTGTCTCTCTCGTGTATTCTCTTCACCTCGTGTATTTTGTCTCTTGTTATTACCATTCGGAATCTGGGTTCGATGCCCATCTCTGGTACTTGTCGATACTTTTCGATCGAGTGCACACTCGTATTGTTTCCTCAATCACTCTCGCTGGTTTTGTAAATGTATTTTTGCATTACCTGTCGTTCGATGCACTGTCTCGTGTTTACATTCCATGTCACATTCTCTTTCACGTTCGCTCACGCGTTCGTATAATAAACAGTGTCATACTGTTTAGTCATTTCTCGCTCGATTTTTCTGTACTTCGTATTGTTATTAACTTGTTATTTTTTCCGCTATGGAAGCTCAAATTGCTGAACAAAAACGTCTCGTATTTAAGCGCCAGAATGTCTACGCCAGTGTACAACGTACCTATGACTCATTCGCTAACCTATCTCCTGGTGATGTGTATTCTGTCGGGCCTCGTTTTGAAAAGTTATCGACCCTGGAAACGAACTTCCAAGATTATCAATCAGCTCTTCAAGACTTGAACGCAAAACTCATTGCTCCGACGACACCCATAGATACTGAGCAAGCTTAAGCAAGCTTTGAAACCAATCTGTTCGGCGCTCAGTCTCGTTATCTCTCTGCAGAAAAATTAAGTCAGCAACAAGCTTGGGCTGAACCTACGGTCGCCAAAGCTCCTATTACGTTGCCTACGATCGAAATCCCTACATTCTCAGGTGATATTGCTAATTGGACGGAATATTACTCGCTCTTCACATCTCTCATCGATGAGAACCAATCTCTAAATAATGTTCAAAAGTTTCATTATTTAAGAACCTTGCTGTCTGATACTGCTCTCGCCACGATATCGGGATTTCAAATCTCGAACGATAGTTACCCGCTAGCTTTCAAAGCTCTTGTCTCTCGCTATCAAAACAATCGCTTGTTAGCTAGCCTCTATGTTCAGAAGTTTTTAGAATTTACGCCTCTAAAATCTGCATCTCATGCAAGCCTTCAAACTTTCCTCAGCGTGCATCGTAACTCCGTTGATGCTTTAAAAGCTTTGAATTTGCCCGACTTAGGCGATTTTTTGTTGCCTCTTTGACTTTGTCTAACCTTGACCCGTCAACTCGCAAAGCTTTTGAAAATAAGCACTCATTGCACGCTACACCGACGTACAGCTCTGTCATAGAGTTCATCGAGGAACAGTCTCGAACTACGGAGCTGTGTACAGTTAGTAAACAAACGACCAGTCTTGTCAAATCTTCGCCTGTCAAGAGGATTAATTCACTGCTCGCGGCTAAAGAAGCCACACCTCCCGCCGCCTCGTGGCGTGTTCGCGCTGATATCTCACGCTCTAGTGTCAAGCAGCAGTCCTGCTGTCCTGTTTGGTAACAAGCTTATTCTCTTCATCAGTGCGAAAATTTTCGGAAGCAATCCCTCGATGACAAGTACCGCACGCTGCGACTCTTGCAGCGTTGTTTCAACTGCATGGGCTCGCACATGAAGTCTCAGTGCACTTCAAAGAGCACTTGCTCTACATGTGGGAGCAATCGCCATCATTCGTTATTGCATTCGTCGACAGTCTCCACTTCTCATGGCAACTCACAAGTCGATACCTCCCTCTCTCAGGAAGTGCATTTCCCCTCTCAGGACGCTAGTGCCTCGTCTCAAGTTCTCTCATGCCACCTCCGCGATACTCGCCCTAGTCAGCTGACATTGCTGTTAGGTACCGTACGCGCGTTGATACGCGACGCTCATGGTCGTTTTCAACCCTTCCGAGCGGTGGTGGACCCCGGCTCGCAGGTTTCGGCAATCACTCGATCCCTGGTCCAGAAGCTAGGCCTGAAAGTTCAACCTAGCCGTGCCGAACTCTCGGGAATAGGTCTCGCAGCCGCACGGGTATGTGGCAATGTGCAATGCACCATTGCATCGCGCCTCGCTCCTGAGAAGGGATTTCACGTTCAGGCTCTCGTCTTACCGATCATAGCCAATCACCTCCCGACCTGTCACATTACTCGCGAAGTTCTCGAACGTTTTCGTGGCATGACCCTTGCTGATACTAATTTTCATGTACCCAATCAAGTCGACTTCTTGATTGGTGCCGACCTCTACCCAGAGATCCTGAATAGGTCAGGTGACCACGTCCGAGACGGTAGTCCGTCGGCCATCAACACCGTGTTCGGGTGGGTAGTCTTAGGACCAAGTCGTTCTGTCGAACCGTCTTCCGTACTTCCTGTCTCTCTGTTCGCATGCTCCTCTACTCTTGAGCGCAACCTGCGCCTCTTTTGGGAGACGGAAGAAGTTCCCCGCCCTCCGGAAGTAGATCCCGAGGATCAGCTATATGAGCGTCATTTTCTTGATTCACACACTCGCGACGCTAGTGGACGTTATTCTGTAGCTCTCCCTTTCAAGCCATCATGTTCTCCTCTCGGGCGCAATCGCGCACTACGAAACTATCTTAGTTTGGAGCGACGTTTGCGACGCGATCCCGAGCATGATGAAGCTTATCAAACGTTCATGCGAGAGTATGAACAACTGCAACATATGCAGCCCGCCTCTACTCCCTCGAGCTACATCATTCCACATCACTGCGTCCACAAGCTCACTAGCTCCAGTACGAAACTGCGAGTTGTCTTCAACGCCTCTTCTCCTAACGAGAAAGGCGTTTCTCTCAATCAGCTCCTCCTGAGCGGCCCGAAGCTTCAACGTGAGCTCTCCAGTGTCATCACTACCTTCCGTACTCACACTATCGTGATCTGCGCGGACATTCGTCAAATGTATCGCCAGATTCTCATCAACCCCTCTGATCGCGGGTTTCAGCACATTTTCTGGCGACCCAATTCCAATTCCCCCCGTCATGGAATACGAGCTGAACACAGTCACTTATGGGTTGTCTCCTTCAGCTTTCCAAGCCCAACGAGTGCTTCAGCAAGTCGTGCACGATGAAGGTGAACAGTCCCCTCTCGCTGCTCACGCCCTTGAGTCCCACACGTATATTGACGACATTGTTTCCGGTGCTGAAACTCTCGATGAGACTCTCGCGCTGCAGAGTCAGTTACAAGCTCTCACCGCTCGTGGCGGTTTCGAGCTCCGCAAATGGGCGAGCAACAATCCTGTTGTCTTGAAAGCTCTTCCTGAGGATCATCTAGAAACCCCCCTTGTCTTCTCAACCAGCGACGAAGGCATCAAGATTCTCGGGTTATTGTGGAATTCCTGCTCTGACGCATTCTCATTCCACACTCAACCCTTTGAAGGGGTTGTCACGAAAAGAACGGCATTGTCCTACATCGCACGCATCTTCGACCCTCTGGGTCTCTGCTCTAGGCATGGCCCTGCTTAAAAGCGGTGCGAACTAGGAATGCACACGATAATACAATTAAAAACTAATTCAATTGACGTATTGATTCGGCTATAGTCTACAGTAAAATGCACATACAGTATAATACTAACATGATTATAAAAGAGGGCGGTTATACAACAAAATGCACATAGGCCCTAGGTATAATACAGTCGAGTGGTGGCCTTCTTGGAGGGTGGTTGTGTTCTCCTTTTTACCGTGTCACGAGGGTGCTAGTGCTAGTGTGTCTGGTTTGTGTGTTTTTTGTTTAGTCTCCGACAGTGAAATGTTCTCCGTTCCACCCGCGGTGTCCGCCCGCGTCAATACAGTTAAATGTATTTTCTCCCGATCACATCAGAAACCGACGGCGGCTGAAGTCCATGAATGGATCTTCAGCGCCCTTCACCTCGACCCGGTCAACGTGGTCGCCGTCCAGCTGGACGGTGGCCAGAACACAGTGTACGTGAAGATAGGGGAGGTTCAGGTGTACTCGGCCTTGATCTCCGCGCACTCAGGTAAGGTCCTGTTCCGTCACAGGGACGGAACAGTCAGCGAGGTCAGCGTCGGTCACGCTGACCTCGGTTTCCGCCAGGTCCGCGTGTTTAACTTGCCAATGGAACTGGACAACGACCGCATACGTCAAAACCTGAGTGGTTACGGCACGGTGGCACGATGAGACCTGGTCATCAGCATATCGTTATAAGGTCAGGAATGGGGTCCGCTCCGTCCAGATTGACCTCAAGAAACACATACCGTCGTATGAAATCGTGGGTGGTACTCGCGCCTTGGTAACATACGACAGGCAACCACAAACGTGCTCGCTTTGCCACTCGCCCGATCATTTAAGGGCTGAGTTTTGCGCTCGCAGACCCACTCAACTCCTCTCTGGTGAACAGTCTGGCCTGCCCACGTGGTCTGCTCTGGTTTTACAGGCACCCCTGTCTCGCGGCGGCACCGCTGGCCAAGGTCCCTCTCGTCGCGCTTCGCCGCCAACCCCCGACCATACAGGGGTGGCCGAGGCCTCCCCAGATACAGGGGTGTCCACCGGCTTTTGACCCCCGCCCGTTACATCCGATCCGTGCGTCGAGTCCCCGACGACTGAACCGTCGGTGTCGCCTGCGTCTCCCGGATTGCCGCATCGTCCCGCGTCGCCCTCGAAGTTCGCGTCGACCTCGACGTCGCCTACGACCCAGAAGACCCCGAAAGCGTCGAAGGCCTCGCAGGCTGCGCAGACCTCGTCACGCGTTCCTGCTGTTCGCTCTGAAGTTTCGACGGACAACGCGAAGAAACGATCGTTTTCTCCTGATGACGACTCGTCGCCTCCGGTGGCAGTCGCTGGGCCCAAAAAACGTGGTCACAGGCTTTCCCGCTCTGCTTCACGCGACCCCTCCACGGTCTCCGTGGCGTCGTTTCGCGAAGGGCTGAGGAGCGGCCGCGATTCGCCAGGTACAGGCCCTTGGGCGGGAAAATATCAATAAATACAATACAAATGCAATAGGTATTATACTAACATGATCATGAATAAAAAGTTATTATTGAAAGGGTATTTAGTATTTACAATTTTAGGCAAAGAAGTATTCTTGGATGTGAGGAATGATATAAAATGAGATTTAAAAAAGACCATGGTGGGGGATGTTATAATGTTGTTGGGAAGCTTGTTAAAAATGGCTTTAAGAGAGAGGTACTTGGTTGGGGAGACATTATTGGTGGGGATATGAATATTATGATTTGACCTTGTAAAACGGGAATGAACTGGTGTACTTAAAGGAAAGAGATTTGGAGATATTGCCTCTGTTATTAGCGACAGCGGACAACCGGGCCTGTCAACCCATTTGAGTGGGATATATACCTACTTTAAACCTATATAGACGGTACACTTTTCCCAACCAACTTATTGAATTCAAGGACAAAAGAGAATCAAATTTTTGCATACTAGGTAATAAAATACAACAATCCAGCCTTTCATTGATTCTCTTTTGACCTTGAATTCAAGCAGTTAGATGAAAAAAATTATACTTATTCCAACATCTGCTGATTGGCATGGAGTGTGTGAAGCTGCAGCAGTATTTCCTGGAAGTGGATCCCAGTAGCCTCATCGCGTGGGGGGTTAACTGGCCTGTCAGGTGCCTGTGCATGAGCACACGGTTCAATCTCAACTGCCAGGACATCCCCAGCAGTTACACAGATGTTGTGTATCACTGCACATGCTGACATAACCTTTACCCCTGTTTCCAAAGGAACTTCCAGCGCCTTGGTGTAAATGCTTTGCCAGCGTATTTCCATTTGGCCAAAGACGCGCTCAATTATACAGCGGCCTCGACTAAGGTAGTAATTAAAAGCACGCTTCTCCGGGGTGAGTGGTTCTTTAAATGGTGGTATTAAGGCAATTGGATCCCTAATACATGCATATCCCTTATCCCCAATTAAGAACCTCCCCCTTGGCGGAAACGTACCTCGGCAGTACAAATGGCTGAGCCTCAGTGCCCTCATATCGTGTACCGAGCCAGGCAGTCCAACAAAAATGTCGATAATCTTGCCGGTGTGATCACAGACACCTTGAAGCAGAATAGAGTAGAACAGTTTTTGGTTTGTGTATTGGTCATGTAATTCTTGGGGTACCATGGTACGAATCTGTCAGCCATCAATAGCGCCTGCCACCTGTCGAAAGACTGGACTTCCGACACTAGTCCATAAATCCTTCCCCAACGGATTCTAATTCACGACCGGTGGGGACACGAATTACATCTTGAACTAGGTTTAAAAAGTTGTTGTTGTTGTTGTTTTTTGCACTATAACGTGACCTGTGGCCCTTGGAATGTTGAACACGCAATCAATGATCCTAAAGCATGTACCGCATGCCAACCACTATATAAAAACTACAGATTCAAAGTGAGTGGACCATCCCTTTCGATTAGTAGGCAGCTTTTGCCATAGTAAACGAAGTGAGTTGGTCGAGACACGAATATGCGCCCTTGTTTGCGCCTCATTTATACACATAATTTTCATTACTTCGCGGCTAATGATGTTCAGCTGGCAATATGGTCCTCGTTGCATCTGTGAAATAAAAAACATCTTTGTTGTTCTTCATAGTATAGTCACGAGCCCATATAATTGGCAAAAAATACACATTGCAGACATACCTACTAACTGCAAGCCTTAATTGTTGGTACCTACTTAAATGCAGGCCTAGGCTAGGCCACGATAAAATTAAGTATTATAGCCTAAAAATTATCAGTCCTAAAATAAGGCTGAGGCATAAGCCTCAAGCTACTTCGTGAACATATGTTCTTTAGGAAGGCGGTGGGCGGCCATGTTAAGCAGACTCCGAGTAGTTGGTGTCAAAACCTGCAAGTAGACGAGTTGAAGCAGGCTAGCAGAGAAGCAGGCAAGCAGGCGAAATTACATTTCAGATACACCCTGACTCCCGCTGAGTTGCCCTATCGACTACTTTTTCTAGTGTAATATTTTGGGTCCATTTGGAGTTCTTTACTAAGCCTAGCATCAAGCATGCCAACAACTATGCGGTCTCTAATGAACTCATCCCTGAGTTCGTTGAACCCACAGTGCTGCGACATACTATGCAAGTCTGACACAAACACACTCATAGGCACACCCTCAGCCTGAACTCGCCTATAGAATTTAACCCTTTCATATATTACGTTTTTCTTTGGTTCAAATTTATTATGGAACTGGGCTTTTACAATCTCACATTTCTTTAGATCATCCACTGAAAGTTTGAAGCCTACAAGAATATCATCTGCATCTTCGCCCATTGTGTATATAAACATATCTACCTGTTCCTCCTCTGTTTTGAGATGGAGGTCAGAAGCTTTTCTAAATCACTCCCATCTCTGTGACCATTTTAGCCATGTGGCTGGCTGGGCAAAGACAAAGGATCCAGGTGGACTGATCTGATATGTTGTTGTGATGACGCTGCTGCAGTTTCAGCTGCTTCTCCAACTGGCAATTTTGAAGTTGTTTTATCTTGAATGTTGATACCTACTCGCACTTTTCAAGCACTTCTGACTACCATGTAGTGTTTTTACACGTGGATACTTCAATAACTAGGCGGGGAAGGTGTTTAAACAACAGCTTTATTTAGCCATCTTGTTTCCAGAGTACTATGCCTTCTAAAGATACATACATGTTGACACAATGTAGGCCTAAGGTGGCGGTGCACTTTAGGTGATGAATACAAATCACTACAGCCCTACTGCAAGTTTGTAGACTTAGCTATATGAAAATAAGATATTTAGGCTTCTGGGCCAAGGTACCCTAGGCGTAAGGTAGGGCTGTGCCTAGGAGTAGGCCCCAGGTCTAGCCTAGGCCATAGGGATATTAAATAGGCTAGCCTAGGCCTACACAAAGCCTAGGCCCTACTTTCATTGCAGCTAGGTAGGGCTAGGGCTTAGTTACCTATTAGGCCATAGTCTATGTTGTGTCTAGGATGGTCTATGATGATTACATGGTAGCCAACCGACCAAACATAACATCCCCTCTTTCATAATGACAAAAAAAACAATGACTGACTTGAGTCACAAAAGTTTAAATAGAAAAGAAAATAAGAACAAGATTGCTTTTACTAATAATAAACATAAAAATAGATAAAAATAAAAAATAACGAGATAGCTTATCTCAGACCACAATACCATTGATAATATGGCAATACTGCTTACCAATGATAATCCTGCAGTTTCGCAGTTTCTCCCAAACCGGTCTTTGCGGGAGAGGAAACTGGATAGGGCTTCCAGGACTGCCCTGCTCTGTGGTTTCTCTGTTAGTAGGCATTAAGTTTGGAACTTGGTTTTGATCATTGGGTAGTAGGTCCCTAGCTTCATCGTGATCATTGGTAGGGGTTGATATTGGCGGTGGTGCGTTTAAAGGCCCGGCGTAAGTCCCGTCACGTTGCGTCTGTATGACTGTTGATTAGACGTAGTGACCCTGTAGGAACGGGGAGATGGGTGCCTGTCAGATATGATGCCTTTTTCCCAGTATTTCCCTCGATTTATCAAACAACTGTCCCCTGGGGTGATAGATGTTTTGTTTTTCTTGATGTCAAGAAAACTCCGATCAAAATTGCCAACCAATATGAGACGTTAAGCAATATCCAATATAATATATGTCTCTGTTCCAAAGCAACCTTTATTGTAGGTCTAGGTATGGTTTCAGGTTGTAGTGAACTGGTAGTGGTTGGCAATTTTGATCGGAGTTTTCTTGACATCAACAGTTGAGCTTGTGATTTCCCAATAATATCCCAACAAACATTTTTGGGCTTTCCCGCAGTCTTCCCGCAGTCTTCCCGCAGTCTTTTTCCCGCACTTGCCCGGGCGGGACCCTTGCGGGACGTCCCGTACGGGTCCCGCCTAGAAGTGTCCTACTGGCCGATACCGGGTCCCGCACGGGACGTCCCGCGATCTTCCCGCTAGTTTCCCGCACGGGACGTCCCGCGATCTTCCCGCGATAATCCCGCACGGGACGTCCCGCGATCTTCCCGCTAGTTTCCCGTAGTATCTGTAGCGCGATCTAGGTGCTAAATATGTAGGCTAAACGTAAAAATAAAATAAAAAGTTTTATATAATATCGGTTACATGGTTATTTTGTCTTATTTTCGACACCAGTTGATTGCCTGTAGGTGGAAACACGACATGTATTAATTGCAAGTAATTATAAAATTTCAAGTTTGGTGTCTCGAACTCGGTCCAGCAGGGCGACTCTCCATCTGTAAGCCACGCATCTAACCGTTACGCCACGGAGGATGCTTGAGCGGAGTGGGAATAACACCCTATAGATTCAACAGCAAATCTACTCGAGTATCATAGTTATTGTGTGCTTGCTTTGTGGCCTATCCGTATAGTCTTTTAATTATTTTGGATGTGTTGGAATAGTGTTCAGTATATTATACTAATGGTGTACGGTATATTTTAAATGTGGGTACAGTAAATAATGCTTTCTATGCGCAGCGCATGTTCGATATTTTGTTCTAGTTGTTGATAAATGCCGAGGTGGGTGTATCTGCATAAATAAAATATAGGCTGTTCGATGCGATGCTGGTTGACCACAAAATAACGGTACTATTCTATTGGAACATGCAACCAAAATTAAATGACATCATGTGAGATCTTCATATCTTTTTGTCTCAGTTGGTGAAAAGTAAAACCATGGAGTATGGTGAAATTTTTTGATTACTAGGAAGCTTCGCAAACGCTTTTTCAGGGGAGGCGTGTTATTGGATGAGCGTAATTGGTGCATTGAGCTGCTATGTGTTATTCAGATGGTAAATTGATTTCGTTTTCCCATTGCTATGGGCTGCGAGATACGCTTGGTAATATTGTTTTAAGTTTAACGACGACGATATGAGGATCAGGGGCGCACATTATATTACACACTACATTACAATCGAATAAAGCATGTAGGTGTTATAAGTCGAAGAAATTTGGTAAAAAACGAAAAAAAGCGTAAATTTGTGATTTATAAAAAAAAAAATTCTATTACGCAAAAAATTAATTTTAAAAAAAATAGAATAAAGCATTTAGGAGGTATAAGTCAAAGAAATTTATTAAAGTCGTAAAAAATCGTAAAATTGTGATTTTCATGAGAAATAATTTTTTGATTGCGCTCAAATTTCACGCGAATATATTAACTCATAAAATTAAGGTTCTGCGAAAAAATCATTACAATCGAATAAAGCATGTAGGCTAGAGGTTTAAGTCGAAGAATCTTTTTAAAAATCGAAATATATCGTAAAATGCGACGTGGCTCGTGGCAGTTCTAAGTTCATAAATTTCAAAGGCCTTTAGAAAATTTCATCGCTATTGCCATTGGAGTATCGGTTTAGCCGGAATCGTGTTAACAAACACACAAAAATACAAACGGAAAGAAGAAAAAAACATTCCGGATTTTTTTCACCAGTGTAGTGAAATGGAATCTTTGCTTCGCTCATACAAAAATGTATTACAGGAGAAAATGAAAGCAGGCCAAATGCTACAGAATTATCTGCATAAACAATTCAATGTTATTTCGCGTGTGCAGTTGAATGTTGGCTCCGTGGTGGTAAATAAAAATAAAAAAGAATGTTCTACAAATTGCTTTTGAATTTTCATAATATACCACAAAATTTTCTTTTTAATTTGTTGATGCATACAGCTGTTGTTTAATTAATAAATAAAAAACTAATAATATATTCATTACCAAGGTGATTGGTTATCGTGTTTTTTCAATAATGTACACACACAACTCTTTATGGTGGAGATTGATTGAAGTACAATATGCTCATTTTGTTTCACAGGCAAAATAGTAAATTATGTTGACTAACTGGATCGTTCATAATAAACGGGCATTGCAGTTTACCCGTACGTATCTTATCCGAATCCCTTCCTTCGCGGGAACTATGCGGGACGTCCCGTGACTTTCCCAGACACAGGGACGTCCCTTAACTTGCCCTCGCGGGTCCCGTGCGGGACGTCCCGTGACTTTCCCCGAGACGGGACGTCCCGTAACCTTCCCTCGCGTTTCCCGTGCGGGACGTCCCGTGACTTTCCCAAATACGGGACGTCCCTTAAACTTCCCTCGCGGGTCCCGTGCGGGACGTCCCGCTTCCCGCAGTTAACCCGCACTTCCCTTAACTTTCCCGCACGGGACCCAGAGTATAATGTTTGTTGGGATGTAGGGGTGTATTTCGGTATTGGAGTAGAGAAATTTGAATATCTCTGTTTTTCTCTGCCGCTTTCTTAACAAACTTATTTCCTGTTTGCACAGCGCGCTCTGTGAGCCCATTGGACTGAGCGTATGTAGGGCCTTCAAATTCCAACTCGACACCTTCTCGCGGTTTGGCCCGTGAATAGGGGAGTTTCACTCCCTGAAACTAATGGCGAGCTCTGGGTCGTCGTCGGGGAACCCCTTCCCTTTGACTACCTCCCCGACGGCGACGACAAAGACAACACGGACGGATGATGACACAGACGGAGACGACCACGACGTGGGGGAACCCCTGCCCTCCCCATATGCTTGTGGCTGGTTCTGACCAGCACAGGCCTGTCCACCCCTTGTCCCCCCGCGTCATCCCTTACGTCCCTCCCTTCGTCTCAATTAGCCAAGTTGCATAAATATGAGACGTAAAGCAATATTCAATCAATCAATCAATCAATCGGACTTAAAAGTATGTAGTTGAAAGTCGTTTTCGAGATCAAACCTTTTGAATTGTAGGCTATTGAAAGGCATATTGTCGCTCAGGAACAATTGAGGAATCCCGAATCTGGCAAAAACCTCTTTTAGCTTGTCGATAATTACTGTGGCACTCGTCTGAATTTGTATCACTTCCAACCATTTGTAGTATGCATTGACGACAATAAGGAAATATTTGCCTCAAAACAAAAAACTGCATTATATCTGCCGAAATTCTCTCCCATTCCCTGTTTGGTAGTGGGTGGTTTATTATCGGCTCTCTGGGGTTCTGATTTACAAATTTTTCACAAATTGCACAATGTTCGACATTGTTTTCGATTTCCCTTGACATGCCAGGCCAAAATATCACAAACCTTGCATTTGCTTTGCTTTTGACAATGCCCTGATGCCCTTCATGAACTAGTTTCAGCATAGTTTTTCTCATTGACCTAGGTACGAGAAGTTTTTCGCCTATCAATATTAAACCTTCATAACTGGAAATGTCATGTCAAAACGCCCAAAAAGGCATTATTTCTTTAAGAACATCGTTTACTGATGTGGGCCAACCTTGGCTATGGTATTGAGATAAATATACTCCATATACTCGGCCATAAATATATTGGTGGCATTTTGTGTTCCAAACACGATTCCGTTTAGTTCTTTTTCTATTTGCGCCCAATTACGCTCTGCTGGCGTGAGACTTCTGGATGCATAGGCTATGGGCATCGAGTCTTGTAGCAAGCATGCGCATAATCCATCTCGTGACGCGTATGTTTGTAGAACTAGAGGCCTTTTAGGATGATAGTATCGTAGAATCGAAGCGTTGCTCAGTTTTTCTTTTAATTCAGCCAATGCCAACTCGTGTCTTGGTAGCCAGTTCCAGCTAGCATCTTGTTTTATTAGCTCCCTCAAAGGTGCTGTTGTTGCTGAGAGGTTTGGTAAGAACTGACCTAGGTGAGTAACCATACCTAAGAATCGCCGGAGATCCTCTTTGCAAGTTGGTTTTTCCATGTTTACTATGGCTCGAATTCTCTCTTGATCAGGCTTAAGTCCTTCAGACGTGATTACATGTCCCACGTACTTTAGGGCTCTGTTGAACCTAACTCCCATTTCCTTGGCTCGTTCTAGCACTTTGCGTAAACTAGCGTCATGCTCTTCTACTGTTGCTCCCGCAACTATCAGATCATCAAATATGACTTCCACTCCTGGAATGTCTCCAAATATGGCTGACACTTTCTTCTGGAATATTTCCGGAGCCGATCTAATTCCAAAAGGCATTTTTACAAATCTGTACCTACCAAAACATGTGTTAAATGTGCACAGGTCTGCACTTGCACTACCTAATTTTATGTGCCAGAATCCATCCTTCATGTCAAGGACAGAAAACACTTTCATACCATTCATTTGGTTAGCAACATCTTCAGCAGTAGGTATTCTGAAATGTTCTCGCTTAATAGCCCGGTTTAGGTGAAGGGGGTCTAAGCATAGACGTAGATTTCCATCTTTTTTCTCCACCACCACTAAACTATTCACCCAGTCGGTCTGGTAATCGACTTTAGTTATTGTTTTCATCTCTTCCAGTTTATCTAGAGTATTTTTGAGCTTTTGTTGGAGGCTGAAAGGAATTTTCCTAGGAGGATGTGTTACCGGTTCTACACTAGTATCCAGTACAATTTTATATTCCCCTGGAATAGTACCCATCCCTTGAAACAACTCACCATAGTTGAGAAATATATCTTTCTTGCTCATGCTAGGTCTATCTAACATTTTGTCCTGAATTACAGTGTCAACATCTACTCCTTTGATAAGATTTAATGTTTGACATCCCTTTAACCCTAACAGTGGCTGGGAATTCACCTCTGCAATTATGAACTCTATATTAACATTCTCAACCTCTGGACTACAGTTTTTAGTTGCTTTGCAACAGGCCAAAGTGACCTTTCCTCTAGGCTTTATCTTATGATTACCAAAGGTTACTAATACTGCATTAGTCCCTTCTAGTTTGTGTTTATGGCTATTATCTAAACTGTCAAATACAGCTGCTGGCAAGATATTCACTTCAGCGCCTGTATCGAGCTTGAATTTTACCTCTCTCCCACCTAGTAGGATGTTAGTATACCATGCAGTTTTACCTGATTGAGTTTTATTAACTTCAGTCACTACATACTCATTCTCATCAAGAACAACTTCTTTCACCTTCTTTTTTTATTAGCAAAACACGCACTGCTAAAATGATTTTGCTTTTTGCAATTAAAACACTCTTTCCCAAAAGCTGGGCACTTTTTAACAGCGTGTCTCCTACCACAGTTTTTACAGTCAAATTCTAGGCCTTCTGATTTAGACTTGTCTTGATCTGGTTTACTGTATTTTTGATATTGTCCTTTGCTTGAAGAACTGGCTTTAGGCCTATGCCTAGTAGAGATAATGTTCACCTCACCTGTGTCTGCTTCCCCGCGTAATTGCTTTACCTGGCGCTGCGACAACTCGGCTGCTCGACATGTGGCGATTGCTTTATCCATCGAAATGGGGCCTTCTCGAAGGAGTTTCTCCTGTAGTCGCTTGTCCCACATCCCGAATAGTAGCCTTGCACGTGTCAGGTTGTCAGTTTGGCCTCCAAACTCACAGGTGGCTGCCCTTGTCCTTAGCTCGGTGAGAAAGAAAGGTTTCAAAAGGTTGTCCTTCTTTTTGACTTACTTGAAAGAAATTGAACTGTTCAATCATCACGTTCACTTTAAGAAGGCAGTGTTCTTCAAACTTCCGTTTGACTGCATTGTACTTATTTCGGTCTTCCTCATTTTCATACGTGAAATTGTCATAAATTTGCCGTGCATCAGTGCCTAACAAATTTATTAGCGTTGCAATTTTCCTTCCATCCGGTTTTGTACTGTGCCCTGTGGCTTCAAAATACGTTTCGAAATCTGCTTTCCAAACTCTCCATGGAACATTTGGATTGTCTATGATTTTTAACGGTGTATGAGCGTGAAACCCTTCCATGTTGTATGGTTGTCCGTTTTAACCTAGCTTTTAAGGCGTGGTTGTGTATTTTACACTTAATGTTAGCACAATTATTATAATTTCACTAAAACTTACTCTCGATCTTACTAACACCATATATTATATGTTACATCACTATTGTAGTGGTCGGATGACGAAGGATTACACAAATAAACACGGATGATTACAAAAACTATTTTATTCACCGCCTGCTCGAATGGGATGGACCATTCGAGCAGGCGGTGATTTTATTATTCAGTTGCAAGCTACATGATGCAATCTGGAAGATGAGCAGTTGGTACATCAACTGGGCAGCCAATCTAGTTTATACAATACCTAGGATGCAGGCGGAGCCATCTAATCTAGTTTCTACTTCTAGTAAGATGTGGGCGGAGCCCATATATCATTTTATCTCATTTCTCAGTTGTATCAGTAAGCATGTCTGGGTTCATGCATAATATATTCAACCCAGTGGTGGCAGCATAAATCTCTAAATATATAATTAATCAGTAATGGCAGTTCCATCCACCCACGTCATTGGCGGCAGCCCCAGCTACCCACGACATTGGTAGCAGTAGGGGATGTCTGTAATTTTTTTTTTACAAGAAACTTGCAGATGATCAGAACTAAGAGTATTAGGTAAAATTTCAGCATTCCCCCCCCCCCCCCCCCTTTTCAAATAAATCAGAATGTTCGAAGGAAAGATACGAAATGGAGTCAAATTTTACTGAACGTCGAGGATAAATGAGATACACGCAGAAGGTTATTTTAAATACGATGTTGTAGTTTAAGCTCTAAATCTTCAATGAAAGTAAATGAATAATCGTGATAATAAATAAACATTTGAGATATTTCAATCGTAAATGAGAATTTAGTGAGTTTTTATACCGAGTATAACTAATCAATTGAGATATTATGGCAGGCGACGACGAACCGATAGTGAACGGCACCGCCGTAAGGACCACCCCAGAACAAAATCGCAGCATTAACCTTCAACATATGTCGTTAATTTCGGAATTTTCTGGTAAACAGGGAAGCATTCGGGTAGAACAATTTTTCCACAACCTGGAGGAGATATCTAGCATTGCTCAATGGACGCCCGCCCAACAGCCGTCATTGCGCGATTAAAACTCACAGGGGAAGCCAGAGAATATGTGAATAGCACAGAACTAAAACAAGCTTCCTATGCTTCACTCAAAGAGAGGTTAATTACATGGTTCCACGTCTCGGAGTCTCACTCTCATGAAACCGACAAATATACACAGATTGTTCAATTGCCCAATGAATCGGTTAAACATTTCGCCACCAGGTTGTATGTGGACGGTAACTTGACTAAGATTCAGGCCACTAACGATGCTGAGCAGCGTCTTAGAACGAAATTAATGGATGAAAGCCTTATGACTCAATTTGTTAAGGGACTGCAAGGCAATATCAAGCGATCTGTTTAAAAAGTTGCCCGACCACATATGACCAAGCCGTCTAAACGGCTATTCTTGAAGAATCAGATGAGAGGGCAATGGAGACCGTGCCAATAGTGGTGAATGAAATTTCGGTTAGTAAGAAAAAGGTAGGGAAAGCTGTTCGCTTTCAATCACCTGCACCCCCCTCACAACCCCCCCCCACCGGCCAACAGTTCAATGCCACACTCTTCAACAATCACCGCACACACAAGGTCAACAACTTAGTTCTGTGCAGTGCTACCGTTGCCAGGGATTTGGGCATATTGCAACTTATTGTGCTACCCCCAGGGAGCAGGCACAACAAATAATAGTGCAACCCCCTCCCTTAAACGTTGCAAATAATACGTGGCGGCAAGGATACCCAACTAGGCCACAATGTACACGTTGTAATCAGCTTGGGCACTATGTGCAAACGTGCTGGATTCGAGACCCTACACAGTATCAGTTCCGTCCACAGGCAAACCGATACCCCACCCCTCCCCCGACACATAGCATTCGTCCACAACAGCAGAATAACTCGAGACAAGGTCTAGGGCATTTTCGAGGACAAAACGTAAATAGAAATGTACGTTTAAACTAGGGAAAACACGTCTCGAGGTCTCAGAGGACGTGGATAAAATATGCTACGTAAATATCAATGCTATTTATTCAGGGACCAAGAAAACCATAGTTCGAGTGGAAATTGTTTCTTCAAATGTACCTACTATCTTTGCTAAGTTTTTAATTGATACGGGTGCGGATATATCGTTAATGTCAGATAAAATCACGACCCGGGCTCAAATAAAAGTATAGTAGAGAACACGAGACGAATATTGTCAGTAACTGGACACCCTATTCCAATTGTAGGCTCGGCTAATGTCACTTTACGCTTTGGAAATGCTACGTATAGCTATCCAAATTTCGCAATCTTTGACAATAACCTAGGGCTTCGATATGATGGCATACTCGGAATAGACTGGTTACGTTTCTTCTCGTTTGATCTTATATACAGTAGAAATCAATTACAAAAGGGACTAATATAGTAGACAGCTGTGAAGATATGGATTCAGACGACATGACATCGAGTGTCCTCCTACTAGGTCAAACCCGACACAATGACGGAAACACTCCTAGGATAAGTAACACACGCTCGACACAACATGAAGTAGGCACACAAACTAATAATGCCGACCTGAAAATATGTACGTCAATGTCCAATCAAAACACAAGAGTCAAAATCGTTTGTTCAACAACCTGTGGATTCGCAACGCAACACAGCACAACATATTACACAAAATTAACGTAAACTAGCTACTGAATTAAATCATACTAACATTATGCTGCATAATTTACGTCTGAAATTAAGTGCGTGTGAGCATACCATTTGCCAGACGGTAAAGCAAAATGCATCAATAATTCAGGAAAACAATGCTAAACAATTAGAAAATCAAAATATTAAATAACATTTAAATACACTAATTCAAGACATGAATTCTAATCAAACAGAAATAGAAAATTTGAAACATGTTTGGGAATAGCCGAAGTTATGCGCTGGTCGCAGCAACACAAGCTAAACAAAACATGGAAATTAAATGAGAACATTTATACACAGTAAATAACACCTTTCAAAATGCATATGAAAGTTTACAAGAACACTCTAGTATTTTACAGGCGGAAAACAAAGCTCTGGCAAATAAAGTTTATTTTGCTGAAATCAAGACGCCTAGTAATAAAAATACAAGTTTATTCCACAATCATAAAATCAGCGGAGATAATAATTCGATTATGCGAGCGGACACATCGAGGGTCGACACTCAATGTGCTTCTGCCGATAACATAACTCCGAAGTGCAGTGACAGTGTAGATGGAATGTTAGAAAGTGTGAGAACGAACACAGGGCCCTCAGTGAATACAGGCGAGAGACAAATACACAATGTCACTTAGAGACGTAACAAATGGCATACCTGCAAGGTTGAATACTCCAAGTGCCATTGTTACCGAAACACGGCAGGTGCGCGCGGACAACCCTTGCAGCCAGGTGAACATAAGTCAACAATTGACGGCCGACGTTGTAGATTACGACATTGTACACAATATCGTAAATAACACGGAAATGCAGACTGCGACTCAAGGAGCGCTCAATAGTAGGGCGGCACGCACGACGTGCCATAGTGTGAACGTAACCAGGCCTGAGGAACGTGTCTCGTACAGCAGAGAAGATGATTGTACAGTAAATATAGTTAATAATAATAGTCGGGGTAAAACGAAGAAAAGAAGAAATGTAGGTATTAAGTCAAATAAAAGAGAAAATGTCAGTATAAAAAAGTCACAGATGATAAGGAAATCGGTAAAAGCAATGGATCATGTCTTGACGGTAATTCTTCAGTGAACACAATGGTAGGCCTGCCATATGAGTCACAGCAACGAAGACAACCGTGTATGACAAAAGTTACTGAGTTAATTGAGAAGAAAAATGAAAGGAAAAACTAGTAAAGAAAGGGAATATTATAATGATAGTCAGTAAGAAAGTTCATGATTCAGGGAACCACACGAGGGACAGGCGTCCAGTGGCGGATGTGCAAGTAGTCAGCAATGAGGGTAATCAAGAAATAGATATTTCAGAGAATAGAAGTCAAGTCAATGAGGGTAATCTACAAATAGATATTTCAGAGAATAGAAGTCAAGTCAATGAGGGTAATCTAGAAATAGATATTTTTAAAAAAAAAGTCAAGAATGTCATAGAATAATTAATGGAAACAAGGGTAGGATAATCGTGATAAGAAGATTGCAGTGCACAATGCTGTATGTTGAGTAGGCGATGAGGGTAATCGCGACGTGTATAAAACCAAGAATAAGCAAGGGAAGAAGAGTGAAATGGATAATGTCATAGAAATTAGATCAGGAAACTGTACTGATAGAAAGTTTTTATAAATACAATTTATTATAATGAGGTTATCATAAAATGGATTTGCTAAACAGTGTAAAGTACCAGTCTCTTAAATCTAAAACTTGGTAAAAGTAATTAAGATCCAGTAGGCAGTGACTTCTTAAAATGTATAAAATGATTCTAGTAGGCAGTGACTTCTTAAAATGTATAAAAGGTTTCAAGTAGGCAGTGATTAAGTAGTTTGTTTACATTTATAACCAAGTTTCAGAAGGCTGTATTTTTCACTTATGGTAAAATAATTATATTATTTAAAGTTTTTAATAATGTTCTGATAATGATTATTAAAGGTAAATACAGCAAATTTAAATTTATAAAAAATAAGTTAAATATTAAAAAGTGTTTTATGTGATGTGTAAAAAAGATACAAAAATCTAGAACTTTGAAACAATGAATTTGACCAGGAACAGAATGGCCATCTTTGATGCTACTTGAATCGAGTTAGTTCAAGGAGGTTTTGCTCTAGTAAAGAAAGCAGAAGTGATTCATTTTAAAACTCATTTCAATTATAAGTTTATGTGTCTGCAAACTTGGCACCTATAAATATACTTTTAAGAAGAATTCAAGAGAAGAGAAGTAAGAAGATTAGAAGTATAAGGACTCACAAGAGAAGACTACAGATGGTTGAAAAATCATACTCAAACACAACAGCCAAAGAAGGTCGTATGATATAAAACTTTTAATGTCCAATGTGGTCGTTATCAAGCAGATCAATTTCACTAAATAATTGCTGTAGTATTATTACTTGGTTTAAAAATAAATGTCTAATTATGGGTTAATTTGTATGCCAAGTGTGTTGCTCATTGACTGTGTAGGCTAGCCGAGGTGGATGAGATTTAATATATAGTAGCCTTGTACAGGGTAGCACGGTGTAGCGTTACAATTTGGCAGCCCAACGTTAGTGGTCTTACTGAAGATAATGTCACGCAGAGATTAGGGGTCTCAATTACACACTTGGCTACAAATAAACCTAGGCTTTGGAATAATGGCTAGTCAAAGTGAAGGTGTTGCTATTGATGAAATAGAGCTAGGGTTGCAAATTGTTTCTCAAGATTTAGGGAGGACAGAATTGGGACAGATGGATAGTGGTTTAGATAGGCACTTGGCAAACCGATATGACTAGCACTTCGACGGAGGTAAGTTTGGTGATGAGTCCAGAAATAAGTTTTTTAATGAGTACGTTGTTGAATAAAATGGGTAGCTTGGAAAATAAAATGGGTACCATGGAAAATAGCATGAAAAATGACATGTGTAGCATTAAAAATGAAGTGGGTAAGATTATGGACGAGAAACTAGAGGATGTTAAACATGAAATCGATAAGGTAAATAAACGAATGGATGTCATCCAAAATGGATTAGAAGAAAAATATGACAGACTTTTCTACACCTTAGAAAAACAATTCATAGATGTGAAGCTAAAATAACTGAAGATGTTGAGGACATTGAAGCCAAAGTAGGGGGTGCTATGGAATTGATAAGGGATATCCATGTCATGATTGATGATAATGGCAAGAAATTAGAAGAAGTACAAAAAGAAGTCTCAAAAGTAGAAGAAAAGCGAGAATTAGATGATAAAAACTTTCAAGAAAGCTTGCAATGGTCTGGAAAATACTATTCTAACCAATACAAAGAGATGGAACACACTATTCTAACCAATACAAAGCAGTGGAAAAATTCTATTCTAACCAATACAAAAAAGATTCAAGATTTGGAAAACTCAAGGGTAACAGGCGTTACGGGAACTACCGTTTATGCAAACGATAGCGGTGTAGGAGACCAACTACTTAGAGAGGGCATAATATTCATGGGAGATGGAGGTATTCATCCCATTGAATTTCTAAACTTGTTAGAAAGCCGATTCAAGAACTATTCGGTAAATAACAACAGGAGGTTGGCGTTCACTCTACAATGCTTGAAGGGTCAATGCATACCATGGATGCTGGGAAATGAGTTTGATTCCTTTGAAGATTTTAAAGAAAAATTCATTAATCATTTTTGGGGAGACAACGCTCAAGATGTTCTCATGAAACACATATATAGTGCATCCTACGAAGGTGGTAAACAGGGATTACCATCAGTATACTTCAAACGTTTGTTGCGTCATAATGGATATCTCAGTTGCCCAATACCACAAGAAACGATGATCAAACAACTGCTCAAACATTTTCCTATGGAAATTCGTATCCATTTCATTCATATAGACAAGGATGCCACTAAAATCGTAAATCTTTTGGAAAGATTAGAAAGTGACAGACTGATTTGGTTACCTAGTCAAAATAGGAACTATGAAAACACCTACCACAACTTTGCAACAAATGCCAACAATGATAGATATAAAAATCGACAAACTAACTTCAATTCAAGACCTCTAGATGACTGGCGATCTCCAGGGAACGAACGAGCACCTACTACTAACAACAACGTGACGGCACCTCCATTAATAACAGAAAACTAGATAGGGCTGTGGATCTCGGAGTTGTTCTTTTCCTCACTTGTTCTATGTTGGTCAGTTTGAAAAGTTTCCAATTTGAAGGGGTAGTTCACTGATTTGATGATTAACTATGGTTGATGTAGGCCTACATTTCTTGGTACATTTTTTGTTCTTGGCTGGTCAGTTGGAAAGTTTTTTCATTTTGAAGGAGTCATTCATTGCGGATTATTAATAAATTCCTAAGGCACCTAAATGGGGTTTAAAATCTTTTCTATACAGTTACAGTTTGAAGGGGTTGTCAATCTTGTCTTCAATTTGCTGGTTTGACTATTTTTTTGATGGTATGATATTTCTTCTGTGGGATGATAGGTTTGGAATAGTTATTGTGGAGTGGAAAATGAATAAATAGACATTTTCATAAAGATTCCTGGAAATTGGTGTTGCTGAAGTGATAAATACTGGTACATTTTAATAAGGTTGTTCATAATTTCCAATTTGAAAGATTTTAAGTTGATGATATTATTTAATTGGTGTTTTTTTTTTTTTTTAATGGAGTAAATAAATTTATATAGTGTTTCAATGGTTGCAGCGAGTTAATGTCAAAAATAAATAATTTCCATTACTTCAAATAATTTCTTTTTGGAAGGGGTATTGTAAACAGCCTTTCAATTGTTGAGTAATTGATATTGTTAGTGTTTGTCAATGGAGGTAGTTGGAACATTCAATGAGTTCTAAATTTTGGGTTGCTTGAATTTTATGATATTGTATATTAAAGTCATGGGTAGCGGTAAAAGAACAAAGTGTGATCTAGTTTGTTTAGATTTTTGTGGAATAAGCTGATGTTCAGATTTGTCATTGTCCAGAGGATTATTGTATTGTTATCAGATTTTGAAGCAGGATTAAGAATTTAAAAAAAAATCCTTTATTTGTCTGGTGCTTCAAGCTTATAAATGTTGAAAAATTTCAAGAAATTGTTCAAATTGAAGGGGTATTGTAAAGTACCAGTCTCTTAAATCTAAACTTGGTAAAAGTAATTAAGATCCAGTAGGCAGTGACTTCTTAAAATGTATAAATGATTCTAGTAGGCAGTGACTTCTTAAATGTATATAAAGGTTTCAAGTAGGCAGTGATTAAGTAGTTTGTTTACATTTATAACCAAGTTTCAGAAGGCTGTATTTTTCACTTATGGTAAAAATTATATTATTTTAAAGTTTTAATAATGTTCTGATAATGATTATTAAAGGTAAATACAGCAAATTTAAATTTATAAAAAATAAGTAATATTAAAAAGTGTTTTATGTGATGTGTAAAAAGATACAAAATCTAGAACTTTGAAACAATGAATTTGACCAGGAACAGAATGGCCATCTTTGATGCTACTTGAATCGAGTTAGGTCAAGGAGGTTTTTGCTCTAGTAAAGAAAGCAGAAGTGATTCATTTTAAAAACTCATTTCAATTATAAGTTTATGTGTCTGCAACTTGGCACCTATAAATATACTTTTAAGAAGAATTCAAGAGAAGAGAAGTAAGAAGATTAGAAGTATAAGGACTCACAAGAGAAGACTACAGATGGGTGAAAAATCATACTCAAACACAACAGCCAAAGAAGGTCGTATGATATAAACTTTTAATGTCCAATGTGGTCGTTATCAAGCAGATCAATTTCACTAAATAATTGCTGTAGTATTATTACTTGGTTTAAAAATAAATGTCTAATTATGGGTTAATTTGTATGCCAAGTGTGTTGCTCATTGACTGTGTAGGCTAGCCGAGGTGGATGAGATTTAATATATAGTAGCCTTGTACAGGGTAGCACGGTGTAGCGTTACAACAGTAAGGATGAGTTCTGGATGTCAGGCCAGTACATACATGCCAGTCCGTTCAGGTAGCCTTCAAGACATTGCTCTCTACTTACAAAGGCAGTAAGTAAGTGGATGTTTTCCTTTTCTTTGGAGGATTGTTATTTTGTGAGGGTAGAAACTGGTACAGAAAGTGTTGGACATACATATTGAAAGTGAAATTCGAGTGACTGACCTGCAGAGCACACGCGTTTTTTCTCATGCCGTAATGTGGGATTAGAAACAACTATAGGTTGGATTTTGAAAGTCACATATAGTAAATATGTAAGAAAGGGTATAGAATAGAACATTGGAGGAAAGAGAAATTGATTTCAGGAAAGAATCAGTCAAGTGATATGAGGAGGATGAATCTTATTGGGAAAGTCATGGTAAGGACGTCCATGACAACATGGTATCGAACTAGGAACTTGATGATAATCGAGTTAAATAATTATTTCCTTGTCACATTATGTAAACATTCAGCCTTATAATGACTTACAACTCGCTGGACATCGGAAACATTGCCGATCATGCCATAATGCGAGGTGTACTCGTATAGCTATCATCGAGGTGAGCGTCGAACGCAGGGTCTTCAATAGGCAGTGGTCTGGATACAAACTCTCAGCCATCCCCCACTTTTCAGCGGCAGTTGAACGCATGGTAGTCTACGTCGGTAACTATGACTGCGAATATTGTGTGTCCTTGTATCGAGGAACAATTATTATGAGGATAGTAATGTAAAAAGTAATGATGCTAGTAAAATAGTAATGGTAAATCAAATACTAGATATTGCTCTGTTAGAGTATAGATGGTAATTATTTCAAATGTTAAAACTCGTCTAGTTATGAGACTCAAGTTTACATGCGAAAAGTCCATGCTACGTTTCTAGAAATAGTAATTGATTTTTTTTTCTTTTTTTGTAAATGAGAAGATTGATCCTAGCGAATAATACGCATAATAGATCTCTTCTCTTGCACCGCAGTGTGTGTGCAAAGTTTGTTATTACATTACATGACGGAGGGGGTGGAGGGGAGGACCCCTCCAGCAGCAAGCGCAGTGACCAGCAAGCCAACTGTGGTGAAAACCCCTACCACGTCGAGAATCCCGTGCCTACAAGACCTCCAACGTGAGCCGGGAGATGCGCGACTGACGACGAAGCCAGCACAGAAAGTGAAAGCTACTCCCACCCCTCCTGTGCTGGTCCCACTCTCAGGGCGCCGACCTCCGGCAGCGCGCTACCCGACTAGGGGTGAGAAGTCAGCTGTCCAACGAGGCAAGTAGAAAGCGGGAAGTGGGGCGATATCTGTCACGACAAGTGTTTGTACGAAGGACAATGGTCAGGCGTTAGTTAAAGGACATACAAACATACGCTCTGTTGTTAAGATTTGGGACGAACTTTCAGTTATACTTTTAGGGTGGCTCAGAAGCCAATCGTAATAAGTCAAAATTATTTTTTTTTGACTTATCTATGTGAGTCGACTCCTTAAAATATACTTTTTCAGATGCCAAAACAGTTAAGTCCTAGTTCCATTAGTACTCAATAGAAAGCGCTGTATGTTCCTCCCACTGAAATTTCAAGTTGATCATTCAGAAGGCAGTGTGGATAAGTCAACAAAAATCTTTCTGTTGATGTTTTTGATCACAATTTGATGTGAACATGGACGAAAACGACATAAATAAAGAGCTTGGAGACATAAATGATGGTGAAGGGTCAGAGTACATGCCATCAGCTAGTGACAGCTGTGATTCTTCAGATGGTTATGAAGCTTTAGGTAAGTTTAATTTCTGAATCACAATTAAAATGTAAGAATGCATGGAAACTAGTAAGGTTATGGTAGGCCCTAGGCTAGGCCTAGTTTTCTGGTAGGCATTTGAGGACATTCTACAAGCTTAGTAGGCCCTACTCACCAACTAGTTACAGCTGTAATCCTTCAGATGATTATAAAGCCTTCAGGCAAGTTTAATTTAATGAATGGTAAAAAGTTGGGGCTAGGTTATGTTATAGGCCTAGGGCTAAGCCTAGTTCTCCGGTGGTCAATGTAGTCATTTGTAGCCATACTAAAAACCTTGACCTAGGCCTACCAAACAGGCTTATTTAGGCTTCATGCATCTAAGCTTAAGACTAATATGGGTTTACTAGGAGTGAAGGCCTAGCCCTAATGGTTGCCGTCATACCTAAGATTAAGCTAGCTAGGCAATGTAGGGCCTAGACCTAGAAAGCCATTGTTCCGTGGCCGGCCAATTCAATTCAGGCTTAGGGCCTAAAGGTCATTTAACGTAGACTAATATAGCTTCCTGGCTTACCCCTACAGGTCCTCATAGGATCTTAGGCCTAGAACCAAAACGAAGGAGTCCATAAAGTAGACCTAACTATATTAAATTTTTTATAGATGATGATGAACTTTTAAACTTGAATGTGCAACACGTTGAGGGGGATGAACTCCTAGAAGTAAATGAACGCCTAGAAGTGGATGAACACCCAGAAGCGGATGAACGCCCAGAAGCGGATGAACTCTCAGAAGCGGATGAACGCCCAGAAGTGGATGAACGCCCAGAAGTGGATGAACGCCCAGAAGCGGTTGAACGCCCAGAAGCGGATGAACTCCCTGAAGTGGTTGAACTTCTAGAAGCAGTTGGCCAAAAACGAGAACCGACCAAAACGGCGAAGCGGCGGATACAACAAGAGGTGGGAAAAAAAAAAAAAAAACCCACAATCTTGGAAGAGGAATGTACAAAAAAAGTCACGTCATTCTGGGTTTGCCTACCCACTCGAACTGGCCGTAATGTTGAAGAGAAAGTCTTTTTTTAACACTGACTGTGTTTGTAAAAAAAGTTGTGTGACTGGTTTTACCTTGGACGAACGTAAAAACCTTTTAAAGAGTTCTGGGGTGGGTGACGTAAAAAAGCAGAATTTGTATATTCGGGGACTTATTCAAACAAAGGAAGTCGCCCAACGCAGGGCAAGGAATGGCTCCAAAGCACCTAGGCAAGTTTCATTAAAGTATTTCCTAAGACGTGAAAAGGCAACTATCCCAGTTTGCAAAAAGTTTTTTAAAGAAACATTTAAAATCAATAACCCAGAGAATTCAGCGCTCATTTTTGGGAGATGGAGTTGCTCTACCAGATGATAAACGTGGGCATAAAGAACCCCGGAAACAAACAAGAGGGTGACTGGAAAAATTTAACCACATTAAGTCATTCCTTCATATGGAGCCATTATTCACGTACCCAAAACCCTGGACGTAAATATTTAAATCAAACCTTACCATAAAAGAAATGTACCAGATGTACAAACGTCAATGTGAAGAAGATAATACAAACAACCAAAGAGAAAATGTATTATCATGTGTTTCTAATAAATTCACCTACTTTTTAAGCCACCCCCCCAAAGACACATGTCAGCTATTGACTCTTGGAGTTGAAAATAAAAAATCCTAGTTCTCAACAGGAAAAAGATGATTCAATCACAGAGAAGCAAGTACATCTGGCCAAAGCAGAAAAAGCCCGTGATTCTCTAAAGTCGGATAAAGGACTAGCTGATAAAGATTTGTATGGTTTTACATTCGACCCGCAGAAGGCTTTGCCCTTTTTCCCCAAAATAACCACACAACTGCATATTACAACGCAACATGATGTTTATAATCTTGGATGTCATGACTTCAACAGCAACATTGGGTTTATGTACATGTGGGATGAAACCCAAAGGGGTCTAGAGGTTCACAGGAAATTTCGTCTTGTGTATCAAAGCACCTGCAGTTAAATGCCAGCACACATAAGGGGGTAACAATGTACACCGATTGTTTGTGGGAGGTCAAAACCGCAACATCAAAAAGGCCCTATCAATGTTTTCAACTTGTAGAAGATAAAGACATGGCCGTTTTTAAACTATAAACCAAAAAGTTTCTCGTATCTGGCCATAGTTTTTACCACGATGCCGATTTTGGCGTTCATTGAGGCACATGCCAAAAAAATGCAATATATATATGGGCCAGATGACTGGTACAATGCTGCCAGAAATGCAGCAAAGAAGACACCATTCCAGGTAACGGTTATGGAGAGGGAGGAATTCCTCTCGACAAAATGCCTGGAAGAAGCAATCACTAATAGGAAGGTCACAGTAGACAAAGAGCCAGTTAACTGGCTGAAGATGAGGTGGATCCGTTACCAACGAGGTTCGCCAGAATCCTTTCAATTTAAATACACTCTTAAAGTGGCTCCATCATAACTGACCTTCTTTCAGATCTGCCCACAATTCACATATGTTATTCCTGAAAGTGTGCTTTTTAATAATTGCCATAGGAGAAAGTATGTTCCCGAATTAAATTTTGAGGAATCATCATTTTAATGAGATGGAATTTCCTATCTTCTAACATGGTAGGTGAGCAAAAAACCACACTTTCGTTCACTAAATGTGTCGTAGAACATCCAAAATATACAACACATTATTAAAAAATGGCTTAAAGTTTTCGTTATTCCATCCTCTAAACAAACAAGCTTTTGAAACAATCACCTTCCCGAATTAATTATCGCGATATTGTAGATCAAAGTTACCGCATACTTTAAAAGAAGTCGAAGCGCCTGAAAGACTTGGCAACGCTGCGTGACGTCACACACTGTGACGTAGCGCCGAGGCTGGGAGGTAGGCCTACAGCAGTATGTTCGCCTAGCCACGCGAAAGATGACACGGAGGACAATGCTACACCGGAGCAATCCGAGAAACAACATTGACCGGCATGTAAATATAATACCTATACGCACTGGTCGTTTTATATTATTGTTATATTTTTACGTTAATAGCCTAGCCCTAACCAAACGTTGAGGGAAAAATGTCTTCGTGTTTGAGTAATTTCCAATGAAAAGTTAAAAAAATAATACCCGTCATGGATAAGAAGTGAACAATAATGATGGGATGATTAAAAAAAAGTAAAAAAGTTTTCCCAAATGGGACTCGAACCGGCGACCTTATGCGTGGAAGGCGAGTACTCTAACCTTTGGGCCAGCAGCACCTACAATGTCACGCCGGTCCAGAGCGATACTTATGCAGCCCAGCACCAGCAGATCTGCAGGCGGACTTAAAACGAGCATAAAAGTTTTGTGATGGCAATTAGGAGACTTTTAATACTTTTAAAAGCCTTCTGCCAATGTTCTTGAATGAGATTGACGTCTGTATATAGCATGTGTTCGCAATTACTGTTTACTTTGGTATGAAACACTTTCGAGGCGGCAGTTCTCTCGACGCATCCACTCGGTCTCCGGAAGCGTTATCTGTACCGGGCGCGACGTATGCGTACTTTTCACAGCTATTATTCTACACTCTACAGTGTTTAACGTTTTTAACGGAAAGGATTTCGGATGCGCTCTTATCGATTATATCCTAGAACTAGCGTGGCGTACTACAACTAGGCGGAAAGTTCGACTAACCTAACGAAAGTACACAGATAACTTTGGGAGAAAATAGGCTGGGTACGTCGCGACCGGTACAAATAGCGCTTTCCTGAATGGGAAGGCAACCCGTGCCATGTTGCCAAGCCAAAATACCAGGTTGACCAAACTCTCGAGAAGAATTTTCAACTATTACATATCGTATATTTATTGTTTGTAATTACATGAAAGCCTATCATATTGTATGTTTAATGTTTAACGAACACATCATTATTTCGTCCATAGGCCCATTAGCCTAATTTAGTGATTAACGTGTTACTTTGATGAAACGTTTCGATTTCCGAGGTTGGCAATTGCAATGGCAATACTTGACTAGTCATTTAGCAACTGTCCCAATAAGAGATGAAAATAAATATGTTTTCCTAAGATGTAACAATTAAAAATATATTAATACTCACAATAGTAAAATAAATTACAGTTGTAAACTTATCTGATACAAAAAATACCAAGTAGGCCCTATTTTATCAGTTGTAGCTGAATAATAATATTATACTCTTGAGTCTGCTGGTACACTCGCATGAGCCACTTTAATGATGACTTTCCATTTTCAACTGTAAGCCTAGTAAAAGGTAAAGGTAAAGGAAGACCAATGGTGAGAATTAATCAAACGGTACTATACGAACGAGTGAGGCCAGTGACGAAAGAAAAGAAACGAGACATGGCGGATCTTCTGAAGTACATACCTCCAATCAACCACGAGTACTTCCGAAAATTGACCGTGAACTACAATGAGAATGAAGATGAAGACAATTTAGATAATGTTTATGAATAGGCTACTGGCTGATTGAGCGAGCGTCTTCTCTTGACTCTTATGGCTCGAATGCCTGTTTTTTTTTTCTTTTTTTCTGTTACTGCTTCGATACAGGTCGCACCGTTTCTCTGATCGACCTGAAATTTGGCACAAATATACATACCACCTATGCGGGTTGCTGTATAGTTTTTTAACAAAATCCAATCGTTGGTTATAGAAAATAAAAAATATAAATATAAAAATGTTCCGATCGTTATGAAATTTTGCAGGGTCAATAAGTACAACATTTTCTCCTATTTACTAATTTTCAGCTAAATCGTTCAAGACCTTAAAGACTTATTGGTATGTAACATTATGGGAATGTCGTACTCGGGTCGTGTTGCACGTACCGGTGCTCGCTCAACAACGCGACGGGACTCTAGCGTTTTCCTAGTAGCCCCTAATTGCATAGATCAGCAAAGATTGCTGCTTGTGCTTTCATGTAAACAGGTATTTTTTTAAATTCATTAGTAGGCTAATACTTTGATTGGCAAAATATTTCAAAAGGAGTATGCTACATGCCATCAATTCTTTAAATAAGGCTTTCCTGTGATGAAGAATAACAAAATTGTTTTCTTTCTTTATGAAGGTATTTGTTTTTGAACATATCTGAAAATTCAAAAAAATATTTTCAGTGGACAAATGAGTTAAGTCAATAAAAAGCTGGTAATTCACTATTAACTTTGTTTAAATTTCAAAAATATTGTTCTAATTTTGCTTAATTAAGTTGAAGTTGTTACTTGTACTGTCAAATAAAGTAATTACATAAAGACATGTGCATTTTTTAATTTTGATCCTACTAAAACTCTATTTATCTCAGAACTTGTTTTTTTGACTTATTACGATTGGCTTCTGAGCCACCCTTATGAGTAACACTTTTGACATACTTGCTCTGACGGAAACGTGGCTAAATTCAATTGTCAACCCGCCTTGTATTCAAATGCCTGGTTTCTCGCTATTTAGGACTGATAGGGGTGATAATAGGAGGGGCGGAGGGGTAGCTTTGTACATAAGAGATGACTTGGCAGTTACAGTGCTTAGCAGTGAGTACACTGAAATCGAACAATTATGGGTAAAAGTGAAATTGAAATCAATAAACTTAACTATAGGCTTGATTAACCGGCCGCCATCATTAAATCTTAATCTGGATTGCATAGAGGATAATATTCATCAATTTTGTTTGCCGGAAAAACATGTCATATTGATGGGAGATGCAAACATAGATTTTTCTAAACCTGAATGCGCTGGGTACCATTCTCTTCACAGTCTACTAAACACGTACAACTATACGCAGGTGGTCAAGGAGCCTACACGCATCACCAACACCTCGCGCACACTGATTGACATAATCTGTGTAAGTAACCCCTCTCTCGTAATTGATGGTGGTCAGTTCTCACCTGTTGGAAACTCTGACCACAACCTTACTTGTATTAAATATAATATTTCAGTTAGTAGAAAGGAACCTGTATATAAAAAAATTAGAAATTTACGGAAAATTTACACATTAACATTTAATAGGGATGCTAGCATGGCTTCTTGGTCTACTGTTAGGGAAATTATAGATATCGATAGCAAACTAAATCACGTAAACTCTCTTATTACCTCATTGCTTAACGCACATGCCCCAGTAAGGACAGTTAAGGTTACCAGGCTTCCAGCGCCATGGCAAAGTGATGAACTGAGAAGACAAATGAAAATGAGAGATAAAGCAAGAGTTAAATTCACACGTTCTAATGAAATACGAGATTGGGAAAACTTTCTGTTTGAAAAAAACAAAACTAATGGTGATATCAAGGTAAAGAGTGTATATTTTAATCAGTCAATAAATTCGAATATTAATAATTTTAAACTATTACGGAAAAATCTGAAAAAAAATTCTGTCATAAATAAAAGCACATATCCCATACCGAATAATTTATTAGATGCCGATGAGCTGAATAAATTTTTTCACCAATCTACAAAAGCACGTGATAAGTCGCTCGAAATAAACATGGAAATAGACCGGTAACGACGAGTGGAGCCGATCACCGACCAATTGTTTTCGTTCCGTAATGTCTCTCAATCAGAAGTTATTACACATCTTCAATCGATTGAAACTACAGCCACAGTGTCTGATGACATAAACATAAACACTATTAAAATATTCTTCCCTTATAGTATAAATGCGCTGACTGACATTATAAATACTGCACTGACTACATCTGTTTTCCCCAAAGGTTGGAAGGAAGCAATAATAACTCCCGTACCGAAGACGAAAAACGCCACCTCATTTAATGACCTAAGACTTCCCACTTTCTCCAAAGTACTTGCAAAAATTATGGCTTTGCAAATAAACGAACACATTCAATCTAATCTCCATGACTTCTTCAAATACCAATCTGGATTTAGAAAAGAGCACAGTACAGTTACTGCGTTATTATCTGTAGTGGACGATTTGAAAATTAACATATATCGAAGTAATGCGAGTTTGTTGGCACTGCTGGACTGTAGTAAAGCATTTGATACCGTTGACCATGACCTTTTGTTATCAAAGTTTCACAACATGGGATTTTCAAATTCAGCTGAGAAACTTGTTAAGAGCTACCTCATGGACAGAACCCAAAAAGTTAAAGTAATCGTGAATAACAAAGGTGTGGTATCATCGTCATTAGTTGTAAGTTGTGGGGTTCCCCAAGGCTCAATTCTTGGTCCATTGTTTTTTAATGTTTTTGTACAAAGTCTGCCGGCAGTTGTAAGGGAAATTAGTATTTATCAATATGCGGACGACATACAAGGCATTATAGAGCTTTCAAAGAACAATATTGGCACAGCCTGTGCCCATTTTAAAGAAGACCTTGACTCAATGGCTGAGTGGGCAAATATAAATGGACTTAACTTAAACCCTATTAAATCTACAATTATCATGGTGAGAAACAAATATAATGCACACTTAATCAATGAAATCCCGCTTATAACAATGAATGATAAACCAATCCGTATATCTGAGTTTGGAAAAAATCTAGGAATTATCTTTGACAGTGAACTCACATTTGATCAACATATCACAGCGCAGTGTGCTAAGGCGTATGGAATTTTACGATCATTGTGTATATTCAAATCAGTGTTAACAGAAAATATGAAAGTTAAGTTAGTTAGTGCTCTCATTTTCCCATTATTTGACTATGGAGATGTGGTGTATGTAGGTATTAAAACTTGTATTTCTGACAAAATTCAAAGAGCACAAAATGCAACTATGCGTTTTGCTTGTAACATTAGGAATTATGATCACATCAGCCCGGTATTTAAGAAACATAACGTGCTAAAAATGAAACAACGTCAATTTCTTCATTATCTATGCACTGTTGCCATAGTTTTGCATACACAACATCCTGCATACCTGTATAATAAACTCAAACATACAAATTCACATCATAACTATAACACCCGTCACAAAAATCTTGAAATCCCACTTCATGTTGGTTGGTACGAATGGTAGGCTAACAGCAAAGCAACGACGCTCCTGATTATTTTATACCGAGAGTGGGTTAAAGTGCGTTAAATGGTGTAAAACTGTGTAAGTGATACAACCAAACATACCGTGAGTAGAATCAAGTGAGTAGTATTAAGAATTATTGTGAATCTACATAGAAAATGGTAAATACACAGATTCCGCGCGTTACTCGGTCCTCGGAGGCGTCAGGTCATACCAACCCTAGACCTGGAAACTCCCCTATAGTAGCCAACGCAACCCTGACGAAGACGATCAACGAGACCGTGCTGAAAGCGCTCAGTGGCGGAGAAATCCAACGCCAGATCGTGGACCTCATAGTGACCAAGGTAACCGACGCGGTCCTGGCGGAGCTCGACACACTGCGAGGGGAGGTTGCTGACCTCAAGGCTGATCTGACAGCACGAGACCTCGTCATAGAGGACATGCAGCGCGATCTAACGAGGCAGACTGCAGCCAATGAAGGGCTGGAGCAGTACCAGCGACGGGCCAACCTTCGGGTGTTCGGCGTCCTTGAGACTGAAGGGGAGGACACTGACAACTTGGTAATTGACCTGGTCAAGTCAAGGATGAACATCACGATCACTAAAAGTGACATTGACAGGTCTCACCGTGTTGGAAGCAAGCCCTTAATACCACAGGGGGAAACGTCGTCAGGACGGCAACGACCTCGGTCAATCATAGTCAAATTTGTGAGCTACAGAGTGCGAACCCAGGTCATCCAAGCCAGGAGTAGGCTAGCTAGGTCGGGTATAACAATCAAAGAGGACCTAACGCAATACCGCAGGACTGTGCTGGCAAAGGCGATCGAGGAACACGGACTGCGGAACGTCTGGACCATCGATGGGCGGGTCCACTGGCGAGCGGCAAACGGCGTGAAGGGAAGTGGAACCTCAATCGAAGACGTCAAGTGAATGAGATGGTTTTACCAAGATACAAGACTGTGATGAGTGGTACGTAAATAGTCGACATATTCATCATCAGTATTACATATAAAAAAATCAGGAAGCTTATATAATACTTAGTCGTTTGGAAGTTTTCAATTTAGTACTACTATTCACGAAAATTTTGTTAAACTTTAGGTTGGTTTTAGTTGTACTTTACTGTTAATTTAATTACTGCTAACTAATTTTTTTACTGCTAATTTATGTTAGAATACAATATTAATAATTTAAACAACTTGCTACCTAGTATAAGTGAAACGAAACTTAGAAATGATGGTAAATGTTTTCACTGTATTCATCTAAATGCTAGAAGTCTAAGGCAGCCTAAAATATCTGAACTTATTGCTAGTGGTATTGACAAATATGATATTATCTGTGTAACTGAAACTTGGCTGGATAACTCTATTTCGAACAAAAGCATACTTATACCAGGGTTTAGGGTAGTCAGAGGAGACCGTGCTATAGATAAACACGGAGGGGGCGTGGCCATATATGTGAGGGACACTATCAAATATACTGTTCAACTATGTGTATCTGATGCTAACATAGAAGGCTTGTTTATTGATGTCGAATTGAAATATAAATGTCAGAAGCTTGTTCTAGGCTGTATATACAGACCTCCCTCAGCAGACAATGAATTCTTTTCATCTCTTGAGAATAGTTTAGATAAATTGTCAAAAAACTCAAAGATTATTTTAATGGGAGACTTTAATATATGCCAATTAAAAAATTCGGAGAATAAAGACTCATTAAGGAACTGCGCAGAAGCATATGGTCTAACTCAACTTATATCAATCCCCACCCGGGTCACTCTAAATACAGAATCTTTAATCGATCTTATTTACACAAACTACCCCGCAGCACACTCGGAGAATAGAACAGTTTTCTGTACAGTAAGTGACCACTTTGCTATATCCACGACCGTAAGGCTAAATTTACTAAAAGCACCGCGAAAATTAGTTACTGCAAGGCCATTAAAAAAACTTGACACACAATTATTTTTTGACTACTGTTGTCACCTACCATTTCATAAGGTTGAAGAAATTGAGACGGTGGAGGGAATGTGCACTAATTTTAACTCCCTTATCACTGGAGCTCTAGATGAATTTGTGCCAAAGCGTACATTTAGAGTGCGGGAATCGAAACCTTGGATTACCCAAGAACTGCGTCAAATGATAGCTAATAAAAATAAATTGTTCAAGCAGGCGACAAATCAGTGGAACGAAACAATAACATGGGATGATTACAAACAATATCGGAACCAAGTTACGCAACACGTTCGGACAGCAGAACGAACATATTACAGAGGCCTTATAATGGATGATAACAGTTCAGTTAGCAAAAAACTTTCAAAACTCTCGAGAGAACTAGTACAATCAAGGCCACCAACAGAAATAGACTCACTTAGGCAAGAAAATAATCTTACCACCGAGAATGGTGAAATGGCAGAACTAATGAATAGTTATTTTGTCGAAGCCCCAATTAAAGTAATTAATTCAATCCCCGAGTCTGATAGCGTTGTTGATGAAATAGGTTTAGAGCAAAATAAAATAATAGATGATGAAGGTCAATTTAATATTAACGAATGGAGTGCAGAGGATGTGCTCAGTGCACTTCGGAAAGTATCCACTACAACAGCGACTGGCCCTGATGAAATTCCTGGGGTAATAATAAAACTTCTCGCACCCATCGTCGCGCCTACAATCACTCACATATTTAATAAGAGTGTCCAAACTGGAATAGTTCCAAGTTCATGGAAAGAAGGAATAATCACCCCGTTATATAAGGGAGGAGATCGAAAAATATGTAGCAATTATAGACCAGTCTGTGTTACAAACATACTGGCAAGAACCCTCGAACGCCTTATAAACAGCCAACTTCAAGTTTATTTAACGAACAATAATCTTATGTCGAAAAACCAGTATGGATTTATTGCCGGAAGCTCTACTGAAAAACTCATGACACTCCTAACAAATGAATGGCTGCTACACCTTGACAGTAAAGTTCCTCCAAAAATAGCCCTAGTTTCTGTAGATATCAGCAAAGCGTTTGACTGCATCTCGCACACAATCCTTTTTAAGAAACTAAAACACGTATTTAAATTCTCGAATAACGCCCTTGATTGGGTCTCTAGTTTTTTAACTGGGCGAACCGTACAGACGAGAGTCAATGGCCAATTATCATCCAAACTCAATCCTCTATGTGGGGTTCCCCAAGGAACGGTAACAGGTCCAGTATTTTTTAATATGGTTGTTAACGACCTTCCGGAACATGTCAATTGCAAATCTGTCATGTATGTAGATGACTTTCTTCTTATTTGCATGGGAGAGAGCTACGATAGAGTACTGGAAGTAATCAGTACAGAATATACACATGTAAGCAACTGGTATGATTCGAATAGGCTAAAAATAAATGGGAATAAGACGCAAGTGATGTTTTTAGGTAAAGAACCTGCCCCAGTCGCAGTAACATTAGACGAAACAGTTATTCAAGCATGTAAAAAAATGAAATATTTAGGCGTAGTATTAGATAGAAATCTGAATTTCAATGAGCATATATCTAACACAATATCGAAATGCTTTAAAAGGCTGCATATATTCAAAAGACTGAGATATTTCCTTACAGAACAAGAACGTGCTATGTTCTACACCAGTTTTGTTAGACCTATTCTTGAATCGAAATTCAATCTACGTAAGCTAGAACTGACCCAAAACAAAGCACTACGCATCATAAACAATAGAAAAAAATTAATACAAACTAGAACCGATAACAACATTCCCTCATTTCAGTCCAGACTTCAATATCTTGTTCTGATGAGAATTTATAAAGCATTTCACGAGAAACCTGACAACAGGTATCCAGCCATGTTTCATAAGGTGCAATCAAACAAAAGTCTTCGCTCTGTAGCCAACAACAACATTACAGTACCTAAAGTAAACAAAGAAACTAGAGGAAAAAGATCATTCAATTATGTATCGGCACACAGGTGGAATGCTTTACCTGCTAGCTTAAAAATACAAAACTCAAAAACAAAATTTAAGAACTTGGTAAAAAATGTTGTATATGAATTTCAGACATTACTATGAAGAAGAAAATAAGTTGTTATTTTCTATACTCTCATTTTATTGTATTCTAATTAGTTCTAGTTATTACTGTTAGCCCTAATATTAGTATCATCTTATTTTAATCAAGAAAAAAAAATGTAATTTGTACTTATGTAGGACTACAAATATAGTATATAGGTATATATTAGCCACGCACACTATATAAGCAATAATATTATGAATGGAATTATGGACTCATTAGGCAATGCAAGAAATATTTATTTCACTTTTAACTGAAGTTTTCTTAGCTCTTAGTATTATTAGTCTTGGGCATCAAGTAGGAGTGATTTATTACATAACCTGTATGAAACATGTATGTAGTTACTACTTTAAAGAAACCCAAATAAATAAATAAATAAATAAATAAATAAATAAATAAATAAATAAATAAAATATCAATTGTCAAGCGCTACCTCTTCATTTTCAGTCCTTGCACCAAAATTATGGAATGAGTTACCGAAGTCCGTCAAGCAGTATGTCAACAGTCCTAATTTGTTTAAGAAATATTGTAAACAACACATCCTTCAGAATAATTTGTTTGTTAAGTACTTACTTACTTTCCGTGTCCGGTTAAACACAATATTTCCAAAAATTTGCAACAGCCATTCCTTTCGCATTTGCTTCCAAGATATCGCGCAGGGTACATGGTTCGTCGAGGCGGGGCAAACCAGGAGGTGACTCGGATCCTGTACCTGTCAGCACTCACACATGGGCTCTTGGTCAGCTGGTAGAAGGCCCCACTTATGCATGTTGGTCCCGCATCTCGGCACTCCAGTTCTTAATCGGTTTAATGTCCGCCAAACCGCGAAGGGACAGTTACCACCTGGAGCAATCTCTTCCCTTGGTGCAATGTTTGGTGCAGGCAGTTCGCTGTTCCAGTGGGCGACACGATTTGCCTCTGGTGAACTTCTAAGAACGTGAGTTCTGGTCAAAAAGCTCTTTCTGGAACGAAGTCGTTTTGCCGCCTGTTGGTGTCCATACATGGGGTGGCGAGGCTCTGTCTCCTGCTTCGTCCTTTCCACGTCTGCTGCGGTTATCCGGCGGATATGAGGGGGTGCTATCCCGATAAGCGGGTACAGCTTATGTACCGGGGTTGGTTTTAGGCAGCCCGTCACAATCCGCACAGTTTCATTAATTGCGACGTCGACTCGCTTCGCATGCACAGAAGCGCTCCACACTGGAGCGGTATACTATATTTTATTTAGTCCGATCTATATTTTAGTTCCTACGTGTAGCAATACGTTGAGCATTGCTTCTAACTATTTTGTATTTCTAATGTGTACTTTATTGAACCTGGCGATATTAATGTATGATAGCCTACATGTATTAGTTGTGCTATGTAGGCCTATAATTAAATCTAAGAACTGAGTGAATTATGTATATAGTGACATGCATTTTTGACTCATATCAGTGTATTTTTGTGTTTGTTACTGAATTTGATTTCTTATCAATTTATTTTTAGTTATAGTTTTCGGATCTTTTGTCTTAAATGTATGTATTGTATTGTTTGTGCATAATACTTGTGTTAATGTATAACATGTGCTAATTACGTAGCTATAACCACGGAAGCCGTAAAGTAGGGTTAGGTGGAAGAGCGAGCTATGTGCTCGAACCTCGCCGTTTTGTAAAATATTTGTGTGTTTTACAAATAAAGTCAATTATTGTTATTTAGTATTATTATTATTATTATTATTATTTTATTGGATGTATTTCATACAAACTCGGTCAAAACCGGAGCTAACATGTTGTACGGACTTACGTCAAGTACTTCCATGTGTATCTATATTACTTTGTCTTAACTCTAACTAAAATAAGTCATTTATAATATAGTTTGTTTTTATTATTATTATTATTATTATTATTATTATTATTATTATTATTATTATTATTAAATTGAATGATTAAAACAGAGTCGGATGAAGGAGAAATTGCAAAGCAATTTGAAGAGATAGTGATGAACTCGTATGCCCACACGGCAAGTTGTATAACAGGGATGTCTCAAGAGGACCGAATTCGAGTCTCGGACAAGGCTGTTGGGATTCAAGCTCCCACAGCCAGCCCATTAAATGTACACGGCACTGATAGCGCCTATGGTCAGAGTTCATTTTTATCGAAACTCACCCTCAAGCGCCAGGTACGACCTGTCGCGAATGAGTTTTGATATTTTTGCATTATAATCACATCTGTCAATTTACAGATCCGAAAGTGTGGGCTCTAGTATTGTGGGAATATGTACGCGAGGCGTCATGGGCTACCACGCGGAGGCCGCGCGGCGTCCTGATCCTTCGGAGCGGTCGAGTCGGCGTCGCCAAGCTGTCTGTCGCCCTCGCCGGGCTACCTGGGGTAGGCCGTGCTTCCTCGACACCCGAGGCAGCCTTGGTCGCGGCCAGCTTCAACCCCCGAAAACGAAAGTGGTTGCACAGTCGGCCTCCAAGGTACAAGAGAAACGGTAGTAATAAACTCGTCATGAATGAACACATCGAATACTCGCTACAAGCCTCGGTACGGCAACGTGTTTTTGAACTATGGTATAGATCTACGAAGTTACGTTATGCGAAATACATTATTGAGAAATTAAGGAACTGTTTCATAATCATGGTACCTTCTGAACTATTTCGAACGCACCTCGGTACTTGAAACACTTGGTTTTTCCTTGACCGAGTCACGGGAAACACGGAAGCGAAAAGAACACTGGAAGTGGCCCACGTTTGATGAATGGTAGTAAAATGACGACTGCCAATGCATCTTTCTCTACGTGGAATTCATACTTCAAGCCCCCCCTCCTTGGACTTACATGAAGCAAGGATCGAGTGTTGTGTGTTTCGGTGAAGTAACATAGTATGGTGACTTTTCGGCGAGTATCTAATAATTATGGAATTTAAATTTATAATTGTTTTGTGTTGTTATGTAACATGTTGGGTGCTAAAGGGCGACCCCATTGAACTCAGTTGTGTGAAGGGACTGGCGTCTGACTGACGTGAAGTAAAGAACAGTGTTTATCACATCACATCACATCACATCACACAGCATTGGCAATACGCCACTATGGTTTTGGGTTTTTATGGTTTTCTTATGGATATTGTAGTTTGTAGATGATGCATGTTTGCACTAGTTATGTGTGTCTATTTTAATTTTCTGTAGTTTTGATCATATTTAATATTGGGTTTCTTTCTCAGGCAATGTTGCTTCATATTTAATATTTTAAAGATGTCTTTTATTTTTATACTATTATTGCTTTCAAGGGTCGTTGACCATATTTCATGTAATTAATTAATTTCGATTATTAAGCTATTGATATATGTTTGTATTTTATATTGTCTTGCCATGTTTTCATATTAGTATCATAGAATACCTGAATTCAATTACATTTTTCTTGTGTATTGTGAGCAAAGGTTTTAATTGGAGTGTACGTCAAACACCTAATGAATAGTATTATTTATATGTCAAGTTTAATTTGACGCTTATTGATGTCGTTATGACCACAAGCTCAATTGGAGTGTATGTCGAGTTTGAGTTGTTTTTTCTACTCAAATATTTGGTATGTTTTACTGTTTTATTTTTCACTTTTCACGTTTTTATTCACTGAAATGTTTCAATTGGAATCATTATATGCTTACTCTTGTCATTAAGAGCTCAATCAGACCTTAGATGTGAATCCTATACCCAGCAATTGAAGATATATATCAACATTAAATGTAAGTTCCAGAACCATTTGTGTATCACCAGAAATCAAAACATTTCAGATCATTAGTAGGACATATAACGAGATTATTGCCGATCTCCAAAAGCCGTTTATCTCTGTTATTAGCCGCCTCTTGAATCTCAACCATGTTTTCGAAACATACTCCCAACTAGGGATGTAAATGGGAAATATTTCCACGGGAAATTTTCCGGAAATGGAAATATTGACGGAAATTTTCCGAGTTTATCTTTCCGGAAAATTTCCGGAAATATATTTTAAATTTCCCGCACAAAATGTAGCAAAGATGTAAAGGAATGAGGTGGGCAGTGCACTTGGAAATAATGCTAATATATAGTTTCCAAGCTCGTGACACCCAGCTTTTTCCATTTCCCTTTTGTTCTTATTTTTATTACTTACGAATGAATGAGTTATGCATGTACCATGTGCACATCAAGTTGAATAAAGTTATTCTTAGGTTATTCTTAATGCAATAAAATACCTAGATATTAACTGGCCACATGGTCCAAGCAACCAAGGCCACAAAAAACAAGAAGAAGAAGGGTTGATCTACATGTGAATGTGACAAGTGACAAGTTCACATTGTATTAATTGTTTTAGTGTAGGCCTAGGCCTAGTTTGTAAGTTTGCAGTATGGGGAAACATCAAAATAAACTAATAAGAAGTTACTTTATAAAACAACCACAAGTTAACACTAAAAATGATTCCTATGGGTGCAAGTTCTGTTCAAAACTGTATATCATGAATGTTACAAGGATGCGAAAGCACTTGGAGGGGTGTTTTAAATGTCCTTCAGATGTTAAAAAAAAGTTTAAGCTCACACAACACGCTACCAGTGGCAGTGGGTCTACACCTACCACACCTAGTAGACCTGGTAATAATACTGGAAACGGGACTAGGAGCAGACTTCTTATCACTTCTTCCGATGAAGATGATGTTAGTGTCAGTCACATTGACTTAGATGAAGAGCAAGAGTCTGTTGTAATGGTAGACGAAGAGGCCAGTTGTTCTGATTCAATTACGCAGAATAGAATAAGTGAATAATGTTGTTAGAGAGCGTCTGTCGAACGATCGAACCACAGTTACTGCAAAATATTTGTATGAAACAAAATGGCAGTCATAACTGTAGGCCTAATTATTTATCTACCTAAACTAGGGTCCTATGTTACAATAAAATCGTACTCTATATATTTTGTTTGTGTATTAAGAAACATTTCCAACTCTACCACATCTCCTATTAAATTTCAGGACAAATTAATACAATTTACTAATTTTGTATATAGTAATTACTAATTAGGTCTAATGGATAAGCCTGTATCATCTCTATGTAGGATTCAATATTATCATCCTGCATACAGACTCAGGTAACCGTATCCTTACACTCCACCACATTATATTTGCAATTTGCATGTATTTTAGGCACGGAAATATTTCCGGAAAATTTCTGAGATTTATCTTTCCGGAAATTTTACATCTCTACTCCCAACCATACTGGATTGGGGCCTAGTGCTACCATGCCTCGGTCGGGGAAAAGTCAGAACCCGAAGAAAATATCGGGAGCTAATGCTGCCGACATTATCAATGTAATCCACTCATGGAGCGAAAGACTCCGGGGGTGCTATAAGGACCCCAGATCTTGTAAGTAGGAGCTTTATGCCTCCAAAGGGCCCAACCACTCCTTTTCCGATCTTTGCTATTCCGTCCGAACCGGAAGAGTTAGTCCTCCATGCCGCTGTACTGTTAGGCCTTGCAAATTTACAGGGAACTCCCACTAACCAAACTGTAACGGTGTTTTATTTCAATTTTCTCAACGTATTATTTAGGGGGATTGCTAAATTAGCGTCACGCATGCTCAGCAGGTGCCAATTCTCAGGGTTTGTCCCCACAGCTATGCCCGAGTGGGCAATCTCAGTGGGGTTAGTAGAAAACGAACAAGAATTTGTAGATTTGGCAACCTCAGTAAAAGGATTTACCATGAGTGAAATTTACTTGATGACGGGGATATATTCACTTATCTTCTGCAAAAACTTAATCTCCGACAATTTCGGCCCATGGATGGATCGCCGGCTGCGGTCGTACAGTACCGCAGTCGGGGTCTCCAAGCATTTGTTGGCTGAGGCCCATACACTGTTACCGTCACACCATTTCTCTACGGCAATACTCAGCGTTTGTGGTGGTGGAGTATGTCTACGAAAACTTATATTTGAACATATAAAAGGTTCTCTCACTCTTGAGGCTACGCCTCTAAAGGATGTAATGGAGGTTAGTATGGTGCTCTTACGTGGTGTTGAGTTAACCACCCTGTTGATGATCAACAAGCACATTGTAATGGATAACCCTCTCCTACTCACTTGGTACAAAGTGTCGAAACACAATTTCGCCGTACAAACGGCTTTAACCAAGTTTAGCAGTCTAGGGGACGATGCCGTCTATTGCAAGCTAATTACAGAAAGCAAAGATCTGAAAGACCTTACTGGACCGGCCCTGAAGATTTTCTCGACGATCGCGTATCACATTGCCGTCAGACAAGGGGGGATGTCAACGCTAAACAACTACGCCGGCAACAAACCCAACCCCGAAATGCAGAACTTCCTTGCAGAGGTAGACGTATTCTTGGCCCGCTCCGATGGCATAGTAACTAAAGATGCCAGTGAGACCCAGTCGATGCTACTCGAAGTTGGCCAGAACACCGAGTTCTTAAAATTCATTCGAGATCAAACTGGTGGAAATGCAGTGGCCGTCAAAGAATAGAGACCTGATCAGACAATTAAGATTAATGACTCAAATGTAACCATTGATGCTCTTTCTTTTGGTATTGCTTAACCATTCATATTCGTCAGTATTGGGTTTATGACCAGTTGTTCGGCACACCTGTTATATGACAGCCTTTGAATTTGAATTATCTTTTTGTTTACTATGTATAAGTCATGATTGTGAGTAATCACAAGCTAAAAGGACACCACATCGGGACATTTCCTTGTCTGTGTTAATCTTTGGAAACCGCAGGACCAGGTTCGATTCTAGGCTCCGGTTAGTTTGTGTTTTTGTTTTTTTTCTCTCGATAAATTTCTTAGATGTACTCTGCAAATTTGATTGTAAGGAACTAAAGTTTTTTGCAGATAAACTGCTAATTAGATTTCTCAAGTGGGTTGATTATTGATTTCATATCGCGATAGTAGTAACTTATGTGCGTGAATACTGAATATCATTTCACTAACATCATCACTCCAGTATGTATAAAATCAAGTATAATCTCAAGAGGGTTTCCACTCACCTTAGTTTCTGCTACAGGTCTCAGACTTGCCTAGCGTCTAGTTGCTGGCACTTGTCATTTCACACGGTAGAAACGACATGTAAGAAAGTTACTTCTTAACCACCGGTTACCGACCTTGTCAGGGACATTCCCGTGAGAGCTCATTACAGCATCAGGGACGAGGGATCTTATAGAAGGACACTGCTTCTTTCCCTCCTATGTCCAACGACTTGAGAGCATATGTCGCTACCAACAGGACAGGCTATGGCTGCAGCTTTCACATTCCCTTAACCTTACCTTCTCTTGCGTCATTTACGCACGATCTCACCCTCATAACGTTTTGTTTGCGATCTTTTGATGCACCTCTTCGGGAGGCACATCAAAAGCTGGAGAAGAAGGGGTGTTTGTTATGGGGTGATATCGCACGCAGTACCGTCACGATCACTTAGAGTAGCCGAACATTCGGTGCATCTTAGAGAATGCGTCACTATAGACCACGAGGCAGGTGAAGTCAGGTGAAAGCTAGAACAGATCAGGCCGTACTGAAATAGTAGTCACAACTGGGAGCCCGACCCTCTAAGTTGTGAACACTGTCAGTATGGTAAGGCTCATCTAGGCTTGATGAACGTATCACGGGAGCCCAACCTCGAGTGGACGTTCAACCAAGCTTGATCAGGCTGTTGGTCTTAAGAGACAAGCAAGCCTAAAACTATACGCATAGCTAAACCCTTTCAGCGAGCCCAACCTCTCACTGGGTTTAGTTTTGTTTATAGAATGGCCAGTCTAATTGGTAAGATCTAGCTTCACAACTTTATTGGGTGAGTCAGCAACATGGTTAATATTAAGCAGTTAAAGATGGTACAGCCCAACCTGTCCCTACAACGCTAAATGTAATTAGGTAATATCACTAGGTCAGGCAATTTATAGTGTATCAGGTAATTGAGTAATATCACTAAGACAAGCTATTCATTGTATCTTTATGTTAAAATAAACACCCTTCATATTAATTGTTGCTGGTATACTGCAGTTTCTCTTAGACCACTCAGCATGGTCAAGATCACACGTTCTCCACGACTACGTACCAATCTTCTCATTTCTCAGTGTTATCAGTAAGCATGTTTGGGTTCATGCATAATATATTCAACCCAGTGGTGACAGCATAAATCTTTAAATATATAATTAATCAGTGATGGCAGTTCCATCCACCCACGTCATTGGCGGCAGCCCCAGCTACTTACGACATTATATGGGATTTGTGTCCATACAGGAACAAGATCACTGGCTTCGAAATTTCTCTTTCCGTAAGAAACGGCAAAAATACATTTGCTTTATACTCATAGAAAGACTCTCCAGTCATCCATCCGCTTTCAGATCGACCAAGACCCCATCCACAAGGACAGTTACGTGCAATCTTAGTAGGTATGCGCTCAAAGGAGAAAAGGGACAAAGGTGGTGAGATTGTTCCACCAGCATTCACTGTGAAAGGTACAGTGATGTAATCTTTATCTGAAGATCCTGAAACATCGTAAATAGACTTGCCACGTTCTCCTAATATGAGATGGCCTTTCGGAGCAAGAAAAACCGCTGTTTCGTCGCAGTTCCAAACTCGACTTGGATCCTTTAAGATATCCAGGTCAACTTTATCTTTTATAAAATAATCTGTAATCTCTTCGAGCCACGATCGGATGGCTCGTTCTGTGACTAGTGCTCTGGCTTTTCCTAAATGTTCTGCATGTTTCAACGAAACTTCAGGATATCTCCGAAGAAAACCTTCAAACCATTTCCTACCAGGACGGTTGAGGGGTTTTTAGATCCAAAGCCTCTACAATTTTTTTTACCGAGTCGAGAACACTCTCTTTATCAAGGGGAATCCCTTTCCTTGCTTGATCTAGGATGTAATTGCAAAACTTTTTTCTACGTCAAGTGGTAATATTGAAGTTGGGCCTGGATGAGTAGAATTGGCTTGAGCTCTGTTGTTCACGTTGTTCCATAAAGTGGTTCTAGGAACTCCGAAGAGTTTACTTGCCTTCGATACGTTCATACCAAGACCGACAGAGCGGAAAGCATTTTTTATTTTACTGGGTGAATAAATTAGCTTTAGTGGCCTAGGCATTTTCTTAGGTCTGCGACCAGCGCCCGAAACAGTTTTCACCATATTTATCTGAAAATGAAATGAATAAAACATAGTTGGGAGACAAAAACTTAGTTTTGGACACTATGTGTACAAGTATTGGAGAACAACTTTTCCTTGTGGGACAACAAGTTAGGGCATAACTGCTAGTAAAATAAACCTATTTTTATGATACATTGGAATATTTTTTTAAAAACATTTATAGCACTAAAATAGTATGACACCCAGTTTTGGACACTTTGTCCAAAAGTGGGGGAAATGTTTTTAGATGTTCCATTAATGGACACCCTATATTCTAAAGTAAGTCTCACAAAATACTAAGTTACACCTAAACCATCTTCATATTTGGCCTCTTATAATCCAAAATAATCAATCACTTCTGTGAGTTATAGCTTCTAATTCATACCTAACAATTATTAAACTATGCAGTCTACTATGAAGTTCAGCAACACTTACCAAAACTTATCAAGGTTATTTACAGCAACAGGTTTTGTTTGATGGCAGCCATTTTCTAGTACATTGAACAGCTGTAACTAAAACTTTACCTGAAGATAGCACCTGAAATAATATTCTTGCAATTCTGACCAATGCACTGATGCTAGCTAGCTTCACTTAATATAACACTCCAAACATAAAACTGTCCACAACAGGTACAGTGTCCATAACCGGTACAATCACCCTACCACAATCGTACACCTGGGATGAGGGGTCGTTCAGTTGCCTGCTTGTTCCTGCTGAGTCCGGGCTGGGCCTAAGCCTAGGCCTAGGTCTGTCATGCTGGAGATGGTCCCACCTGTTGCTCCCACGACTGCTGTTTGGGACTGGCTTGCTGGTAGGCCTCTTGACGGCTTCCACGTTCGCCACGTTCATGCTTTGTTGGATTGTCTGTGCTTGAAGTTTGATTGTTTGTTTTTTAGTTTGCCAAAGTGCATAAATATGAGAAGTTAAGCAATATCCAATCAATCAAATCAATCAATCAATCAAAACTTTTATATATCTCGATTGTCTTCTCTAGAGTTATTGTTGGGTCTTGGAGCAGTTTAGCTTGTATTTCTCTGTCTCGAATACCACAAACAATTCGGTCCCGTATTAGACTGTCTCTCTGATCCTCGAACTCCCAAGTTTGAACACGTGTCTTCAGGTTCAGCAAAAATGTCTCAAAAGGCTCCCCCGCATTTTGTTTAATTTGAAAAATCTCGAATCTCTGTATTATTGTGTTCTGGTGAGGAAGGCAATATTCCTCGAATTTTGCCAGAACCACGGCGAATGTAGAGCTATTCTTCCTATGGAAATTGAAAACTTTTAAAGACCTCGAGTGCATCTTTGCTCAAAAAATTGACCAAGATGTCGATTTTCCTCTGCTGTCTTTCTTGGATAGCCCAGAGGCCGCGAGGTAGGTTTCAAAATTCTTTTTTCATTTTTTCCATTCAATGTTTTGCACATCGCGTGGTTTCACAGGCCGTGGTTGCCGAAAATGCTACATTCTGATTAATGTTAATAACTGTTAGGCTAATACTTACAATCCCACTTCTGACACCATGTTGTGTCTAAGATGGTCTGTGTTTAAGGAATATAATAATTCAAGATTAGGCCTAGGTTGCTTGTGTACTCAGCGTCCTCCATGATGCGAATGACGCCCCTTTATTACGCCTTCTACACGATACAGAACACACACACAAATAATAAGCACACTATAACAGACGGTGGCTTGAACTTGTCCAGATTACATGGTAGCCAACTGACCAAACAAAACAGTCTAGACTCTTACCTGATGTCAATTTTCGCTTTTCTTTATAAAATTCACTTTTTAAATTTGTGACCTTCACTTTCAGTGCCTCGGCTGGTCTGGAAAAGCCAAGCTCACTCATATTTGAGGCTATTTTGCCCCACAATAGGGAATGACTCTGGAAACCTTCAAACTTTGTATTTATAATGAAGGTTCTTTAAATGTCAATTACAGTCTCTATTTCTCCGTCAGAAAAGTTTGAATTTCTTTTCACTTTATCCATTTCAACAAATTACTTTTTACCTGCTCGACCAAATCTCGTTTAGAATGTAGGAAAGATCCAGTCTCGCATAAATAACCTTTCCTTCCACAATTTTACCGCAAAATTTACAGTTCTCGCACAGGTTCTCGTTCAAATCTCGCATTTAGCGTTAAAAGCCATTTACGATGGTGCTGGCGAGTTATTAAATAAGGTAACCATTTAAAGGAAACGACTTCGTCTACAAGGTACGTTCAAGTAATAGTTTCATTTAAATGAATACTTAAGTAACGCTTGTAGAATGGGTATAAATACTTTTATGCATAGCCATAGCCTGACACTTTTGTTTTCAATAAATAATCTTTGTTTAGCAGGCAACCAGTAACGGCTGACGATGTTCAGTCCCAGTCGCCCCAGCCTGGGCCGTCTGGGCTTCAACAACAGGCACATCTGATTGACTCCGATGAGGACCAAATACTTATGCCTTCCTCAGAAAGGTAGCATTCAAATAATTAATTCACGGGGGAGAAAATCATAAAGTTTAGTTTCACATTTACATTTTATCTGAATAATAAAGCACAATGTGAGGCTCATTTGTCGTACGAGTTTAATTCTGCTTCCAATGCACAAAGGCCCGTGTTTGAATCTCGTTGTGCCGCTGGTCCGAAGCGATGGTTCTACGAGGACTTGGGTTCGAATCCTGCATGAGGCATGGATTTCTGTAATCGTCCTTCATGGTCATTGTAACGCCACTCTACGTCTCGATTAGCCTTATGTATTTGCGAGATGGGGTTTTATTTAACTACGTCATTTTGATATTATGGTAAAAGCAAAAGTAAACGGTGACTTTGGATACGTCGTAGCAACGAAGCTTAGAACACATAATTGTATAACAAGAGCCACCCCGAAAATAAGTTCTGTAATCGATTAGGCAGACAATAAATTCAATATATTGTGTATTTAACTTTAAGTACGTAAGTGACTTAATTTTTTCTCAGTGAATAAAATAATGTAGGAAACAAGACGAGTTCCGAACCCTCGTTGCTTGCACTACTTGTATTGCCCGATACGGAGCGTGTGTCCCTCTCGCAACAACTCGGGGGGGGGGGGGGGGGGCGGGTGGTAATTATTAGTCACTTGGTGAAAGAGATCACAATGATCGCAGCTCACGGAAAGACTTGCAATACCGTCAAATATGAGTTCCAGAGAAAATATCGTTCTGGACTCATGTGCCACCTTATGTACGAGTGCCAAATGTGTGGCAGCAAAGAAGCTATAACTACCGAAGAAAAGAGTAAAGAAACTGAGCTAAATGATGCCCTTGTTTGGGGCACCATTTCAATTGGTGCTGGACACTCAAGCCAAAGAGCTTATGTCCATACTGGAGGTCCCAGTTATGACATTAAAAAAGTGGCATGTTTACGAACATCACATTGAGAAGGTTTATGTTTTTTTAAACGTTTGTTCTCTATGCTTATTAGCGCAGTAATTTGTACTTCCGCAGGTTATAAACCATTGAGTGTTGCTAAATTTATTAATTGATGTTGTGACACGTCCCAAGAGTCGGGGCGGCCATCATCCATCGTGCCCGGCGAGGCTCGGTGGAGATGGGGTGTGGGCGAGTGTTGCTTTACCTTGGTACCAGTGGGCGCCACTCCGTTCCTAAAGAAGGGTTACCTAGAGGAAGGTCTGGATAGATGAAACGGAGAAGTTCTATGCACAGACTAAAGACCTCCGATAACGGGGAGAGAATGGTTTATTTAAACAGTGACAAATAGGTACAAATACCACAAGACGTAAGCCCTCGGCACCAACAGTTGTCCGTGAGTCAATGAACAACGTCTAAGAGACCTAAGCCCTAATATCTTACGGCGGGACTATACCGTCATAAAGTACAGTTTGATGGTTGAGTAGTAGCACAATGAGGTTAAATAAATACATATAATAACTGTTTAAAGTTAGAGAGTAACGTAGGGTAGTACAAATATAATTAAGTTGTTACGAGTTAAGTAATACGTAGTAAAGTTCTTGAGGGGGCGTGGACCTCGCCACAAGGTAATTGGCCAAGTAGCACTAGGCCTAGAACGGTTATACTTAAGCCTAGTTAGGTACACTTTAATATTAAACACAAAATGGTGGCCACCTTACAGAAAAGAGAATAAACATGTTTAAAGTAGTATCCAGGCTAGTCCTATAGAAGCTAGCTCAAATCCGTCAGGCAACAGGGAGGGGTCTCGAACCCGGATCCCTTCACTTAGCCAAATGGGCCTAGACCTGGAGCCACGGTTTTACGGTAATTAAATCAACACAACAATATTCACAATAATCACAATAATACCCTCGTACAAGAGTGAGGCTTTAGATTGCCTCATATCAGACAGTAAGGCAGCATATGGCATACCTGGTGCGTAAGTGTAGGTCTATAACACCTCACACAAAGTCAACATATGGCTCGACTAAATAGTAAGAGTTCAAGCGTTCATCCAGTGGTGAACTCTAGGGCTGACCGGGCCGTCTATCCACTGGGCATACCAGACTTGAAGTTACGTTACATCACTGAAATACAATACACGGTAAGCCTAAGGTCATAGCTACACTGAGCCCAGGGCCTACTCAAATCACACCACTTCATAGGGCCTAGGGCCTGCTCAAATCACACCACTTCATATGGCCTAGGGCCTACCCAAATCAGACAGTAAGGCAGCATATGGCATACCTGAAGCGTAAGTGTAGGTCTATAACACCTCACACAAAGTCAGCATATGGCTCGACTAAATAGTAAGAGTTCCAGCGTTCATCCAGTGGTGAACTCTAGGGCTGACCGGGCCGTCAATCCACTGGGCATACCAGACTTGAAGTTAAGTTACTTCACAAAAAAACACAATCCCCAACTTCTGGGCCTTACTTGTTAACACTAGGGAAAAGGTGTACCGTCATTGGGGGCAGGACTAATCTCGCCCGAACCTGGAATCTTGTCCAAACCCACGAGGTCGACAGCTCCTAGGGCCTTGCGATGCAGGCTGAATTTCCAACATCTAGGACCCAAAAAGAGGCTTTAGGACGCGCTAGGCCTAGGGCCTACTCTCGCGCCATCATCTTGCTCGTCCAAGACACAGGGGTCGAGCCCTGCTCAGGAAGTTTAGCCCCACAGGAATATGTCCATGGCCTGCACGGGAACCATTTCTGCCCCGCCCAAAAAAATCTTAAGTTTGGGCGAGAAAACACAAACTAGTGAAAACACAATCTATACTACCCAAAGTAAGCCTAGCGACAAATGCACGTCGTATCATACAGCCAGGTAAAAAAACAGAACGCTTACCACTCAAGGATTTAGAAGTTCAGCTAGTTACTAGCCATGAAATGTCTAGACTTCAAAATGGAGGTCCCTCGATATTTCTCGTGGCCACAATTCCACGGAACACGGTAAACACAACCAACCACTTGCTCTGAAGTCTGTGATGAAGAAGGCCCGACCTGGTCGTCTGCAATCTCTGCCCCCTGACAGAACTGTCGATAGCTGACCAACTCGCGTCATCCGGGAGAACACGCCCGCGCACTCTGTCGGGAGACGCGCACACTACGTGATGGAAGGCAGCCAAGTAGACTTCAAAACGCAGCGCGAACAACCACTTCATCACACAGTAAAAGGAAGTCCTGACACGCCTCTGTCCAGGCGAGAAAGACAGAGTGACGACGGGAAGTCCCTAGGGGACAGCCCAGTGACTTTCCAGACGTCACACCGTCTCACTTCTTCCAGGACTTTCTTCGAAAATTTGTTATTCTTATTTCAATAATAGAAGGCCTTACTCTATTAATTCCCAAGGCTTTAGCCATTATTTTACAAAACCATTAATTTCATATAACAGCTGTAAATAAATATACAATACGGGGAAGGGGGGTGTATTTACAATTCCCTCTACAGGAGTGTTTCCAGACTTAACATAATATCAGGAACTGTAAATAGCTAGTTTTGGAAATGTATTGTTTGCATATTTTAAATGGTGGATCCTTGTGGTCACCCAACAATGGTTGGTCAGCAATCATTTAATTGTTTTCTCTCTAAAGATTTAAAATGTCCATTAGTCGTTGAGTAATAAAAACACAATAACCACAATAACAATATCCCTTCATTTGTTCAGGTGTGGGAAGCACAACTTGATAAATATATGAAGGCAAACGGCAAGAAAGAGATACAGGGATTCCGTTCATTACAGTGATCGTTGATGGAGCCTGGAGTAAACAATCGCATGGCCACGCCTACGATGCGTCGTCTGGAGATGTAAGTAATAAATAAGATAACACACGCATGTCACCCACTTGAGATTTCAAGTGCAGCGTGTTGAGGCACAGTCTAAAAAAACTCATCCTAGGAGTAATGCAGACACGATGTTACCATGAGGATGGGAACGAGTTCAGTGAGTAAAAAACACAGTATAATACAGAAAAAATAGTGCAATTGCTGTGTGTACGTTATAAGAGTATCTTGTGAAGCTATTTCTAGAGGATATTTCAAAGAGTCGATGCTTTTCATTGGGCCTCGCAATTCTAGCCGGCAATTTTTTTTGGATTGATTGCCACTTTTACGATCTGCAGAGCCATGAGCATAGCATGGCCAAATTCTACCCCGGGCCCAGACGGGGGGAGCTGGCGACCTCCTGAATCACTGTGCCACGTGTTTCATGATTGCTATCTGTCAGAATGTCGGTCCTAAATTATATTGAATAGCTAACTGAATAATCACACTGAAAAAAAAAACACCCACTGAAAATCAGTTATATAACTGAGTGGGTAGACTCTAAATACATTTTATTGATTATTTATTTATTATTTAATAATGACAATCATTCAGGGCGTGGAACACCACTGGAGCTAAATTGAAAACTTGAGCTAAATGTTTTAGCATTTCATTGCGTTGTTTGTTGATTTTTCGTCATTGCTTATAAGTTGATGGTTAATCAAAAAAAAATTCATCAGATCAGATTTTTAACAAAATATTGTTGGTTGAAATAATGAAGATGAGCAGAAGTTCCTCTTGTGCATGCCATAATATTTATTTTCATTATAAAATTGCGTTTATTATATTTCAGGCCGTCATAATTGCCAAATGAATCTGCAAGTTAGCACCAATGCTAAAAAAACTACTCGTCAACAGCAATGAAGGCAACCATCATTGTTCAAGGCTTCCAAAGAAGTGAGACAATGCACGGTCTCCAATACACCTCCGTGGTAGGGGATGGAGACTCCAGTGTATACAACCGCATTCGTACTAGCGTACCGTATGGTAAAAATGTACGCAAGTTGGAGTGTGCTAACCACATGGTACGAGGCTACACGGATAAGCTCCACAAGATCAATGCCAACACCGCGCATCCCCTATCAGAGCGCAAAGAGCTCGCCTCTGTCATCCCTCGTTTGACCCAAGCCACCCGGAGCGCCGTTATTATTACAAAACTCACATTAATAATTTAATTTTCTTTTGTTGTTGTTGTGTTCTTGTTTGCCTTTGTTGGGTTGTTGTTTTTCTTTTTCCAAATGTATTTATTTACATTTACAATCTGTTGTGTGTTACACCTACATTTTTACGCCTAGCTCAGACACGTTTTATTCTTTGTACATTCATTATCCTAGATGTAAATATTATTAGTTATTAGAATTAAAATTAGAATTATTCATTGCACTATCCCTCTTTACAGAGAATTGTGTCACACTTATTAGTAGTATTTTATTATTTAGTATTTGTCCAATGAATTAACAACTTACTTACATCACGAGTGTGGAGAAAGAAGGTGGTGACGTAGCGCTGTTACGCCAGGATCTGTCCAACGGGCCTTGTCACGTCTTTGGGGATCATTCTAGCTGCAGGACTACCTACTGCAAGAGACAAGACGTTGGCGAGGAAAACAAGGTACCTTTCCTCATACAGTTCTATGTGTGGGCGGACCTGAGGAAAGCACTAGACACCTTGATTTCCAAGGCTGATCGGCTCACACAGAACGTAACTACCAACCAGGCTGAACGTTTTATGGGGTTGGTTGCCAAGTTTGTGGGTGGTAAACGCGTTGACCACACCAAACGTGGAGGGTATGGGAGAAGGTGTCTTGCAGCTGGCCTATCAAACATCAAGGGTGCTTCCTGGCACATCTCTCCATTGAAAACACTCTTCAGGCACAGCCAAAGGAAAGTCTGCAAGACCACTTTCAGTGTTTGCCAGAAGAACGTGCAGTCCCATAGGTCGTAGGAACTGGCCCCAGAAGTAACGTCAGTTAGCAGCAGGGCCAGACGCCGACTATGGACCCAACGCCGCTGAGCCTGACATGAGCGACGAACTGATAACTTATGGCAAGGAAGAGGTCTTACCTCGGCTCGCTGCAGACGCTGCCAGCGAGGAGGCAGTTCACGATCTGGAACGGCGAACTGTTGGGCAGCACGGCAACCCGATGTGGAGGGAGGCCCGAAGAGATAGGTTGACCGCCTCCATGTTTGGGCAAGTGGTTTGCCGGCGACCATACACGCCCTTCCAGACGCAGGTCCTGAACGTCGTCAACCCTCGTGATCTAAACAGCCAAGCCGTAGCATACGGCCGCATCCACGAATCGGACGCGATCCTGGTCTACGAGGAGAAGAGGGGAGTTGAAGTGAGCCCGTGTGGCTTATTCGTGGACATCGATCATCCCTACCTTGGAGCGAGCCCTGATGGCCTTGTTGGTGATGATAGAATAATGTAAGTAGGTTATATATTTTGTATAATTTTTTTTCTATGACCCATGGATATTATTATATAATTTATGTAGGTCTACATACTACGATATCAAGTAGGCCCCTACTATGTAATGTATCAGCCTAAAAGTGGCTTAGCTCCAACTGTTAAATTCGAATTAACTTACGTCGTATGTTTTTTTTTAGTGAACATGTATTTTAATTACTTTTTACAAAACCTATATAATATTGTGATTATGTTTATGCCTATTATGGTAGTTCATATAAGTTGGGTAGACCTACTCGGGTCTACCCAAACCGTCTTCTCAAACCAGATGGTCCAGGACAGTCCTTTCAAACCAGGAAACCTAGGCCTATCCTGCTTTCCGCCCGGGGCCTAGGCCTACACCAGTTTGTCTTCGCGACATAAACTCACATCGGCACTTCACGTCAACAACTGCGAATCGTAACGTATACAAATACCTAAATAACCGTGTGTTTATCTAAAAAGGCAGTAAGCCTAGGCCACTGAATAGGCTTTTTAACCTTTGCAATCAGAGGCCTACGAGGGCTAAGGCCTAGAGCTAAGGCTCAATAAGTAAATATTCTAGGGTATATTTTTATTGTATTTTCATTGTATTTTTTTTTTATAATTGAGGTTAATTGCTTATTTTTGACCAGTCAAATCATTCATAATAATAATATGTAGGCCTAATTTGTGTTTCAATCAATATAATTAATCTTTGTAAAAGATTCTTTGATATGTAAATTTAGTAACCAGCCTCCGGATGGCACCGGGAGGACGTACCGACGCACGAAATCGAGCCTTGGCACTATCAGTGTGTCACAGTATCTCTCAGATACATTGAATCATCTCTGAGGTACACCAACGGATACATACGCGTAGCACCTCCCGCAGCTAACGAACAAGACGCTAGGATACAACGGTGGTACCTCAATGGCGACAGTATTGCACTCATAGTCCTGGATCACGAGACACTGGGCCTAGAAGTAGCATAAGCTCTGTGGATGCTAGTACACTTAGGGTACCCCATGCATCACACGGTTGAGGCGTTCAACATACACCAAATGGGGATGGGGGGGGGGGGGAGAAATCATTCATAATAATAATAATAATATGTAATTTGTGTTTCAATCAATATAATTAATCTTTGTAAAAGATTCTTTGACATTTAGGCCTAAATTTAGTAACCAGCCTCGTTTGATTGCATCACCTCCTACTTTTAGAATGAATTGAATTGAATTATAGAATTTCTACCTCTCCGACTGCAGCTAGACCGTGGCAAAGTAAGTTCTTTGATTTGTAATTTTGTAATCTTGTATTTTGTGGGGGTTGGGGGTGTCCCAGTGACGCTGTCCAACGGAGGGAAAGGGAATGGTAGACGACAATGGCTTAGCCGAGACAGACCTGATCGCATAGCACATCTGAAGGCGGATTCACGACCTTGCGTGACATACACGGAATGCAGTGCAGTGCTGCTGCTGCAATGCGTGAAATTTGTTGTCGTAGTTCACGACGTTGTAGCAATGTTGCAGCCGGCTTGCAGTGGCCACCATGTTCACTGCCTTCGTATGATTTATTGGCAGTTTTGGCGCATTTTCATAGATGGATTCCGAAATTTTTATTAATGGAGTCTCGAAATATGAGTGCCTGTATAAAATAAAGAGTGATGATTATAAAAACAGGGAGCAGAAGGATATTGCTTGGAATCGGATTGCTTTTGTAATGAAGACCGATGGTAAGCTAAAATACGTACGTAGGTCTAGGCCTAGACCCAGTTTTGTAGGCTAGTTTGCCCTGAAATTATGCTTCTAGGCCTAGATTGCGATTTTTGAGGCTATAGCCTACCTTTTGCCAATTAATGCCAAGGCAAACAGGTCAACGCAATTACTGACCCATTCCCAGCCCTGTAGATATAGGCTTATACAAAGATCTTTACATAGGCCTATTGTCCTGTCATGCTGCCTTTGCTTTGTTCAGTTACCAAAAACATTAGTGCACAATCAGAGATTCATTTGGCAAAGAATTGAAAGCAGAGGAGACTCGCAGTGGGGATGGTGCCAAGAAAAGTAAAGCTTGGCATCTTATGCCATTCTTAATGCAATCCAGCGAGTCAAGAGCATTAATTTCTTCCCACAAGCAATCCCTTCAGTGTCCTTCATCATCGTGCTCATCCCAGTCAACCCCATTCGCCCTATTTTCCCAATCACAAGATGATGAACCCAGTTCCTTATCACAGTTTGTAGACCATTCGTATAGCACCTATGGCAAAGTTCAAGACACTCAACGTAGGCAAACCTCCCTATCCATTTCCACTTCCCAACTAACATCAAACTACTCCTAGAAATGTATTTACCTTTTGAGGCAATGAATGGTAGCTTCTCAAAGACGCTCTCCTCAGCCGCAAAAAAAATTAGAAATTATAACATTGTAACTACATCAAAAAATTGCTTTCTTAACAACGACACCTGGATGAATGGGTCAGCGGCCTACGCATTCCAACGCCTCGAAAGCACTGTCACCCGTGCCGAGTGGAGGTGGTAATGAGGAGGAGAAATTTCTTAATACTTGGGATCGTTCATTACCCGCAATGGACTTTATGTCAATGTCATGTAGGTAATTAATGTTTTTTCTGAAGTAATACATTTCTCTGAGTGTACTCTCTAGTTAGTATGCACTAACTTAATTCAACTTAAAATTCAATTAAAAAATTATTTTGTTCCTAATTAAACTGTAAAAACTGTAGTGTAGAAATTTAGTTTGCTAATAATTTCGATAAAATATATTAATATTATATCAAACTGTTATTTATTTAAATCATCGTAACTGCTAGTGTGTCAACTGACTTATAAAACGCTCATTTATATCTGCTAGAATTCAGTACAGCCACCCAGGAAATAACTAAACAAGTGTAAATATTATATATTATTTTCTATGTTCTTGGATGCAAGTATTTCCTTGTTGTTAGTTTTATGTTGACATACTATTTTAAGTTTTCTATTGTTGCTTTGATTTTCTTGCGATTTATGAAGTGCAACACGTATTATAAGTAAGGACCCTGAAATTTCGTGAATGACTATTTTGCTAAATGATGCTAAATATTACTGTTTTTTACTTACAATAGCGAAATGCAGGCAATAATCACGTTTTTATATTAAATTAGAGCAAAATCGGGAACTTTCTTCATTTAGCTGCTATGTTTTAGCACCAAAATATTATATTAATTTCATAATTCGGCATTAAAATCAACATTTATTTTTAAACGTAGATGTCACCCTGACAGATTGAAAGTATAAATTCAAATAAATCTAATTGTAGGTGGCCTGAATATTCGTTTATATATAATGCGTTGCGTGTTCATTTTGCTGAAGGGCTGTGATTTCAATGTGAAATGATGCCTTTATTTCGAATTTATATACTGAAATTGAAGGATTGAAGAAAGAAAATTGAAATTGAAATTGAATCACGAAATTATAACTTTTTATTTGCTATTTCTTAGGGTCCATAATTCACAACCAAGAATCTCTAAACATAACTTTTCTGTCAAAATGTTTTTGTTTTGAATTGAGTATAGATTTACAAGGCGGTAACACCTGTTACTAGGTCCATGATTGGAGAGGGGCCCGATAAAGGAGAAAACTTTTACGTTGTTGCCAAGTTTTTGAGCATACATTTATCTTAAGACTTAGTACAGGCGCAAAGTGTATCTCGTAGGCTATTCGTGGAAGAATATAGCGGTCAACGGCATCGTACAAAGGTATCAATTACAAGGTTTTTGGACATGGGTTACATCGGCAGAATTACTGCAGGCGGCGTCGCGACGCCTAACATACGTTTTGGCTTATAACTCTCTCACCGTTCATCTCACAGAAAATATCATATTCATTTTCATTCAGTTTTGTAATATACATCGATTGGTGCTATTAACTTTTCAATAATTTAACAATTATAATTTTTTATCAATAAATAGTTCAAAAAACAAAATATTAAACTAAATTAGTATTAATTACTTTTGGAGGGGGCACCCTGACCGGTAAACCATATTCTCCATGTCCTTATATTACTTACATCCTGGTTTGCATGGTTTACTTCTCGTGGTGAGCGGTGAGCGCAAGGAGGGTAATCGTGAATACTTTGAATCATACTTTATTTTCCTCTCAAACCACCACCGAGGTACCCACTTTCATTTCTCCCTCAATCATACTTTCCAACCCTCTATGTACCCTGTACCTCTGTTTTGGATTGGGAGAACATAAAATCTATGATACAGATACTATTTACATGCTCAATAAAGATGTAAAAGTCGCTTAAACAAATGGTCAAATGGTTGAAATTCATTTTCCCACACATTTTAGTTTAAAATAGACTTACAATCTATCTTGGGCCATCTTCATCTTCATCTGATGATGTATCGGCCAACGTCTCGGGTACAGAGTTCAAACAGGTGTTATCCTCGTCTTCGGTTGTGCATTGGCATAACTCCGTACATCGTAATCCGTGGGATTTACAGCTGCACCACGATGCACATCTTGATTTAGTACGGCTGCATTTTACAAGTTCTATAATGGCAGTTGGCGCAGGAGGTAGTGTTGTCATTCTGGGTTGAAAGTCTCGCGAATTGTCATCCTCCAGCATATACCAGTAGTTTTCTGGAGGCAAACGTTCAGGATTGACGACATTGTCGTTGTTCCAGATCCAAGATTGATGATGCGCACGGAGAATACTTTGATGTAAGGCTGCTTTGTTGTTGTGTTGGAAGTTACCAAGACTCACAACCTTTTTGTTGAACATCAACCAACGCAGGTCAGCAGTTACTTTTAGCTTAGTCAATGGAGAGTATAGTTGACAAACAAAAAGTTCTAATCCAGTTGTAACACATTCTTTGAGCTCAGTAGATTTGCCTAGTTCAGTAAATGCAGAGTGACTTGAGCTTCGGCATTTTCGAAAACTTTCCAACACGTAAGCTTTTCCCTTTCCATGAAATGCACCTGTGTTGTCAGCACCAGTGAATGCATGAAATCCCGGAAGTGCTGAAGCTCTTTCTGGGCCCAATCCATTGTACACCAAACCAATCTCGATACTTCTTAATCTATCTCCACGACCTGTGACAAATAGTGATCTCGGGCACAATTGAGGGTAACGTCTGAGAGCAAGGACGGAAACATCTGTATCAGGAAAGAAGATAGGAATCTGAGTTGCCCCTCTTGAAGTCGCATCTACAGCATGAAGAATCATTTTTGTATCTGCTTCTTCTTGTGGGCTAGCCAGATGTTCGAGAGGTGCCTTTGTAGTTTGGATTTGATCTGACCATGCAACCACTGTTTGTCTCTGATAGTTTTCAGATGCTTTGATGACTTCCATCGCAAGATTGTAAGTTCATGTTTTGTGTTAGCGTGTGTTAGCAACTGGCTTAAACTGATATTTCCAATAGGCGTGTTGTCACTAATACGGTAGGCAACTGAAGGTTTGCCTCCTTGACGCCCGTCGCGTGTTGCCGACTTTAGTGACGTGGGTATATCATTCGATCAAAACTACGTGCACTTCGGAAAACGAGCAATACTTATTTTCTACCCGGTTGACAAAAAAGAATGGCTTGCTGCTCACAAGTCTTTATGTTCTTAGTTTAACTTAGGGATTGAACCTCAGCCATACCATCGATTATTGCTACTGAATGTTGCACTGCAGACTCAGTTTCCATTTCCTCGATGTCTTTTTTGCTGACACCTTCGAGAATAGCCATTAGATTACTCTTCGTTGAACAGTGGTGAAGTGTCCCATCTACAGCAAACAATGCTCGAGGTACAACCGAGAATTCGTTATTACCTATCCCTTGTTTTAGATCTAGCTCGGGTCTTGACCTGGCAACAACGAGCATTCTCATGATCAATGACGATGGTTGTCTCAGTTCAATTTGGGCCATCAATTCCAACTCGCAACCTTCTCGTGGTTTAGCCGTGATTAGGGGAGTTCTTCTCCCTGAAACTAATGGCGAGCTCTGGGTCGTCGTCGGGAACTTTCCTCTCTTCCTTAGACTACCTCCCGACGGCGACGACAATGACAACATGGACGGATGATGACACAGACGGAGACGACTACGACGTGGGGGAACCCCTAGCCTCCCCATACGCTTGTGGCTGGTTCTGACCAGCACAGACTGTCCACCCCTTGTCCCCCCGGGTCATCCCTTACGTCCCTCCCTTTGTCTCGATTAGCCAAGTTGCATAGCCTAAATATGAGACGTTAAGCAATATCCGATCCCATCTCAGTTCAATTATATCGTTTTGGTTTTAATGAGAACCTTTTTGATGCACATTTCACATCTTTAAATTGATATTTTTCATTGGGGCCACACGCTTACAGTGTTGCAGCTATGCGCTCCGAAACGAATTTAGAAGATTCTTGAATGCCCACTTCATTTCTTCGCAATACATCGTTCACGACTTCTTCGGCATGACCTTTTTAGTGATGAAATTAATTAACTCATTGGATTTGTCTTCAAAGGGGTTTGTTAATTCTTAATTGTTTCCCCCAACTTTTGAGTATTCACATTTTGCCTGTCTAGAATTCTTTTTTGTCACGGTGGTGACGAGCAGAGATGAAAGTGTTTATTTATTTATGTTTTTATCTCTTGAGATTCTTTTGATAGTCGAGCCATTTCCGGAGCAATTAAGAAATAGCGAGCACGAGCACCTGGGTTTAGTGTTAGCCCGGTTAAACTACCATCTACTTTCAGGGTTCGGATAACTTGTTAGAGAGCGTGGTCAACACCAATGGAGCAAAATGGAACTGTGCTGCTTTTATTAACTATCCAATTCCCTGATGTAAACTCTTCATATGTTTGGGCTGTTTCTTGTAAGTGGCTCATCTCAGAAAGATAAAGAGGAATAACACGAGCATAATTTTGCTTATCGTGCTCAAAGAAGTATTTAACAAGGCTTTTAAGAGATGTCAAATGAAGTTTCCAGTCATCAGTACGTACAGCCCGGATTAAAAGAGAGAGCTCAACAATCATCTCCATGTACTGAACTGCCACTTAAATAATGGCTGTGTGGTCACTTCAAACTTATCTAAGCTGTCACCGAATGTGGACTCTTTTAAGGATTTTAAAAACCTCAGTGTGGGCAACCTTCTTAAGATCACTGCAATCTCCTTCTTTGCAACTGTCATAAACGAGATTTGACAATTTCAAGTATTCTTCTTCGTGGTGTGGATTCCTCCTTTAAAAACGCTTCAACATATTATAACGTGTGTAATGCTTTAAAGCATTGTTAAATGGGCTTCAACCCCTCTGTTGACATGTTTCCCATCCATAATCTGTCTCACAGTAAAATTACCAAAAATTCCAGACTCGACCCAAAACTGTTCTTTTCCACTATTGTCAATATATTATGTTCCAATGGCACGTAGCATGGCCATAACAGTATGAAGTTCACCTGGACGTAAAATAATCAAATAATTTCGATGCACTTGCAACTGAAAAAATGACGAGGATGCTTGATTCTAATTGAATGTGTTCCCTAATAATGATTAACCAACCGAACTAACTTGTGTTCGATATTACTCCTGGTACAATAATATAAAGGTTTTACACAAATATTCCTAGACGCATCCCAGCTAACAAAATGGCTAACATCGATCACAAGGTAGTTCGGTTGGTTTATTGTTCAATTACAATCCAGCTTCCTTGCCATTTTAATGGATACGTCCTAGGAAAAGTACTGTAAAAACTTTATATTATTGTACCAAGTATATTTTTGAGCACAAGGCAAGTTTGGTTAGTTATTTATTATTAAGGGTTTAAGGGACATGACGATATGGTTTACCGGTCAGCGTGCTCCTCCATAAGTAATAAACACTAATTTAGTTAAATATTTCGTTTTTGTACTATTTTATTGATAAAAAATTAATTGTTAAATATAATGTTAATATAATATATATATATAAATATAATATAATAATTGTTAAATTACTGAAAAGTTAATAGCACCAATCGATGTATATTACAAAACTGAATGAAATTGAATCTCTGATATTTTCTGTGAGATGAACGGTAAGAGAGTTATAAGCCAAAACGTATGTTAGGCGTCGCGACGCCACCGACGGCGCTGCAGTAATTCCGCCGATGTAACCCATGTCCAACAAAAAATTGTAATTGATACCTTTGTACGATGCGCGTTGACCACTATATTCTTCCACGAATAGCCTACGAGAGCCAAAATCATACACTTTGCGCCTGTACTGACTCTATTAGCTCGACAAGTGACAATTTTTTAAAGATTTGTATATATTCTTTGAAAACTTGGCTTCATTTTAGTACTAAATTCGTAAACATGACATTTGATATTGATGCCATTATGCCTCTTTGTAGGGTTTCCTTGTGTTCCAATGTTAAAAGATAGGGACTTCTAGTTTTTTTTTCTTCTAATTATCTCAAAAAGTAAAGCAGATAGCTACATATTATCATATTTCTTTCGATATTATGAAAGTGCGCTGTCTCGTCAACTGTGCAATGAGTGAGTGAATTTGGGGCTTTACGTCTCATATTTGTCAACTGAGCAAAATTTGAAGAAAATGTCATTATGTTGAGCTATAGAGTAGTGACTTAAATAATTTTGAGGGATAGATACCATTTGACTCAACAACGTGGGCTTTTTGAATAATTTATTAAAAGTAAACTATGAAAGGTACAATGTGATAAAACAATAGATTACTCGCGAGTCCAACAAACGCGGACGACACTCGCGATAACGAAAACAAAAAAACAATAGATCAAACAAAACAACACCAGCAAACCCCGTTGGAGCGCCAGATGTGATACGGCCTCGCATTCTCATCATAATACACGATTAGAAGTCCTTTATTTTTATTTGGAGTCAAATCTAATTTGTTAGTTTAAATCTAACCAATGGCTTTTAAATTATTTTTTAGGAATTGCTTGAACTGGGTTAATGACCTCATGTTGTATGCAATAGGATTGGCCAAAATATATTATTATTATTTATGTCACAAATTTTAGAAGGTCCAAACATTTTTTTATAATTTTGTCCACGTGTTGGTAAACTTCTTTCAATATATTTCATCAATTTGGAGCAAGCACAGACGTGAAAAATGCCGAGTTGACGACCAATGTCAAATTCGGAAAGACTGCACCTGATCACTTGAGACGGAAGTGACTGATGAAAAACTACATCCAGAAAAGACGTGTTGAATCAGTGAATTATTTTTTCTCAACTTCCAAATTTCATTGAGCTCAATTAGTGATTCTTACATAAAGCAAATTATTTAGGTTGGGACGAAAGTGAACATATTCTTTCCAGCAAGTGTTTTTGATATAGGCCTATGCCTAGTAAATTGTATTTTCCAATTTCCGGTAACATTTCAAATCTAACAGTGTTTACAGGTCACAAAATTGTACCGTTAATGTTACTTTATTATGAGACTATAACAGGGTTAAAAGCTATCCTCCCAACACATGTGACGAATGACATTGTGAATAGATTTTATTGTTTCATGAAACAAATGTCAAAAAAAATTTTGATCGTGCAGTATTAATAATAAATAAATGTTGTATTCATGCAATACTTGTCCTGGCATTTCTTTGCTATATGTCTTTGTCGTATGCAGCTAGTGTATAGCCTACTAGGGCATCATGCGTTATTACGCGAATTGCATTAGCTCCAAAGTCCGGCTTTGTAATTCTTCGCATGTTTCAAGAATAGATGGGCGTACTGCATATTATCCAACTAAAGCTGGACACATATTAGACACATATTATAATATGTGTGCTTAGCTTAGGTATTCAGCTTTAAACGCAAACACCAATTTGCCTTTGTTAGCCTACATTGTATTTAAAAATAATATATTTCAGCACTCGTATGCATAAAAATAATTCCATATTTTTAGTTAGTATTTCATTTTATATTATTATTAATATATACTAATATTTCATATAAGTATTTCAATTGCAACTACATTTACCATTAATGTGATGGCAAATTAAAAAAACAATAAGATGCCTGCTACTTGCAAGCTAAACAGCCTTGAAGTGGGAGATCGCCCTGCAGTGATCACTGAGTTAAACGAATTTGAGAAGATCCTAATCAACGAGCAAAGGCTTTCCAGGTTGTTATGCGCATAGGGACGGTCGCCAGGAGGAACATACCCCACAGGGAGATGATGCAGAAGGTGCACGGAAGAACTTTTCACCTGCTATTGCCATTGGAGAAGACTCTGGATTCACTCCCTGACCCTGAAGAGCCAATGAACAAGAACCAAGAGCTCTATATCATGGTACGCGGGGTTCCGACCAAGTCGAAAGTAGTGTGGGAGAATTCGGTCGACGTAAACAAGTATACTCTGCGCTCTGCTACCTTAAAATAACAAATTACATTTACGCCAAAATAAAGCTACTGACTTGTGCAGAACATCTCCTGGATGAGTTTGAAGTCAATTCACATCCGGCCAGGGTAGATAGCGCGGATCAAGAAGTGACCATTACCACAGATACAGATGCAGGTAGACCCCAGTGACTCACAACACAGCTATGAGCAGTTCACTATCTGCGCGTTACACGAGGCTCGCCAGAACAAGACTGACTCGTTGAAGGTAAGCAAAGCACCGATTGATTCGCGAGATCAGCTCGATGTCAAGAGTTTTCCTGACTTGTACCCGACGGGAGATAACGAGTGGCAAAAGCGCGTGACCTACTTGAAGTCAGCTGATTACATCAAGACCAGGTTGATGTCTAAGCACTCTCATTAGGCTCAACATTCATTACTTGTTCTTCTTACTCAACGACGCCTGAATCAGACAGTACTATACACTGAATGTGGCGCATGGTGAGCACCTTTCGGCAGCAGCTGTCATCGAGAAGATGAACAACGACGAATTAGATGATAATTTAGAAACTATCTTCGCACGACTGCGCAACACGGAGCAGTTTTGGAAACGTCCGCGGAGTGATCTGGTGTGTATGACAAGAGAACTAGGGCTCAGCCACGTGGTTCCTGACATTCGAGTCCGAGCGAATGGGAGTGGGATGACTTGCCTTCATACATCCGAACCGTCAATGGGCCAGCGGCTGCCAACAAGTCAGTGAGGGAACTTGTTGCCAAGAATCCTGTGTCCACATCGTAATTTATGGACAATAAGTTTCACGCGATGTTCGACTTCATCACTTAAGACGACGTACCAATAGCAAAAGTGACTCACTACTTCTGGCGTCGCGAGTACCAAGGGCGAGGAACTCAACACCAACACTTACTAATTTGGATTGATTCAGCGCCTATCCTTGGCATTTCGCCTACAAACAAAGTAGCAGCATTCATTACAAAATACGTCACCTGTGCAAAACCAAAAGAATTGCTTTGTCCGGTTCTTCACCAGAGTTCAGTAATAATCAAAGTATTCACCAATGAAAAAGAAAAACGAGAAGGAAATATCGAGGAAATGAGAAGAGCGGCACAATCGATGAAAGAGGAAAGAGTATCCTTCTCCTTGGTGGCAGGCGATCTCAAGGTAGCAGTGAATACTCTTGGAGAGATGCGGGAGATAGCCAAAACTATGGGTCAAGAAAAGCTCTCGTATGCAGCTGCCACAAAAGACCTACAAGAAGCTGCCCTAAATATGGGAAGAAAAGAACCCGCGCCTAGACCACTGATAGAACAGCATCAGCAAAGAGCAGTTCCCGTGGCTAAAGAAAGAGTGGTTTTTGTGAAACCTAAGGAGAACCAAAACCAAGATAAAACAAGTAAGCAGATAGCGGACGCCACAGGTAGAATCATTAGGGATAAATTGCAGAGGATCAAAATCAAGACCATGAGGCCCACAAGGGAGCCGGGAGTAGTTATCACAGTGGACTCTGAGACTGATGTTAACATGCTGCTAGAGAGTGAAGATCTTGATACATTGGGGTTGCAGGTGGCTAAACCTAGGACGATTAAGCATAAATTCATTATATACGACGTCGAGAAGTTAATGACCGGGGAGGATATAACTCGCGAGCTCTGGGAGAGAAACATCGCAGAGCTAGGGCACCAGAAAGAGGAATTCACTGCAGGCGTGCATATTAAATTCGCAACCAATAGAAGGAATGACCCTGGAACTCAGAATGCTATAATCGAAGTTAATAATAAATACTACAATGACCTCATAGCAAGGAGACGAGTCTACATTGGTTGGAGATCTTTTAGGATTACGGAGTTCCTGAATGTTACTAGATGCTTCAAATGTCTTGGCTTTGGTCATACGAGTAAGAATTGTAAACAAGCAGAGGACACCTGTAGACATTGTGGAGCTGAAGGTCACACTCAAGCTGAGTGTGACAAGAGAGATGCTCCATCCTCATGCCCTAATTGCTCTAGGAGGAAAATTTAGGCGAACCACAAATTTAACGACTACAACTGTACGGAGTACATCAAAGCGATGGCGATACTAAAAGATAGAATTCAAAATGGATAATACCAGCAAGTCTAAGCTGCGTATTATACAACTAAACGCACAAAGAGCTAAACAAGTAGCCACAGAGGCAAGAAACTCGATGGAGAACTACATGACGGATGTTCTACTGCTTCAAGAGCCTTACTGCCAAGATAGCAAAGTGATAGGTTATGGCATAGCCTCTCGTGTGGTTAAGGGAGACGGGAACTGTATGGCCGCCATAATAATCAGAAACAGGCAGATTGATGTCACAAAAGTGGCCAAACTATGCACGAGCCATTCCGCAACTGCCCTAGTCTCGGGAGCCTTCGGAACAGTGTTCATTAGTTCCATATACTGTCAAGCAGGCGAGGCTATTGGTAGATACCTAGACATACTAAGATCTGTTGTTCTTGCTACTCGAGGTCATCCCTCTGTCATAGCAATAGATAGTAATGCAGCCTCACCACTCTGGTTCTCCAAACAACTGGACCAGAGGGGAGAAGATCTGTCGGAACTGATTGCGGAAAGCAGGCTGACAATCATAAATCAAGAAAGCGACCTATATACCTTTTCCACTGCGAACGGAGAATCCAACATTGACATCACCTTAGCCTCTGCTGATATGTATGAACTAATAAAGAAATGGGAGGTATTACCTCACTTCTCTATGAGTGATCACAGAGCGGTTCTGTTTGAAATCAATAAGGCTAATCCAACTGCCCGTCCAAATGAAACAGAGCTGTATAATTACAGAGCTGCAGACTGGGAGAAATTTGAAGAACATGTTGTAGAGGAGATGGATGAGCCTTTTATTGAAGCCTTTCAAGAAATGGAACCAGAAGAACAAGCCAACAGTTTTGAGAATATAATAACTGTAGCCTGTGAAAACTCAATGAAAAGAATCAAGAAATATCCTAAATCGGTTCCTTGGTGGTGTCAAGAGTTGACGGATCTGAAGAAAACTTTGAGAACTGCCAACAATAACCTGCACAAAACCAGAAGAAGAGTTCGAATGGGAAAAGCTAGAGAGGAAACACTAGATCTCGCCAAAATAGAGTTAAGTAATGTAAGACGACAATATGTGAGACTTATTGCAAGGAAAAAGAAGGAATCTTGGACAGCTCTTGTTAATGATGCCGGTAACTCAGATCCATGGGGTCTTATTTATAAGATTTCAAGAGGTAAGTTAAGAGCGGACCACACCTTCTGCACAATGGCAGACGGGATAGGAGAAACTTCTGATTGGGAAGAGTCAATAGACGCACTATTAAATAAGATGATTCCAATAGACAACAGGGATCTAGATTCACCAGAACAACGCTTAAGGGGAATCTATCACTGATCGCTAATTTTTTGTATGGTCTTTAATTTACTCAGTATGATAAACGATGATGTCTTCGATGTAAAAAAAAAAAAAATTGATTTTTTTTGTCACTGTTTCGGGCTGTCCCGGAAATTTAAAACGTTAAAACTAAAAGCAGGACAAAAAAAAAACTTCTTGTCGGAAGGATGAGAATTTTTCAACACTTTTTTGTAGCTCCTTTAAAAGTGATATAACACAAATTTCATGCATTTATCTTAATTAGTGGTATTGATATGAATTTTTGATTGTACCAATGAAAACGCGACTTAAAATCGCTTGTGTTTTAGCTTATCCTACATAACGTAAATGGGGTGAAAAGTTACAATATTTTATCTTTAAACTCCACTTGTTGAACCATCAGCTTTAATTTCCACCCAAAATCTTATTGATGTCACCAATAGCAGGGGGAAAATTTGGTGCTTTTCTTGCTGTCATGCAAATCCCTCCTTTAAACCAGCCGTAATCGAGCTCGCGCCGTACGTTGCCGAGTGGATAGTAGCGACATGCGGCGTACATGGCAACTCGTTCGGCCGGCCCAGGAGCCACCCTTCCGCTCTTAGCGCCCCGCAGAAATGATTCGTGATCTCTGGTGTTAAGTGGTTCAAGAGCGCAGCTAACTCTGTCTTGGGTTAGTCGTGTGGGTGTGTGTTATGTGTAATGAGCGACATCGCAGAGTATAAGTGTTTAAAAATATTGGTTATAGATTGTGTAGATTTTTAATGCGTATTTAAAAACCCGGGGTTTATAATGGGAAGGCGAGGCAACCCTCGTAATTAAGGCCGACTAAACACGACGAATGTTGCAGAAAAAATACAATGAAACCATAATAGTTTTCGCCGGTGATCGAATCGCCAGGTTGGAGATCACGCGCGATTCGACCCCCCCCCCCTCCCCCTCCCACAGGCCTGCCGCGCACACAAAACCAGACAGGACAGAGGTAAACCCATCAGCACGTTACTTCGCAATGGCATATAAATCTGTGACAATCGAAATCCTCGTTCGTTAGATACTGTGCATGTATCTAACCTATCATCTACTATGAATCTATCTCTACTAATAAATGTTATATATTTTTTTCTTTTTGAATAGGCTACTGACCGTTTTTTTTTTTTTTTGAATTTTTGTTATTTTTCCTTGATTGTTTACATTTACGTGGAGGAGTGTAGTGACGTAGTGAGCTAAGAAAAGAGTCCAAATTCAATTTGACTATCCATCAACGCGAAAGTAAAAATAAGTTGTCCTTATGTTTGATTACGCTGAAATTGGTTTGGGCCAGCCTGCCGTATAATAATGAGTCTTGGGGAGCATGCTACTTTTACGTGTAGCGGAGCCAGTAGCGCGCTACTTTATTAAGGGGGCATATTTAGCGGTAGCATGCTACATTTTTGTAGCGTTAGCGTGATATTTGCGCTACTTTTTAAGTTCCCCGGCGCCAGCGGTCCCAGTAGCACGTAAAGTCAAAAGTCGGCACTGCAAACTATCTTGTAACGCCCCGCGCCACGTCATGTGCTTGCCTTGCAGACCGGCCCGTAATCTCGTCTCACTTCACACACAAAAAATCTCCGTCCCCGAGAGAGCGAGTCTCTCTCTCTCTCTCTCTCGCGCGCGCTCCTTCTCGCGTCTTTCTGAAGGATGCAAGCGATCGCCGATCTGTCACATCGTGTAAGCTGAATCTTGTTCTTGAGTGCTATTTCAGGGTCGTAAAACAAAGATGTATCCACGATAATTAGAAGTCGGATTATTGATTTAGAGCAAAAGCCGCTCAATAATTACGCCAATCATCTGAATTGCACATTAAAATAAAGTGATTAGTGTCATATCTCCCTCCCCTGGGACATTCTGGGCTATATCGCTATTGTCCGGCCCCAGTAGGCTTTTTTCTGAACCTGGCTGGAGTTGTTTGTCGCATTTTTCTGCAGTGATTCCGCGAAAAACACGTTGTTGAAAATAAGAAATGCAATATGAATGTTGACCGTTAGGCCTAGAATTCTAGGAAGACTAGGAGTTGAAAGAACGCCTTCTATCACAATGGAAACCGAAACTATGTGCTTTTGATTGATAGAACACGATCGAATTGACATATAAATGGATTTTAAAAATCATCGCGGCACGACGCGAAAAGGCTTTAAAACGGGATAATTTGAGATCTCGACAACCCCCTGATTAAACACAAACATGTAACGGAAAAGTAGCGCGCTTTTATTTCTTGGGGTAGCGCGAATGTAGCGCCGCTACATCTGGAAAAAAGTAGCGAAAAGTAGCGAATCTACTTTTTCGTGGCATGTAGCGTTAGCGATAGCATCTATTTTTTAAAGTAGCGACCCCAAAAAGCTGATAATAATATCCACAGTAATGGGTAAAAGTAGGCCTATCGCTCTGTCAAGCACTCGTATCGAAACCTTTATACAGGCTTCTCTAATCGAACTATGTTCTCCCCGCCCAAGGCACGCCCATATTCAAAAACCACTTGAGCACTCAATATTTTAACATTTACGATTATTGATTAGACCACTTGTTTTTTTCATTTTTTTTTCACATTGATTCCCAACAAATAATGTTTTTTTACATCGATTCAAATATTGTTGAAATGTGTTCGATGTAGACTCAATTTTATTGCACGTAGACGTAGGCGTCCATGACAGATTGTAGTCTTGGCAAACACATTAGTATGATAAAGTTACTATTTTATGTAATAAGTAATAAAACCCATAAAGACAAGTGTTAAAAATTAAAATAAATAACAAAATATGTTATATATTGTAAAATGTTTTGGTTTTGTATATTTTTTTATTTTGTATTGTATAGATCGACTACGGAAGCGCGTAATAATTATGTGTAACATGTAGGGCTGTGGAAAGTTTGATTAGCTCATATCATATACATGTTAAGTTGTGAAGTTGTCTTGGAAGTAAGCATTAATAATTAATTATGTATTTATACATGATGGTATTTTTTGAGAGAAATTAAAAGTGCCTACTTTGGGATCTTCTGCTATCCAGACAGATGTGGTATACGTGTACTTGGTTCTTTGGTAATATTGCCACGTATATTATTATAATTAGACCAACGTTTTTGAATTATAATAAATGTGGCAATAAACCTACACTTGATTATATTCATATGCTGTAAAATGTTGGTTAAAAGTCCTGCCCAGTAAGATAAGGGCTGGGACTGATACATTGTTCCCTTAGTTTTGTAATTTCTACGCGTCCTACCTCTTATGCCAAATTCCACACTATCTGAAGGATGTTCTTGCTGTAATTGAGAGGACGAACAATCACAAGACATTGCATAATATATAATGTTCTTTTCTCCTTCATTTCCTTCACCCGCTCTCGTTTTCTCAAGAGAGGACAATGTATCCGATGTCATCCATTTACTGCCTATCTCAAGGCTGAAGTATAGACAGACGACAATCAACATCACACTCACTAACCGTCGGGTTTGTGTACATATTATTGTGTAGTAAATTGCATAGGCGTATGTATTTTTCCCATTATCAAGAATAATTTTCATTTCACTACACACAAATCATTCGAACATAACACTATTTACGACGTGTCCCCAATTTGATTGTCATTATTGTTTTTTGTTTCCTTTTATGTGCGAGTTCGCGGCTAGAAGCCAGCCGTTGCGCGGGGTGATAGGGCGACGAATGTGATGTGACCGAATAGAATGACGCGTCGCACAGCCGCAAGGCCGTCGACTTTGCCACTCGTATGCGCGTTGTTCGTTTTTTCATATTCCACGCAACCACTGACGCAAACCCCTTTGCTCCACCCATTTTCGGTGGCGCAATCTGTAGAGAGAACACTGAACACTTTCTGACCTCTTCTCCCCGATACCGCCAGCAAACTGTTGGGACGACTGTGCTCGGTCGCCCGTGCTAGTTCTATTTCACCCCCGGGCCCCGCGATAGATTCCCCTTAATACGAGACGAGAATGACTCTTATCCAGGCAATGGAGAAGAACCATCTATCACAGTGCAGGAGATAAGAGGTGGGAATGAAAGCAACAAAAAGGGGCAAGGCTCCAGGGCTTGATCGTCTTCCTGCAGACGTAATACTAAAATTATGGGACATTGTCCCGATCTCAATATACATCATGTTCAATTCCTGCCTGGAGAGGGGAGTGTTTCCCATAACTTGGAAAAGAGGCAACATTAAGATTCTTAAGAAGAGCGAGGACAAGAAAGATAATGAGGTCTCCTCCTACAGACCAATTACACTTTTACCTGTCATCGGTAAAGTTTTCGAGAGAGTTCTAGTAAATAGACTAAAACCTTTATATGAAACCTCAGAGCTTTGTTGTCCTAATCAATACGGATTCAAGAAAGGGAGGTCTACAGAAGATGCAATAAATCACTTATTCAGAACTGTCAATGAAGCGGAGGAGAATTTTTGTATTGGCCATTTTTTAGAGTTGGGGGGCGCCTTCGACAAGGTGTGGTGGCCCCAGGTTTGCGAAGGTTAGGCAACGGAATGCACTAAAAGGAATGTAAAAAATTAAAAAGATATTTTACAGATAAAAGCCAGTATTCAAACCACATAAACTCTATTACCAGGGGGAAGTCACAGGGCTGTCCACAGGGGTCTGAATGGGGCCCCCGGCAGGGAAACTCGTTTTTGACGAGAACACACAGCAGATTTTTTGAAGGGGGTTTTACCAAAATTTTTGTTATGTGTGATAAATTTTCCCCTTTTGTTAAAGCCAATAGCCGCACAATTTTAAAAAGAAGAGCCAACCCCATATTCCCAAGCAAATAATAAATGGAACTTGTTACTAAGATTTCCTTATCCGTGGAAAAGATGGATGGTTTTTGAAAAGGTCGTCTCTTTGGGGAAAGGACCCCTATAAAAAGAAGCCGGCAGAAAAACTTCAAGCAGTACAAGTATAAAATTTTTAGCAAAGGAGGGGACGAACATCAGAATTTTTTTCCCCCATGCAAAATTGTAAGGGACAAGGTTTCGGGCCCCGCCGCCATTTGGCTCGAATTTCACAAAATTTTGGGGAATTAAAAATCTTCAACCATGTCCATCATCTACAAACGGCTGCCGTCCCTTAATAATTTACGGCGTTTTCAGTTTGTTTCAAAAGATTCTACGGCTTTATGGTTAAAAAACTTGGGGATAGTGCGCAGCGCTTTTTACTTTTTTCAGCGACTAGGCCTGTCGCACAATATAAAACCCGAAGCCGTACAGGTTCTATCGGGAAAAGCCCCCGTACATGGAATTTAGCCAGAATCGGTTGTTTACTGGGCCAAAAAAGAACAATCTGTTCAAGGTTTTGGGAATAATAAAAATGTTAAAGAAAGAATGGGAAAGAGAAAGACGGGTTCTTTATCGATCAAAATTTAAAAGGGATAGAGAGGAACTAAAAGATTTTAGGGCAAGAGAACTGGTCAGAGTACTAAGGGTAAGAATCTTGATTTTTCCCCCAAAACATTGAAAGGATTTGGGTTCAGAACAAAAACCCTTCAACCCGGATTAGAGGAAATTTTTACTGATGGTCAGGATCTAACGAAAGAACTAAAAACCCCTTGGACTCGAACACGAAGACAAATGAGCTGGGGGGAAATAAAAGACATGGAACATACCCTGAAGAGTGTGATAACTATGTTGATCTGAGGGAAGTTTTTTACCAAATCTGGACCCCAGACAGTTGAATTCTCTCTATTGAAGAGGAAAAAAAAATTGCAGGAGATTCCAACACGATTTTGATTTGACGAGGAAGAAGAGGGAGGAACCTCCCCACTGTAAAGTTCTAAAACCCTGAACCCAGATCCAGAAACGTCGCAAAACCCGGCAGATGGTGCGAGGAGATGGAGTAGTAGGTAACTTTAATCTTGCCCACCCCTTGTACCTGAATGATTATTCTGTGAATACCTTAGGAATTGTCCCCCACCATAATGATTTTATAATGTATAACCCCTTATAAATGTGCCCCCTTTTTGTATCATGTTGATGTATATTATATATAAAAAGATTGAAAAATTAAAGGGAAAGCCCAAAAAAGAAAAATAAGTCAATTATGATGTTCAAAAAGAACGGTAATAATTCCTTAAAAAATCCCAAAAAACTAATGACTAAAAAGATAGTTAATCAAAGTAAGGAGGCACTGCAATTAGGTTAAGTAGCTTAACTGAATAAGTCTAAGAGATAGGCTTAAGATCAGGACCAATTAAATGTAAAGTGAGCCCAAAAGACTTAAGACATTATTATGTAAAGGTCTAAAACCTGATTATGAACTAACTATAAAGTAATTAAATTTTTTGATTTACTACCCCATTTGGGAATAAACAATCTGTACGACTTTTAAGCGTCAGGTCCCCAAAAGACTGATTTAAAACTTAAGTGTAAAAACTTAACCAGGAATGAACGAATGTAAGATTCTGTATAATACTATGAATGTCTCCCCCTGTCATGTTGTAGTCCAATAAAGTTAAAAAGATTGAAAGATTAAAGAAAAGAAAAGAACAAAAAAAAAAAGAAAAGTCAATTGTGACTGTTTATTCGAACAGTAAATGATTGGCTTAAAAACTAGTAAGATTTGCTAAAAAAAAACTAATAAGTTAAAGTAAGGAGGCACTGCAAGTAGCAAGTACAATTGTAATGAATGAGATAAGATAAAACTTAAGATCGGACCAAACAAAAAATATAAGTGAATCAAAAGACAAAAGACATCATTAGTAGAAAAATTAAAAACAAACTCGTACGGGCACAAAGTGTCAGAGTAGTCAAAAGACTGAGTACATACTTAAAAACTAATGTCACAAAATTAAACTGGAAGAAAAAAAAATGTAAGATAATTTAATAAAGAATGTATTGTGTTATTAACGGAAGTGTAATAAACGTAGTTCGAAGGATATTCCAAACTATGTAAACGGTGTTATTTTAAAAAAAATGAACAAAAAAAAAGGGCCGGTTTTTTTACCAGAGTTCCGCATTTTTCCCAAAGGGGCAAAAAACCCAACTCTTAAAAATGCAAAACAAAAAAAAAAGCGAATTCCCCCTGGTTTTCGATTCTCTTCCCCCGTGTGGTTTTCAGATCAGCTAAAATGCGGGGATCACAATTTTTTTGTTTTGCCCGTAAGGCATTAAAATAATAGCAGGGCTCTACGATGTACCGCGGAAAAAAAAGAGAGGTCGGGCGTCAAAGATTTTAAATCCTGCAGTCCTGTTGGTAAGGGAGGGAAATGGACAACCAGTTTGTAGGTGAACGAACGGCTCTTCTCAATTGGTACATTCCAAATATACCCTAAGAAAAAAGAGCTTTGCCCAGGGGCGGGTTTTTTTAAGAGATTTAAATCGTTTTGGAGCAGGCCCCCTTAACATGGCTAAAGAGCTCCCAAAGGGCCGATCCTCAGACAACCATCAATGGTTTTTGGGCGTCAGCTGGTGCGTGGAAAACGCCTAAAGTCAAGAAAAGGGGGTAGAAAAAAATGCGGCAGACCTACGGACCTATTTTCCAATCAGTTGTAGACGAAGAGTTCCTCCTCTCTCTGTACAGTAAGAATACACACCCCGTTGACTGGGCGTAAGTACGACCCTCGTGAGTCAGGGTGCGTCTTCTGAGGTAAAACTTACGAATTGAAAGGGGAAAGTTCCCAAGAAGGTTGGTCGTGATCTCTATAATCATTACCGCCTCAATGTGCACAGGAGCCGGGAAAAAGATTTGTATGCTCTGTGCTCATGTTTAAAAACCCTTTGGGGAGACAAGGCGAAACTTAAGGGCGGGTAGGGAAAGCACGCAGAGGGCGTTAAACATGTCCAAAAAAAAGACCTTTGGGATCCCCTGGACCCTCAGAACCCTCGCGACTTGCTGGGAGTAAAAAGGAAGTCATGATCTGTTCGGGCGGACGATGCAGAGGTGGGGCGGGCGCTCCTAACAACCCCCTGGCATAGAGCCAGGAAGCGCAGGGGGCATGGCAGGGAATTAGAGATAAGGGGTTTAAAAAAAAGAGCCCGAGGATGTGGGCGTTTGGGCGATGATCAATCGATTAAAGCCGACCCGCAAAAAGTGTTGATCACATGAACGAACGTATACAGGGTGCTGAGCCTATTAAAACCCTTATACGCCCCTGTTCACGGAAAAGGGGCCTGAACTTCAAAATTAGGAGTTAGTCAGGCATCAGTTTTGGTGATATAGAAAGCCGTGCGATTTTTTTTGATGAAAGCAAAGGACCCCTTTTCAGTTCCTTCAGGACACCTAAAGAATTAGAAAATCATGTTTGGGGAATCTCGGAATCTGCTCTGAGCACATTTATGACCTACAAAGTTATGCATAAATAAATTAATGATAAAATAATTTTAAAACTATTTACAAATATTTTTGTCAAAGCTATTATCATTTATTTTTACAAAAATAAGTTCCTCACACTTAATAATGTTTTAAAAATGTGTAAAATGTTAATACAGATTCCCCAAAAATGTTTTAAAAACAGTAATATTTTTTTAATAAAAAAAAACAAAAACCCAAAAAATAAAAAATTTTTGAAAAAATGCAAAAAGCCCTATGTAAAGTGTTCAATTTTTTCAAAAATTTAAATTGTATGCAATATTAATTATGATAACAAAGAAATTTATCAACAAAAAAAACAACAATGACAAACAAACAAGGTAATAATTTTTTAAATGCTTTTTTTTCGGGCCGAAAAGATAGAAAAGTAATTTTTTTTATGTTATTTTCTTTCAGTACTATTTTTAAATAAAAAGAGCCAGGAAATGGATAATTATTTAAAAATAAAAAATAAAAAAATGCGACGATAATTAAAATAAAGCTCAACAAATTTTTATGAAACAAATTTAAATCTTTTTGGTTGTGTTAATGGGTTTCTGCAAAGAATTCTTTTTGCGAGCGATATTTTAGAACATGGGGAAAAAAAAAATTTTAAATGGTAAGGGAGGTAGTACAAATTTATCTCAAAAAAGAAGAAACCTGTTTTGCTCGATGTTTTTGGTTACCAAATCCCGACCGGAAATAAAAACGAAGAAGCTAATGGAAACACGAAACAGTTTTTACCAAAATCTCTGTTTGCTGCTGATGGCACAACTGAAAGTCCCCTCAAAAAAATAAAATTTATGGGTATTCCCAAAAAAAATACCTTGCGGTGAATAAATTTCTGGGAAAAAGTTTTTCCCAAAAATTGGGGGGTTTTTTAATAGCAAAAAATTTTTGCCCGCAAAAAAAAGGGGGAATTTTAAAAAAAAAAAGGG
>JAMZAV010001472.1:0-168524 GCA_024449915.1 Sweltsa coloradensis | reverse complement strand
CTAAACTGGTGATGGGTAAGTACAGCGTATGGCTAGGCTGGGCCTATTTTCAAATATTAAAATGATAAATTGGCTAATAGTAATAGGTTATGGCTCTTTGCTGTTCTAGCCAACCTGAAGAACTAGAGTTTGGACACGTAGACGCTATCCTAGGGCCTAGGCCTGAGCAACTACAAGAGTTCCCGTTCTTCTGGATACGGGAAGCCGCCGTGCAGGCCATGCTGCTTCCTTGGTATGGCCTGCGGCTTATAACTATTAAATTAAGTAGAAAATCCCGTAAGGTAGGCTCTAGGTCTATGGCATAACACTAGGGCCTTCTTCTTGAAATATTATTTGTTCACTAACTCGTAATAAGAGCCAAAGACTAGGCTAGGCCTAGGCCCTAGCCTTTGTGTATCTAATAGGCCTAGGCCCTAGAGCTAGGCCTATCCCTAGCTAGGGCCTACACAGAGCCTAAGGCCAACCTGTGGGCCTGTTATTTTAGGACCTAGGGGCCTAGACATCCTAAATACACAAAGGTGTAGGCCGAGGCATTTGTGTATGAAACATTCATTAAATGTACAGAGCCTTTGCCTAGGCCTAGGTCCTAGGCCCGGCACTTCTGTCGTTGGGGTGGGCCAACTTATTAACACTATGATTTCCGTTACAAAACTACTTACGTTAGGTTAGCCGAACTTTCCGCTGGCTACAGTGCGTCGCGCTAGTTCTAGGATATTTTTTATAGGAAGTGGCTATTTAACCGTAGCCAGGGGCGTGGCGAACATACCAAATCGGAGCCCAGGCACCGATACCAAAAGGGGTGGGTGGTCCCCCAGGGACCCACCCACCCCTTACTTTTTAATGAAACATAATATTTTATATACTTTATATGACTATTTTAATTGTTAAAATCACACCTACTGAATTGTATGGCTACAGCTCTTTACTTACCTTAAAGTCTTACTGGACTATTTCTCGATTTGTTTAGTCGGGAAACACTCCCGTAGGTGTAATTGTTATTATTTTACTAATTAAAAAGTTTATTTTTCTGAATTGTAGTAAAATAATAACTGTTACTGGACTGTTGTAAAAGTTTGTCATGAATCATGATTTTTTAGTAAAAGTGCAGACAACATGCATGATGGATATTCATCCAGTAGTTCTCAACTCAACTAATAACAGGTAGCAATTCAACAATTCTGCTAAATGAATAGACACGTTCGTTATACTATAACTTATTTCATTTGATTGAATAGATTGATTTGAGGTATTTATAAATTAAATACAGCTGGTGGCATGGAGGAAGTCTAGAACATTTTCGAGTTTTCTGTTTTAATTTTAAAATTACCGTCTTATGATATGAAGCAGGATTATCAACGTCGTGAATGCAGTATAAGAAGAACATTCTTGGACCTATTTGAATTGAAGTATTTCGAATACAATTTCTAGATAAAAATGCATTGATTTCAATGAAATCGAGACAGTAAGTTTGTTCGTAAAAGAATAAAATCGTATCTTTTCTCTTCAAATATTGCAAACAAAGTGTTTCAAACAACAAACAACAACAAAGTGTTTCTTCAAAACTGCAGATTTGTACCAAATAACCTTAAATAATCATTTTCCCGGGGGCAAGCCCACGGAGCCCCTAGTTTTCATTATTATGCGTTTCAGTAGTTTTCCTAAATCCCAAATAATGGCTCTGCCAATAAACGGAGATAACGAACAAAATAACCAAATTGATCTCCAAAATGCACAGATTCTCTAACGATCTAGGACATACAATTTCTTTTCAAATGGGAAGGCCCCCGGACTCCTCTTGTAGGTACTAAATTCTTCATTGATTACTTTCATAATGTGTATTTTTCCCCAAATTTTGGCTATGCCGCTACGAGGAGGCGAAGAGGAATAACACACCGTTGGCTTTATGAGTTCAACAATTAAAACATAAGCGCAATCTGTTCAGCGATTCGGCTGATTTTTATAGTTCACACTATAGCACACACACGCACAGAGTCACAGAATAAGCCCCGTTTATCTTGAATAGTAATCCTCATTCGCTTTGCTTACTCGTCTAATAAAATCATATTAATTGCCGGTAAAAAGCACCAAATCCATTCTAGGATCACCAAAATTAAAAAATTCCCTGCGGTAATCTGGGGTAGACAAAAAAGAATTACAAACCGTTGGCTTCACGAGTTAAAAAAAAACATAATATTTTCAGCGATTTCATTAAAATTTCATTACATAAAAATGAGGCTATCAACATCTATAAAATCATATTAATTGCTGGTAAAACGCACCAAATCCTTCGAGGATGACCAAAATTGAAAAAATTACCTGCGGGGCTAAACTGTGGAAGACTAAAAAAATGATAAACCGTTGGTTTTTATGAGTTCAACACGAAAAAATTCAGCCATTTCATTAAAATTTCATTACATAAAAATGAGGCTATCAACATCTATGAAATCATATTAATTGCTGGTAAAACGCACCAAATTCATTCTAGGATCATCAAAATTGAAAAAATTCCCTGCGGGGCTAAACTGGGGGCACGCCCCCAGACCCCCTTGTTGCCCGCGAAAGTAGGGGGTGGGTATAGTTAAAATATTGTAGGCACCGATCACTCTTAGTAGTTTGCCACGCCACTGACCGTAGCCACGGGAAAATTACGATTCTCAATTCGTCCGTAGCATGAACAAAGATCGGCGGAAATAATCGAAGGTATCCGAATCGTCCGCGGGATACCAAGTAACTAGGCCATAGCTTCAAATAGGTATCACAGTGCATGTGGCAGAGTGGTAGCGCGTCCAGAATTCTATGCGAGAGGTCGCCGGTTCAAATTTTCGTTTGGTCGTTTTTTTTTTACCATTCTATTTGGGTCCATGTTTTTTCTGCAAATGATTTCACTACATTCGGCCCCGTCGCAAACACAATTCTAGATGATAAAAGCGTTTAAAAAGTGCTGCGCCGCGCTAGTTCTAGGATACAATCGATAAGAGCGCACCCGAAATCCTTTCCGTTAAAAACGAGTTTAGATTTAAAATAGCAACGTTAAAGGTTTGGTAAGTAGAGTAGGCCTATTTTATTAAAAAACGAGTTAAGATTTAAAATAGCAACGTTAAAGGTTTGGTAAGTAGAGTATTTTATTGAAAAGGTTGGTAGGCCTACTAAGTAAATGTCATAATAAACATGGCGCGCCGGCAACAGTGAAATGGTAGTGTTTGTGTTCAATCTTTATTAATTATAACATAATTCGTATATTTTCAGAGTGGTTATTATTGAATTAACGTAATTTACTTCCCGTTCCTACGGTTAAATTAGCAGGCCTAATTTTTCCGTACCCACAGTTCGAGTACCTTCGGTGATTTCCGCCGATGTTCGTTCATGCTACGGACGAATTGAGAAACGTAATTTTCCCGTAGCTACGGTCGAATAGCCTCAGCGTTTTTTAAAAGAGCGCACCCGAAATCCTTTTCCACCCGCGTACCTAAGCTTTTCGTGGAATATGACAGTGTTAAAAAGTTGGCCCACCCCAACGACAGAAGTAGGCCTACCCTAGGCTACGAGGCTTCAGAACTGCATAGGCCTAGCAGCAGCTTGGTGCAAGACCATTCTCTTGGAAGGTTTGATGTCCACGTTTGGTTCTTCAAGTTCAACATTATTGTTTTCTTGAACAGTCTTTTCGAGCTCGGACACCTTTTATAAAGTTTCACCGACACTCATCAGCTATTGTAGACTAAATCGGTTTTACCCAACAGTTCGTACTTGCACCTCGCCTTCATGTACCGGTAGGCCTACCTCATAATACTGGGTGTATTTTTTCAATAGCACGTAAGATAATTGATCAACAGCCAGTGTTGGGGAAGGAACTTTTAAAAAGAACGCGTTCTTTTTTTGTGAACTTTTCAGTGAACTTACTCTTTTTTAAATGAATGAACTTGAACTTTTAAAAGTTCTTTCCGAGAACGAACTTTTCAGTTTTAGAAAGTTCATTTGAAAGTTCTTTCCGTGCGTTGTGCAGCCGTCGACTCGCCGCTGTCGCCGCTAAAAACAATAACAAATCGTTGTTCCATCGTTGGCCTACGTTGACGTACGTTCAGCTGATTTTGACAAGGTCACGCACGATTCACGAAGTCTAACTTAGTTAAAAAGATGCACGCCAACTAATTCGGAAACAAATAAATTTTAGAAGCCTAAAATGCTAAGTATCTGCTGTAATTTTACAAGCTAGTTGACGAGAATGTAATACAAATCATCAACACGATCAAAGACAGCTCAACTATCGTCCGACCGCCATCAGCTGTGGGAAGATCGCGATCTATGACACCCCCCCCCGTCAAACCCTGCTACTAGATCACCAGCAGAGCTCGAATTTCATAACTAATGCAACTTCTTTGACAAATATGAAGCCCATCTCGGTGCTTCGTGTGCGTAATAATAATATAGTTTCGAAATTTTATCTGGAAGTCGTATTGTTCTTCTTATTATCATCATAAATCAATTCCAAAAATTTTGTTACCAAAAATAACATCTGTGAATAGTTTTCCCGGGTGGCTAGCAGTTTTTTTTTTATTTGCGACTGTCACAGTAGCTGGTCGGTTGTGCAAGCACTCTACATGTCAGCTCATCAGTTTAGCCATTGATAAATAAAATAAAGTTTAGCACTGGTAGGCTATCAAGCAAGGTCTTAGCTCGAACTCGAAGCTTCCAATGTTTATGTTGACACTTGACAGTAGATTACGCGTTAGACTGCAGTAGCATATGCAAGAATATATTTTAGATGGAACTCTTAACATCATCAATAATAGTTGTGTAGCTCGCTCCTTACTTTGTTGGGGGGGGGGGGGGGGGCTCCAAGTTGCTTTAGTATGTGTTAGTTATTAAGCACATTCGGATAATTTAATACAAGTTGTGTCTTCGAGTACCGATATTTAATGATTTAATATTGCACTTGTGTAAGTGAAGACAGATTTGAATTTAACTAGCTTGTACCTAGTAAAATGGGTATAGTAATGGTGAATTATTTTGGCCACTTGCAAAGGCTATGCTAATGCATTGAAGCAAAAAATTAATTTGGTAATTAGATTGCCTAGATAGGGCCTACATAAATACAAAAACAACTTATAGATTTGAAGATTTGAGAACTACTCGGACTCAACTTCATTTCTTGCCAAAATAGTGATTTTTTTACAAAAGAACTTTTAAAAGAACTTAGTTCATATTTTAGACGAACTTGAACTTTTCAAAATTTTAGGTTTTAAAAGAACTTGAACTTTTAAAAAGTTCATTTTTAAAAAAGAACTGACCCAACACTGTCAACAGCCAACGGCAAGAAGAGTGGAATTTCACATTCAGTTCAAAAGATATATCTTTATACGGTAACAGATAAGAGTAAAATATGTATTTTTGGTTACAGGTCGATAACGGACCCAGTGTCTTACAATTTGCCGTCACAAGTGTCTGATCGATTACTTTCTTGATTTTAGTACATTTCCTTTTTGGTTCGTCATCCATAGGCCTAGCTACAATTCGTATAAACATAAATCTTGAAACACAGTTTACCCATTTTAGCACTGCAGTAAGAAAATAATATCATCTACTCCATGAAATAAATTTTCGATCATGTTATAACAATAGTCAATAACCTATGGAATCAAATTAGGTGAATACTGTTTTCCAGTCATAGGGCTATGAAAATAATATTATCTTGATTTACCGTATAATAAACACGCAAATAATCTCAAAGCACGGGACAAACAATAATATTTACGTTGTGTAGGCCTACTGCTATACGCCTAGGCCTACAGTAACATCTACAACGAGACAGACTTTAAATTTCCAATTTTATTTGCTGTTTTGGTCACACTATTCAGTTTTAAAAATTATATCAGTGAAGCCACTCTGTTTTAAAAAATTATTATAGGGCCTAGGCCTATTTGTGATGCAAGACTGGAGACTGCGATGTGACTTTGTTCCTGCATTAGGGTAGCTCTATCGATTGACAAAAACTGTAACCAAATATTCAATTGATCTAAAATATGACATAGGCCTATCATTTATAAAACTCAACCGCTAAAGCACAAAGAGATTTGTTGATACCTACCTGGTCGAATGGTTACATTGAGCGGTTTGGCGCCTAGACCTCACAATTTTCTCCGGCGTGACAGCGGAAGTAAATAAGACGCGCGGCCGAACAAACGCACAGGGCTCCAAGTTGTCCTATATTTTCTATATATTCAGAGTGGTGGTGTATAAATTCCTAAAATTCCTATTTTTTCAATTGTTATATTTTTTTGATAAGCAATTTTTGATATTTTGAAACAAAATTGTCATGGTGTTTATGAATTATAAAGTATAATTTTCAGTAAAAATAATAAGTTTTCATTAGTTTCTAAAATACTAACTGAGCCAAAATAAATAAATAAATTGCAGCCTAACAAACTCCTGATGATTGGTTCAGATCAATGACATTCAATTAATATGCTAGACTCTCAGTGTGGCCGTGGGGAGCGTGCCAGTTAGAAGCCATCATGAAAGGGGAAAAACAGCCGCATGGGCGCCCGCAAGGGGGGCAGTTCCCCCCCCTGGCCCAGAGCAAGCAGAAGTGCTAATTTGCCCTCATTTGATATGAGGATTTATGATTAAACTTGTAGTATTTAAAATGTGCGTGGATAGTCGATTTCATGAACGTTTGTTAAATTTAATGGTTGCCAATTTTCTGCGAGATAGGTAGGCCTAGCTTATTGTGTCTTTTGCCTGCAATAGTTCGTCTTGAGTTTTGAAAAGAATACCACTCCATGGAATAATGCGAGTTTTGACTTTTGACCGTCACAATAAAAGACTAGCGAAAGCAAAGATGTGAGGTGGGGTAAAGTCAGAATATCTCAGTGGACAAAAAAAGCTAATAACCGTCCAACTCAATGTTGGGAATCTGATTCCTTTGACTAAGTGACAGAAAAAATGGGAGGCAAAAACTGCACACAAATTACATAATTTTGGTATTGTATTCAGCCCACAACTTTTTTCTAAAACTCACCAAACGCATTCTAAAAACCTGATTTTCAAAATTTTCGCCTGCGGCGCTATTGTTGGGGGGCTCTGCCCCTCAAACCCCCTGTGCTTGCCTAACAAAAGTAAAAATTGTACATTTTGCCCCCTGCTGCCAAAATTCTGGTGGGCGCCCATGAACAGCCGTCTGAATGTAGGTAAATATGTGCATATTTACATACAGACGGCGGTGCTCACCCATCTGCTCAACAACAAACACAACTCCACAGCCACTTAAATCGGCAGATTATTCAACAGGCTTAACTATCTATTTGGCAGGGAATGATTTTCCCCTTTCATGATGGCTTCTAATCAGCACGCTAGCGCTCGGAGGAAGGATAGGAGACTGAGCGTCTAGCGCTTTGCTACGCAAAGCTTATTTATGTCATTGGTTCAGATGGACCAGCGGACATGAATGCATACCGTCATACGTAAAAACTAAAAACAGTCGGCCTTATCTCAATCGGTACGTGTATATCCTCCACATTATCCACAACTCATTTGGTAAATTTCTCGATTTGGTTAGTCGGGAAACACTCCCGTAGGTGGAATTGTTAATATTGAATCATTTGGAAAAGCTATGGATACAATTCCTATATGGGAAATTGATGTTTTTTAGTGAAGCTTCATAAATGGTTCCACAAGTATCCTGCCCGCAAAGAAGACTTGGCTAGCATTCAGAAGTAAATTGACAAAATAGAACTTGTGGTGCTCCGGTACTATGTTAAATAGATCAGATCCTGGTCTTATTATTTGTATGTTAATGTGACTGGAGTAGGCCTAAGTTGTAAAATTCTAATAATGCCTACTTATTGTACTACACTTTATAAAAACTTATAATATCAATCAATACTAGTTCAGTTAACTGTAAAACGGTACGTTTAATTCCCGAAAAATTTCCTATAATTTCTATATATTTGACATAATAATTCCTATTTGGCTCAAAATTCCTATTTTTTAACTGGTCACTTGGAGCCCTGATCGCATGTCATGCAAGACCTCAGCGACTTTGTATAACTTGGCCTACCTGTGCATTGTAGTATTAACACATTTGAGAGCATGTTTTTAAGACTTATAAACCAACATTATGTGTTCTCTCGTAAATAAGCATTTTAAAACATCCAAGTAAAATTGATAAAAAGTCACATTTTTGTGTTGTAGGCAGTGGCGGAACTAGGCGCCCGTAGGGCCCACAACTGTGGGCAGGCCCAGGCCCGTTTAGGGGCCCCGTTAAAAAAAAAAACTAGTATAACAAAATAACAGTATTACATTTTGATTGACATAGATGAGTCAATCTCATCGTCCATATCATCTGCTTCTTGTAGAAGAAACTGTTACCAGCGATGACGATACCGCCGTTTCAAATTTTCTAGGACACCTTGGTCGGTGGATTGAATTACGCTGTCACATTTGGGGGGGTAGGAAAACACTAACAGCCCTTATTTCTCCTTCGCGTAGTTCCTCTACTCCGGGGTGTGAAGGAGCATGGTCAAGCAGCAACACTGCTTTCAACGGCAATTTTTTCTTTCAAAGGTGTGTTTTGACTGACAGTACAAATTTATCGGTAAACCACTTTTTAAATAAAGTTGAGTCCATCCACGCACTGCGCTGGTGGCGGTAGTGCACAGGCAGTGCATTTAAATTAAAGTTTTTAAATGCGTGTGGCTTTTTCGATTTGCCAATTAGCATGAGAGGTAGCTTATGGGTTCCAGCCGCGTTGCTACAAGCCATTAGTCACACGCTCTTTGTTTTTCTTGTGGCCAGGCGCCGCCGCTTCCCTTTCCGAGGCCAAAGTCTTGCTAGGCAACATCTTATGGTTCAAACCTGTCTCGTCACAGTTATAGATTTGTTCTGCAGAAAGTTCTTCTTCATCAATGAAGTTGAATTTAAAATTGTTTTTAAAGTCTGTTACGGCATAGCTATCGGCAAAAAGTTTTTCACCACAGATCTGCAGTTCCCGCACGTCGTGGTGCTTCTTCCATCTACCCAGCCAACCACTGCTTGCAGCGAAGGCTTGATCGCTGTCTAACATTTTGTTTTTACAACAAGGCTTTCGCTTGCACAACAATTGGTCCACTAATTGGCACGCCTTTCTCTCATTGTTGTACGAACCACAAGAATAATGCTTCGTCCAGTTCGTGTAGTGTGGCTTTCTTCATTGAATTGCGCTGTGACAGCCCTTTACTTGATGCCGCTTTACTGCGCCATTCTTCTTATGTCTTCCGGTTTCGGCGCCAGTCTCCTACTGTTACTGCGCAGACTCCTAGATCTTCGGCAACTTTTTTTAAGCTTTCTCCGTTGACAAGCCTCTTTAAAGCTGCCAACTTTGTTTCCAATGACTCGCATGTCTTCTTTCATTTTGCACTGCTCATTTTCACTAACACCCTTTACTCACTTGACAGATAAAACATACGACCTAACTCTTTACTCACTTGACAGATAAAACACCCAAATTAGTAACTCCTAATACGATACACTGGCGACTGAAACGGAGCCAGTCAAGTGTCAACCTTGGCTAACTAGCTAACTTGGCTAGCTAGTATCTCGCATGCGCACTCGTTCACTCCCACTCTCTCGCAACTCGCACCGCGCACAGCAGGCCTACAATGTACGTAAGGACATTTAAAAATGCGTGGCGTGGCGTCTGAATGCAGCTCGGATAATAGGGTGATCGGATAATCGGTGATAGGATAATAGAGGTTTTACTGTACTTCATTATTCATTCATGGCGTTTTTGCATGGCAATTGCCTTTGAGCATTTTTTTTATCAAACTGTGTCACTAAAGTTAAAGCGCTCAAGTTTCGTTTGAATGGCTACTGGACGCTTGAAAAAAAAAGAAATTAAAGTTCAATTTCTTTCCATTTCTTCTGTTTTGAGAACCATTTAAAAGTTAAAACCGTACTTTTAAAAGATTTTCATATTGATTTACGTACGTGCAATGTAAAATAAATGCACCACAGTTGACACTTGTTCACTCAGCACAGTCACACTGACACTGCCATACGTCCACATGAGAGCAGCCCCTTCTTTAAACGAAATGAAATATAAAAGATAGACACATTACATAGCATTCTGGCAAATTGCAGGAAATAGGAATTGAGACATTAATGCATGCACAGAAGGTTACAAACCTACAAGTTCCTACACTTTGTAAAGCTATTGCATGCTCAGAAGAAGATTACAAACTTACAAGTTCCTACACTTTGTAAAAAATATTGCGTTACACATACACTGTTTAAAAAAATCGCGCCAAATTGCGACATTTTGCTTCGGAAGTACTGCTAACGACAGCAAATGTAGTAATTTTGCGACGTACGATATCTTGCAATTTTGCTACGAATGCTCTTGCTAAAATGCGTTTACTGCCTGCAAATAAGAGACGTATGCCCTTGCAATTTTACTTTATGCTTTTCCGATTTTACTATCCATGTCTACCAAAATAACAATGCTATTTGAAGCTAAATTGCTTCAATGATGTCACGAAAATGGAGCGTTTAATTCTCTGATTTTACAATCATTTTTTAGCTATTGGGCAATGCTTAGCCAGCAATTTTACTATTCCAACTAAGACGTAATAACAACGTAGCGGTCGTAAAATAGCTACGATTGCTGTGATAATTTTCATACAGCATAGCTACCATATTAGAATAACCTGGTCATGCTATTTCATGAAACATTTAGAGCTGAAACACAGAGACAAACGTTTGACAACAGCAACACTATACCCGGTGGTGGAACCTGACCAAAGCTAAAACAAAGAGACCTACGTTAGTGGAGGCAGCAGCGACACTATGCCCGGTGGTGGAACCTGTTAGAAGCTAAAACATAGAGACAAACGTTAGTGGTGGTTGCTCACCACCACTTTAATTTGGTGGTGGAACTTGTAATAAGCTGGAAAACAGAGACAATCGTTAGTGGTGAAAGGAGCAACACTATGCCCGGTGGTGGAACCTGTTAGAAGCTAAAACATAGAGACAAATGTTAGTGGTGGTAGCTCAACACCACAATAATTTGGTGGTGGAACTTGTGATAAGCTGGAATACAGAGACAATCGTTAGTGGTGAAAGGAGCAACACTATGCCCGGTGGTGGAACCTTTGGAGTAGTTAGAACCCACGTGTATCGTATTGTGAGTGTAGTGGATCGTGTTTTATAAACGAAGAGTCAACTGAAAGTAATGTAAGGCTTGCTTGCTTCTCGTGCTGTTGTCGGGGTCGGAATGAACGAATGAATCTTGCAACAAGAACTTAGATGCCACCTCAAGTTTTTTCTCGCGTAAGGTCAGTGTCCTTGACGAAGTACCCCCGCCCCAACCTCCCACAGCAGGGGTTGGGTTCAACCGTGAAGACGGGGCTCTTTTACAATGCCATTGTGAAGCGGAAACATCCGTTACACTTGTCCTGCATGACTACAGAGTAACAGCCAATCTTATTTTTGAAGTTAGAGTTCTGTTCCAAAATATGTGTCCCGACCGGGGATCGTACCCGGGTCCTCCGCCTTCCCCTAGCAATGCTCTACCGGTCTACCAAGTAAGCTATCGAGGCCACTATGTACATTTCTATCCTTGTCTTTACATCAGGAATTATTCAGGAAACTGTTTAGGACTGTAACGTTTGTTGGTGTATTTAAACTTACTGTGGGAGTTGTAATTGTGTTTATCATGACAAATATATAAGTATGAAATGCAAGTAGGCCTACGCTGTAGAAGGTCACTGGTTTCATATCGTCAAAAACAACAACAGTAATCTCACTTTAAAATAATCACATTTTGATTAATGCTTTGTTAAAAATAAATGCATTCACCTGCAAAGGGGAATTTTCAATTGGAGATAATTAGGTAAAGAGTATCCAATGGATAGGCTGGTGGCCCTATTCAATAAAATTCAACCTTGCAATTTCCTTATGCAAATAATATCGCGAAAATTATTTAACAAATAATAACACACAACTCACTACATAAGCTGTACATGGACCGCTTTTATAAACTAAGACCTAGGAATGTCTTCTCGTTTCAATTAGTAACAATTACGTATACGGTTGGTTCGAGCCCCATGTTATTTTAGGATCGATACCCTTCAGTCCGAGCACAACTTGAAAGTTGTAACAAAGACGGGTGAAATGTTTCCTTCCCCCATACAGCGTTGACTGTCTTTATTTGAGGGTAGCCATAAAGTTTTTTTCGAGGAGCCCGGCCATTATGATGGAGTTTGCATCGTCGTAGTTGTGGGAACCCTTCAAATACCCTTCATTCAGTAATAAAAAGGAAATGTACAAAATTATTATTATGTATTACTAACAAATTGGTAGTTTGATTTAGGCCCTATGCAAATACGTCTGACAGCAGTTGACAAAGTATTGCGCTCTCAAACAACATGACAATTTTATAAACAGGTGTGAACGTCAAATTGTTGAAAAGAAATAGAGAGCATGTTCATGACCCGGATAGCAGTGCCCCATGTTATTTAATATTTTTGTGTTCTAATATTTATAAAAAATAATAATAATAATAATAAATAATAATAATAATAATAATGATAATATACTTATACTAAACATACTTTATAGTAACTCTCCTCAATGTATTTAGTGAAAATGCCAATTTACAAGGAAATACGATAATCGACGCTAAAAGATAACCGACGCTGCTAAAGAGTTACGTCTATCAGAAAAGACTTAACTCAGTAGACATACAATGAACTACACAAAATGGCGTGAAATAAATATTTAAAAACGGGGTAATTCTTTGAGAAATAGAAAGTTCTATGAGTATGATGGCTATTCAAGTGATAAATTATCATATTATAATTTTGCAATTAATATGCAGTTCATATAAATACACGTCAGTTTTCCTGACCGTGACAAATATCTACACCCATCCCATAAATCACGTGTAGCCGATAGATATTAAAAGTAAAACATTGTAGTCACAAGTATAATGTATTGAATACTTATCACAGAGCGTTGGAGATGGTATTTAACATTTAAATGAATGGCAACATAGTCATATACTATGTTAATTATGCCTTCATTATAAATATAAAGCCCAGCTTGTTGTGTATTTACATGTAAAATAGGTAAAATGAATAATACAATGAGAGAGAACTAGCAAATATTATGTGAATGCGTCCAGCAACGTATAAAAACCCGTCCATCTATACCCACTTAGTATAGATATTCTAGCCCACTTCCACTTCACCCAAAGTATTGCATTCTAGAGTAATAACTACTACAGCTAGAGCTTTTTATAAGAATGCTTACATGCTTGGATGCTCATATAATCTACTCAAAAATAAAAATTTTGTCGTAGATTTTAAGATAGAGCTGGAATTAAGTTACATATAAAATAATCGCCTTCTCTCAGATTATTCTTATAGACGGACAAAAAAAGTTTTCCCGACACACATATTATTCGAGAGAATTGATACTGCAATACAGTACGCTCGTCCGTACGCATAATATTATCTGTTCAAGAGCCAAGCAGCAAACATGAATGCTATTTTTTTAAGTTGTGCTGTGATCGTGCATTAGTGTTCGTGAAGTATGATTCCCCATATCAATAATCACTTGACACTCATTATTAGCTCGACATGTTTTCATTTTCTTCGATATTCCACATTATTATGTTTTTTAACTTTGACGGCTCAAATGTCCTTGAGTAGGTTCCAATAAAAACTTACTTTAAAATTGTATAAATGCATAGCCTATACCCATATGTAATGATTATTTAGCCATGAATGTTTGTGAGTGTTTGTTTCGCACCTAAGTCTTTTCATACAACACTGCATGTGTTTTTTCATTATGTAGGCTACGGGTGAAGAATAATCGATTTTAATTTATAAGTTCAGTCATCGTTCCATTGGTTCACGATTGTCAAATTGGAATTTGATACCCAACTAAATATTGCTAGTCCGGGGATATGTTTTTTTTAAAAGATTTTGTATTTGTTTATTTACCGTATCAATTTAACGTATATTCTATTCATTTATGAAAACTGTTTTTGTAGAGGGTTATAAATATTATTGGATGAGCGAAGCGAGCGTAGCAAGCGAAGCGAAGATTCCATTTTCACTACACTGGAGAAAAAAATCCGGAATGTTTTTTTTTTTTTTTTCTTTTTTTCTTTCTTTCTTTCTTTCTTTTTTTTGTATTTTTGTCTGTCTGTTAACACGATTTCGGCTAAACCGATACTCCGATTGCGATGAAATTTTATATATGCCTTCGAAATCTTTGAACTAAGAACTGCCACCTTTTTGAGCTCAATCGAAAAATTATTTCTCATGAAAATCGCAATTTTACGATTTTTTTTTTTCGATTTTTTTACAAATTTCTTCGACTTATACCTCCTACATGCTTTATCCGATTGTAATGATTTTTTTCACAGAACCTTAATTTTAAGAATTTATATATTCGTGTAAAATTTGTGCGCAATCGAATAATTATTTCTTATGAAAATTTCAATATTACGATTTTTTCCTTTTCTTAAATTACAATTAATTTAAAAAAATAAGTTAATTTTTTATTTAATTTGATTTAATTTAAAAAAAAATTTCAACAAAGTTCTGATTTTTTCACAGAACAACAGAAAATCCGCATAACACATGGCAGCTCAATGCACCAATTACGCTCATCCAACAACGCGGCGGGACTTAAGCGTTTTCCTAGTTAATATGTACATATAATATTTTAACGGATAATACACTTTAACCCCTCGCTGATCGAACTATTGTAATTTTTACTAACAAGTACGCGGACTTAATCATTGCATGGGCAATGGGCATACATAATTTTAAGTTCACACTGATGAAAACACCTCACTTTAAATTATCACTTGATTTTTCCACTTTTCTTCCTTCATTTTCATCAGAATGTATCTAATAATACCTATTGTTAATTGTTATTGGTGAATTGGTAATCAGTGTCTTATAAAGTGTTATACTCTGCTGCATTATCTTTGTGCTAGGGGCCTATATAGGTATATAGTCGGTATGTCATATTTCAATTATTAAATATTTTTCCGACATTTCTATTGGATTTCAAATATCAACAACTCAAAATTATATCAAATACACACTGAAAGAGATAACAAAAACACCCAAGGTAACACAATAATCAAGCTAGGCCAAAGAAGTTTGACATCTGGTATCTTTTAACACGGAGTTCGTCAGTTCATTTTATTAGAGAACCTGTATCTTATTAAAGGGGCTAAAAACCCCAAAAATTATTTTTTACCACGTGATCTATAGCACAATACTACACTTAGATGACCGTTTAAAAAATGATACCTTTAAACTGTGATTTAACACGAATTTTTTAATTTTTTTGATCAAGAAATTGGTAATAATTGGTGTTTTGGAAAATTTCGTAATTCTGCTTTAACCTGCTTCTTTTTTGGTCCACATAGATACTAGAGCATAGTACCAATCTAAAATGACCCTTTATAACATCGTGTCTTGAAACTGTGCCCAAATATATCCTCAAACACGCAAAAATATGCATTCCAAAATCAACACCCCATCTTTGTAATCAGCATATTTTGACCGAACTACCTGCCCAAATTACAAAACAAAATATAGAGAATTTACGGAAAAGGCTGTAGAGTACGCCGATAATGGCCAATATTTTTTTGGATCAAAATCCTTCTAGGTCACGGGGCATAAAGATCGTCCCCATGTTATTTCTTATGGGAGATTTTTGCCGATGGGACCTAGCTTCGAAAAATGTCATATTTGACAATTTTTTGGGAGGTCATGGTGGCCCCAATAATTTTTCTGTTAATTGCTACATTCATTACTAGTTAGCCTGATTGAAATATATTTGTTGAGTTAAGTGGGTAAATACCCCTTTAACTCATTTTATCATTTAAAACTAAATTAAGTCGATAATGAAACTGCTTGCCCAGAACACAGAGGCCTATTCTTGCTTGGCCTTGTGGCAGATAGCACGGTTTCAAGAGTATTCTTTTGAATAGTTTGATGTGTTCTGGGTTTTTGTGATAGGAACGTCAGATAAAATAAATAATCTCTTCCGTTGAATACCGAAAAAGCCTAATTTCATTATTCAACACAATATCTAGGTGCCCGATAGGGCGCCGCAGCCACGTAGCGGAGCGCTAACAGACTCAAGCCGACTTGGGTCGATTCGAGGTTTAACCCATCAATCAATCTCAAAAAGAGAAAACTAAATATTGTTGCTACGACAGATGTTGCATTTGTGTATAAATGGTAATTAAAAATTGTCGTAGGACCCAAACACAGAGAAAAACTGTTTCTCGCTTGATAAATGGGACTGGTCCAAAAGATCAGTAATGTGCTGCTTGTTTGTAGAGCCCCTCGTGAGACAATGTTGTATAGGTACTCAACGGTTATGTGTTGTATCGTGGAAGTTACACGCCTGACAACCTCCACCCGCAATCATGGCTGAAACCAAGGGTTTGCCTAGACGCTAGGAGTAACCTCCACCCGCAATGCATTGCTGAACCAAGGGTTGCCTAGACTCTAGGAGTAACCTCCACCCGCAATGCATGGCTGAACCAAGGGTTGCCTAGACGCAAGGATATGTTATTTGCAGCAATGCATTACCCCCACCAAATGATGAGCAGTAATCTTGCGACTGCTACAGTAACTCACACCAATCACCCAAGTAAAATAAAAATTCAACTAGATTATTAATACATTAATATCTTATTAGGCACCAATGTTTCCAAGAGGATCACAGAATGAATATTGTGATCTAAGAAAGCTTATACCTTGGAAAGAAAACAAATTCACACGCAAAACACAATTACCACTAAACTGTTTTAATAATGAAATAACCAGAATCACGTACACCACTACACCTGTAATTACCAAATATTGTATTTAAAATATTAATAACGGTGATGGAGCATTCTACTCTCCCCTAGTCACTCACCGAAATCGTTTTTACATGCTTCACCGTGTACTAAGACTATTCTCCCAGTATCCTTGATCAGGAAGTGACGATACGAATAGACTCTAGTCTAATCCGTTGAAGCTGACGCCTTTAAGTTTGGTGTTTAGCTACAAGCAAATTATTAATAAAATGTCCCCCTTTGTAAATCTGTAAATGACCAATTGTCCGTAATACCTTAATACACCAGATAGATGAATCATCAATATCAAACTGTAGTGTATAATAATTTTAAAATACGACATGATACAACAACAAACAACAATCATGATAATTATTATCAATGAAATTTAAGGTGGTTTTAGTTCAGGCTGATTTATATAGCATTGGAAATAATTTCCAGCTTGCACCTAAATCATTCGTATAACGCTAAAGTTCTAAAGATGTGCTCTTGCTCTTGTATATATTATATCTGCGTTTAAATACCCTTTTTACTTGCCCTGTTATAGCAATATTCGTAAACACGTGCGTTTAGGACATATTCAACGCATTCACATTAAATTTCTACGGATTTGCTGCCGTAAATTTACTTCATGTTTGTTGAGTAATTATGCATTTGCAAATTGCAATATTTACAACATAATGTGTGGTTTTATACGCATATTCACTCCATAAAGGCTAGGATTCATTTACTTTTTAGTTAAACCTATGAGCAGTATTTTAAGAACATCGGAGAAGCAAATATGCTACAAATGCTCTCTCGGTGTTTGCTCTGTTGCGACAGCATTGTAGCAGATGGCGCTTACTAGAGCGATGTAGTAAACTGTTACTGCAGCATATGTAGCTATTTTTGCGATTTTTTTAAACATGTAATATGACTTTTACTTACAAACTTGCAAGTACATATACTTTGTAAAGATATTGAATGTACAAACAACAACTTTTACTTTAAATTCTTACAAGTTCTTTTACTTTTATCTTATAGGTTGAACAATGACAGTTCTATTAGTATTTTTGTATTGAAAATATGTAGTAGCATAAACATATTTATCAATGCTAGAGGCTGTATCAGCATTTAGTAATGAAACTTAAATGTGGTACGAAGTAACGTATAGGGTGAAAACCTTTAAGAAATAATTTTATTATCATGATCAAAAATAATAATTATTATTAGTTATAGAAAGAAGGTTGAGGTGAATACATATTGAGAATCTTCGCAGACAAGTACATTGGCTAGCCGCTTTTAATTATTATTGTCGTGAAGCGTCTACTATAAACTTTAACCTATAATTTAATGCGGTTTTCTTTGACGCTCGCACTTTTTGTTAACATGACCTAGTTCTTGTTTGTGTAGACCTGAAGATGAAAATGTTGAGGGTGCAATCTCAGCTAATGTTATTTCATCTAGAGATAGCGGTGCTGATTCCATTTCAATCTTCCTCGAACAACATGAGACGTATCTGTCTGACTGAAGCTCTAGGCCTAGTCTCCGCCTGAACTACTAATCGTTATCCTTTTTTAGTACATATACTTCAATAGATCTATTATTTGCACCCTACATAAGATAAATAGGATGGTACAGTACATTGTTTGTGTGCGTGTGTGTGCGTGTGACGCAGAATGCAGACTATAGAAGTGGTGTCAATACACTATATATAATATAATTGAATACTTCCACAGTAAACGCGTTCAATACCTATCGAAATCAAAAATTGGGTTAAACATTAAGAGAAGCGTATTGTTCATTTAATAACACCGTCTTAAGATACAGAGCCAGTTTTTGTGACGTATAGAAAGAGTATCACCAAAGTGCATACTGTGATTCTATGTTCCTATATGTCTCCTTTTAAACGTATTTTATTTTAGAAACAGCATGGCGGTAAACTAGAGTCTAGACATTACATTGGGGGTGTATTTTGTATAGAATTGCCATGTACACTTGTCCCATTTAGATCTACACAGATAAATTTTCAAATTGGATTTTCAGAAATTACCACTCAGGTGGTCCTGGAAGGAACGTTCATATAAAGAGTGACTGTAAGGGATGCACATCCACCATTACAACAAAAAACGTCACCTTAGTATCATCTCACGAGCTCCTCTGCTATCGAAGTGTTGACTACGTCTTGTGTTTCTACCTTCAACTGATCGTTAGTTCAAGTGTTTCTTTTTTTTTTTACCACAGTGCTATTTTGTTATTGCAGTGTGCTTTCATTCGTTTTTAATTGCTTTTGTTTTTATTTTTTATTACTATTTATTATTCTATTATTATTATTGACGTTATATATTTTTCATACATATTTTATTAACTATGTATAATAACAGTGTTACGGAGAGCGTGTCGTCGAACGAAACATCAACGCAGGTACCGAGAAATGTTAGTACCGGTAGTCAATATTATTATTGTCATTATTAGTATTATTGTTAGTAGTTGCAGTAGTAGGGAGAGGGGGGTACATGTAAACAAGAGGCACATGTAATCAAGCCAAATAAAAGGCATTTGAATGGTTAAAAAATTTGTCAAAATTCTGAAGTGTTGTTGGTACTGCACTTCCACTACCTCGTAGGTGTCAGGTGATTCTAATGACTCTACTCTGCAGCAGCCACCATTTTGTATTTTTTGGTTCAACTAGTAAATATTTCAACCAATGATTTATTATTAATATTATCTATAATAATCAAACATTTGGATTGAAACTTGATAAAATAAGTTCCTGCACTATCTAACTACATTATTCACAACTTGGCTGCAAAATTAAATAAATCATATTTGATAAAATCTTGATTTTGAAAAAAAAAATACTACTTTTTACTTATTAGCAATAGGTGTAGACTACTAGAGATTAAGGACAAGGACTAGGTAGAAGGGTTCTTTCAAAGCGTTAGGGACCTAACCTAGATAAAACCTCGCCCGGGGGCACTTGTAAACGAATACAATTTACTTTATTTTATTGTAAAACAAAATAAGTATAACTTCCTAAATTCTTTTGGGGATACATTTAGTAAGAGAAAATGTATAAGTTAGTAACTGATTTTCACAATTTGAATTTAAAAAATGTGTTTCTGACTGAAGTTTTGACTGACTGAAAAAAAAGTGTTTACATGTGCCCCACTCTCTCCTAGTAGTAGTAGGAGTATTATTAATATTTATTTATTTATTTATTTATTTATTTATTTATTTATTTATTTATTTATTTATTTATTTATTTATTAACGGAAACGTAGAGACAAGATACATATCATGCATAACGCAATATACACAACAAAACATAATGATTGAGAGATAGAAATTAGGGGGATCCTGTTAATACGTGTTTAACTACCCTTTGCCTTACAAATAATCAGTTCTATATATGATATTTGTAGGGCTGTGCGAGCCTAGAATTTTTAAGCCGAGCCGAGTACTAAAAAAAAAATTAAATTAAAATTGGTTAGGTTACATATTTTCTAGGGATGTCATCGGGTACCCTGTTCTATAAATTACCCGGAGCCGATTATAAGATCAGGGTATTTTTTGCGACCGTTTTTAGGCTAATTCACTGGTTTATTATTTACGCGCTACGTCGATGCAATCTTTGAACTTTCCCGCGGAGCCTGCCCGCTGCCTGCAGTCGATAAAGAAGACCCGGGGAAACTTCTTTGTCGACTCTGCTAAAGAGTAACTCGAGTTGACAACAGGGCGCCCGTTGTAAGCCAACACGTGACACCTGCGCGAACTACGTGCGCGTTCGGTCGATCCAACTCACAGCTGACGAAGAACAAAGATGCTCGGTGTGGAACTACTAGTTGGAAGAAGAATTATTGCGATGTGATCATGTTTCTACGATCACAACGCATTGGATTGTTATTCCTTGGCTTATCTCCTTTCTTTCCTAGGCTTATTTTGCGACGAAAGCTTCAGCGCGGGCGATAGTGTGATAGGTTTTCCCACATGAGAGAGACACGTTTGCATTCTAGGCCTAGGCCTATCGCATTCTACTGCGTCGATCGTCGAGTCGACTGTTGATTGCTGGCTCAGGCTGCCGCATTCTTCCGCGAAAGTCTTTTGACAAGACTGTCTGTTGAGTGTTGATGAAAATGAGCGCGTGTACTGCGTATTTTTGTAGGCTCGGCTCGAATAAGTTGAGCATAAAGCCAAGCTCGGCTCGACTCGAATAAATCGAGCCTAAAATCAAGCTCGGCTCGGCGCGAGCTCAAAACTGAAGCTCGAAAAAGCTCGAGAAATCGAGTACTCGCACAGCCCTAGATATTTGTACCATCAATGGTCAATAACAGAGTTGTTCCAAGGATGAATCATGAATGCTTGATGAGAAATATCCTACATCTACTATATTTACAAAATCTTAGTTCATTTATTTATTCATTCATTCATTCATTCATGTAATCGTGTACGTGCGTGAGTACAAGATTCCGGATTTTAAACCATCTATGATGAAGCATGTTCGATTAAAAACTCATTGAAAAATACTGTAAAAAGCTGTGTTAGTTCTATTCCTAATTACAAATAGATTTTACCTTCAACATTAATATTATGTACTAGTACATTGTTCTATTGAAATGTTTTACATGAAACTTGCGATAATTTTTAATTTTATTTTGAAAATTAGTTTTTTAGATCAATTAGCGGTTTAATTATTTTGATTATATCCAAAGATGCATATTACATTAATATTTTATATTTTTCTATGTCAATAGTCACAATTAAAATGTTTGAATACAAGTCAATGTCCCAGTCATACAATTTTATTTGTAATAGAAAATAGGTTACAAATACATTATTTGATTATAAACAATTGATACTGGTCGTTGGTCCTATTTATATCCTATTTAATCTTCCTTAACTTCTGTCATATGACCGTGTTTATATAGAGTGCAGTATTCTTCCCTTGCCGCTACACTATAGAACTGCTTATATGATTTAGTAATTTTAGAAACTGCGTCTTTGTTACTATTATTGTTAACACTAGGAAATCATCAGTACTATGATTAAACGTATCAGATTCATTCCAATTCCATGTAAGATTCAGGGGTTTAATCCATCTACGAGAGCATGTTCGAATTAAAACTCGTAGAAAACTCTGTAAAAAGACTGCTATTATTGTTGTTATTATTTTTTATTATTATTATTATTATTATTATTATTATTATTATTATTATTATTGTTTGTTTATAGTTCCGGTATGAGGGGGAAGAAAATTCGGGTCCTCTCAATTACTTGGAGCAGGAAGAACTAATATTGCGTCGCGCGGCCTTTACCGAAGAGGAGGAAAGCGTTCAGCGGTGGAAATCTGAAGAAATACGTCTCCGTGAATGGGAGGCCGAAGAGGCTCGCCGTGAAAGGGGGGTGTGTTAGCCGAAGAGATTGCCGCTGAAGAAAGGAGGCGGGCATGTAGCTGGTACTACGAACGGATGCAAGTTGTCCGTGACTGGGCGGAGGAAGAAGATCGTCGCCGACTTCGAGAAGTTGAAGATGCCGAGGCTGTCCAGGCGCGAGAATGGTTCGCGGAAGTGAGGAGGAAGAGGCGGAGGTTGAACGGGTGCTGAGGGAAGAGGAAAAGTCTGAACGGGTGAGGAGGGAAGAGGCGGAGGTTGAACGGGTGCTGAGGGAAGAGGAAAAAGAGGCTGAAAGGGTGGCAGCAGTGCAGGCTGAGCGTATGAGGTTAGCACATGAGCTAGAAAATTTGCAAGGAGAAATCGACATCGATCCTACGACAGGCTGAGGAGGCCGAGGAGGATTCCGACCATCAGCAGCGCTTTGACGCCATTATGCTGGTGGCTGAAAAGGGTCTGACTCGCCTCCTTCGCAAGGCGTATGGCCAGGTAAAACTGGCCATGCGTAATACATGGATGATATAACCAACCAACTGAAAACTGTGGTACAGAACTATAGGACCTATGTGCATGACGTTAAATTGCATTCCGACGTGATGCGCCCTGTGGCTATGGGAGAGTAGTTTTTAAAATTTATTTCTTTCTTTTAATAGTAGTAGTAGTAATACAGTAGTAGTAGTAGTAGTAGTAGTAGTAGTAGTAGTAGTAGTAGTAGTAGTAGTAGTAGTAGTGGTAGTGGTAGTGGTAGTGGTAGTGGTAGTGGTAGTAGTAGTACAGGTAGTAGTAAACCAGTCTTTCTTTCTTTTAACTAATTAATGAATTTATTTATTTATTTTATTTATTTATTTTTAAATTAAGTATTTTATTTTTTTAATTAAGTATTTTACTTTTAATTTTTAATTTTTATTTTTATTTATTTATCCAACTGAAAACTGTGGTACAGAACTATAGGACCTATGTGCATGACGTTAAATTGCATTCCGACGTGATGCGCCCTGTGGCTATGGGAGAGTAGTTTTTAAAATTTCTTTCTTTCTTTTAATACGCGTTTCCAAGCAAAGATAGATGGCAGCACTAAAACGCAACATGTCGGACCGATCAGTGATAGAGGCGAGCTGCTTACGGCGGGCGCTGTATATTCAGTTGGCTTCAACTTGATTTTTGTTACATTTCTGATCATTTGCGAAAACATTGTTGATTATGTCACATCGTCCGCGTATTTTATTAGTAAACTTCGTAAGTTTTGGGGATCGGCTTTGTTAATAACGGGAATTTAATGGCATTTTAAATTACAACAAATAATTGAGATTATTTGATGATATGAGCTCGAAAAGAACAAACCACACTGTTAAACTATTAAATACAGAAACAAGTGTATAAAAAAATGTTGAATGATGAAGATCGATGATATTTTGCCAAGAAAATGTTGCCCAATACTAATAATTTCAATAATTTACTTGATATCCAAAATCAAAAGAGATTCTAGCAAATTATAGCCCTACACTTGTTTTGCACTTTTTCTACTTCGTTTTACAATGTAAACGAAATCGGAGTAGGCCTATATATATTTATCTAGTATACACTTAGGACTTCCGGTTTTTTAAATATACATTTTATGAAAAGGAGGCCAATTGAATAGCTGATGGCCTATTTTTATTATTGTTTTGTATGTCAATAATGGCATGACGCGTCATTCTGCAGACAGCTTTTAAATCTTGTAGGTCATATCATTATACTTATTCTATAGTTATAATATAAATCGTATTTATTATGATATTAAGTAAAATATTATGTATTAAATATTGGTAATGAACAATGACGGTAAATGGTATATGTAGGCCTACATTAATTATATAAGGTAGAAAAGGAGTTGGGACTTGTGCATAAGCGCTAATACAATTAATATTATATTTGTTATTGTTTTGTTATTGTTATTATGAGTATGACTTTATTTATATTAAATTATCATAACAAAACGAAAGAAGTATATCTCAATTAAAAGTGCCATAAGAAGCGAGCGATACTGTATGTGTGTGTTTACTATGAGTTGTGAACATTCTTGACTGTTTGAATTTGATTTAGTATTTATATCGTACCCTGTTAGCTTATATTTGGTATATAGCCTATAAATACCAATGATTTATTATGATATTAGAGAATTGTAATATGGATACAAATGCCATCCTTGGTGTCTCATGGGTGCATTTGGCGCAGGTCTGAATATAGTAATATTATTCTGGTAAACATGGTCTCGAATCCCGCATATTGGAGAGCGATTTTATTATTTTGGTGCACCCCCATGCTTTTGATAATCATCAATTAACAACATTTTGGGAAAGCAACGACAATGTACCTGTGATTGTACATATTTATAAGTGACAAACACGGAATGACATGTATTTTTCAGGTAAGCACATAGCGCGCTCCTCCGACTATCACTGATCGGACAGTTGCATTTTTCGCCACCAGGTAGCAACCCCTTTGCTTGGAAACGCGTATAGTAGTAGTAGTAATATAGTAGTAGTAGTAGTCGTAGTAGTAGTAGTAGTAGTAGTAGTAGTAGTAGTAGTAGTGGTAGTGGTAGTGGTAGTGGTAGTAGTAGTAGTACAGGTAGTAGTAAACCAGTCTTTCTTTCTTTTAACTAAATTAATGAATTTATTTATTTATTTTATTTATTTATTTTTAACTAAGTATTTTATTTATTTTTAGTTAAGTATTTTACTTTTAATTTTTAATTTTAATTTTAATTTATTTATTTCTAGTTTTTAGTTTTAGTTCTTAGTTTTTAATGTGAATCAAAATCATTCCTTCCTACTACTTGAAGCGCATAGAATAACTGCAATGTTTTTGAATAAAAATAGAAAATTATGCTATATACATGAATAAGTGTTGACTTTTTAAATTTATTCACCCTAGGCATACCATGATTCCCTGTCCTTTATCTTCACACACTCGATACATGTCTTGACAAGTTTGTGTATGTTGACGTCACCCAAGTTTGAAATAAAACAAGTCTTGACAGGGTTGCATGACATCATCATGCTACGTCAAGCACGGCTGCCTGGGTTGCTGAGTGCATTTTGTCTTTTCGCTTTACCCTTTCAGGTGCCTGGCTAGAGTAGCGAGGTTTGGCATAGACGGCCGGGGGTTCAAGTACAGCTTCATCAGTCTTTTTTCAAAAAGTGCATTTATTTGGAAATATTAAATTAAATTTATCACCTGGTACATGGGCAAAAATTAATCCACTGCGCAGCTAACTCTGCTCACCGACACCGTCATGGTGGGGGTAGGTCTTAGGCAAGTCAAGCTCAAAATCGTCAGTCTCAGTCCAGTCTTCGTCCAGGAAGGACGTACACGATGCTCCATCCCAAAAATGAAATAAAAACATGGGTAAAGTTAGGTTACAGTGATCACCCTCTTGTGTAGTATCCGCCATCTTGAATCCCTAAAAGTTAGGTTAAAGCAGTCACACTCTAGTGTAGCATCCGCCATCTTGAAAATTAAAAATTCATAATTAAAATTTGCATAATTAATTAGAGGTAATTAAAAATTTACTCAATTAAAATTTGCACAATTAATTAGGTCATTAAAATTTTTGAATAATTAATTAGGTGTAATTAAAAATTTGCATAATTAAAATTTGCATAATTAATTGGCCGCCATCTTGACACCTCAGTGGCTTACACTCTACTAACAAGACGCGAACGAAAATTCTTCTTTTACGTACGCGGCGGCCATGTTGTTACATTATCGATTACAAACTATAAAATTGACCAATCGATATATTTGCGAGTTTCTCAGTCTCGGGTTTCCCGTATTCAAATTTTTACAATTTCGGATTTGAATACTAAAAGATTTGATTTGGATTCGATAATTTTGAAGCTTCTTACACCCCTTATATAATTCCTTACATTATTCTTGTAGAGAACCTTTCTACTAGTACATATTAGTATTTATTTACAGGCTATGTCTAAGCTTGGTTGGTATAAGAATCGGAGTCGTTAAAGAATCAAAATCGCACACAATAATTTAAGAATGTGTTAAATTCAAAATTGTGTGGCTCGTTGGTCTTGTGGTTAGCGTATCTGCTTCCAATGCAGAAGGTCCAGGGTTTGATTCCCGCTAAAGCTAGAAGTTCTTTAACTTCTGATTTGGACTTAAGTCCATCAGTTCTTGTCTTAGGAGTTTGTAAACGGTGACTTTGGAGCCATCCTAGCAACGAAGCACATAAAAAATTCAGAGTTGTTCTGAATCGGCCTTGTTGACTCTGACGTTGATCCGCGGGTGTTCGCACTGTCCTTACCACTGATTGCTATGTTTCCTATTAAAAAAATCCAGTTTAGCCGAGTTCGTTTAACCGGTTCGCACTCGAACACCGAAGTTAAGCAGAATCGGGTGTGGTCATGGATTGAGTGGGTAACCACTCTGTCCTGAAACTCACGTATACCGCTGGTTAGAGCAGATGGAGGGTTCGAAAGCTAGTGTAACGGCTTCGTTTTCCTCGACGTCTGCTCGGCAGTCCGGGTTAGTGGAGGAACCTATATGACTGTCAAAGTTAAACCGTCTTTTCGGATGGGACGTTAAGCCGTTGGTCCCCTTGGTACTTTTCGAAAGGAGTAGGCTACGTGCCGGTACCGGGTTTCCCCTCCTCCCTTCTGTTCATACTTCATCCTCATCTATCACCACTCATCGTCTCGATTAGCCAAAGTGCATAAATATGAGACGTTAAGCAATATCCAATCAATCAATCAATCAAAAAAATATCGATCTTTGGTTGGTTATCGCTCACTCGTCGATTGCGTCAGGACCTACAGGGTTGGCTTTGTCGCTTTGATTTAAAGTCCCCCACTAAAAATCAGTTATTTTACTGAGTGTGGAGACTAAATTAAATATATATATATTTTTTTTAAGAATCTGAATCGGAATTGATCAAATCTGGAATCGGCCCATCTCTAGTTTTTAGCAATAAAATATCTGTCATCAACAAAAAATCGTGATCAAAGAATATACATTCTTTATTTTTCAATGGTTGCATTCAAATCGGTATAAGCTACATTTAATAAAGTACTATGCCCAAAATGAAATTAAATAAGATTCTGATCATGGTTTAACTGATAAAAATAATGCAGGCCTCGCAAGGCTTAACATTGACTCTAAATAGGCATAAGAATAGTTCTCAGGCAAGCTCAAGTAGTTACTCTTTCCATCTGACACAGGGGAACAGCATGTCCTGGCAAACGTTTAGCTAGGACCTGCTTCACAAACATCTGTTGAATGTTGTGGAACTTCTGGAACACACAAAGAAATTTGTGTCAAGACATTGGTTAAATCTCAATTGACGACTGGTGATGGGCAGAGCTTAAAACGATCGATCGGTCACGTGACAAGAGTTGGGATATGTTCTCTTTTCCCAATTTTACGTCTGTTAGACAAGAAATACCTATATCAGCTTTCAAGACAGAATGTGCATTGAACAAAAATTTACAGCATTTTGTAATTAATATACGGCGTGCAGTTTTTCACTGCTCATCCGCACGTCAAAAGTGCGTATTTTACATGAAAACACATACCCTGCATAGTATTAGAATATGCTGCAAAATTTTGTTCAGTGCTCTTGGCCTTTTGCTATCGAGAAAGTTGATATATTTCTTGTCTAAAGAGCCAGATGCATTTTTGTAAGAGGTCTTGTCGAAATCCGATCAGTAGTTTTTTGTCAATTGAAGTTGAGAAAACTTACTCTTTAATATTTTTGTCATGTACATCGATATACCAAGTTAACGGATATGTCTAAAAATTTGAAATAATCGCTAAAAGAAGGAATAATTGTTTGCTAAATATTATTCATTTAAGTGTTGTCCAAATAATGAATAGAATAAAAGTTAGGGCGTGATAAGTGTTGCGTCGTTCAACAGACTTCAATTTGAGAAATGAGGATCTATCCCAACCCATTCTGCCATGTTGCTTCGTGACGTCAGGAGGCGGGTAAAATTCTAGTCGTCAATTCTACTTGAAATCTCATATGAAATTAAAATCATCTTGCCAACTGATGTGTTGAATGCCAGCATGGAACATGTGACAACAGTGTTTTCTTTCATCGACCTTCTACGATCTGATACAACTAGGTTGTACCTGCTGAATAATCTCTGGACGTCTACGGAGTTTACAGGAACCCACGCAGATTGAAGAGCAGCCCGGAAAAAGGTGGTTGCTTCAAGCCAGTTGCCAGAAGAATCTTAACAACATCTGGTTGCATATTATCAGCTAAATTATCCGATATCTCGTTTATACTACCACAGCAGGGTTGAACAAACAGTTAATAATAGATTGTCTTGAGGCCCCAAAATAGAATGCTTATTCAGTTTTGTGAGAGCCTTTGAGGATGCCACTTTTAAACACAGAGTAATTTCTTCCTTGGTTTTTAAGGCAACGCGATGCAGTAGATTTAGTGTTCTTTTTTTAAAGTGACCCATCACTTAGGCGCTTGAGCATTGCTTGAATGGTACTAATGTCTTCTCAGAGCAAATGCGCAAATGGGAATTTTGATCCCTCGAGATGGTTTATTAACGTGATAAACTTGACACAAGTCTCACTTACAAAAGTGCATTTTATCTCTACAGCAACCCTCTTCTTAGGATCTAACAACATTTCCACCACAATGAGTGCTTGTATTAATTCCTTCCCAAGCTTTTAAGGATTTTAGAAGTTGTTCAAAATATGTATCAACATACAAAACTTCACCAAACCAAGAATTCTATCGTATTATCACCGGATCGGGAAAGAGTTTGACCATCATTCCTGGGTAGTTTTGTTTTAGGAAATGAAGGTACGCAGATTTCATCTTCCGAGAATGAAGGAATGCCATTTTTAACTTTGAAATTAAGGAGTTTAATTCCTGTATCTCCTTCATAAAACAATCTCCACAAGGTTGATTTTATGAGCCCAACACTAAAACAACATCATATCCATACATACATACATACATACATACATACATACATACATACATACATACATACATACATACATACATACATACATACATTGAATGAAGGTTCTCATAGCACAATTTCATGTACAGGGCAGAATCGCAGTCAAAAGGTTTCAAGTTCTTTGGACGATGACAATCGGAGTCAGATAAGACGAAGCAATAGAATAAAACATAAACAATTGCAAATGTAAGGTTTTTCAGTGTGCTTTAGATGATGATACGCACAGTCGTATCTAAACGTTGGGTTTTATAAATGAAGCGAACATAGCGAAATGACTCGTATAATATTTCATTTCTGTATTATTATTATTATTATTATTATTATTATTATTATTATTATTATTATTATTATTATTATTATTATTATTGTAGGCCCGTTACGTTCTCGTCGCTTGTAGAAAACATCTTCGAAGCAATCAAAGTGTCGTCACCCAGGAGACGGTCCCATGGCATTGAACCACGCCGAGCTGACGAGACTCGATCGGTCGGAGCCACAGCGAGTGCTTCGAATCTAATGCCGTTCGCGTCAAGTGCTTGGGAGCAGCAGAGCACTGCACGGCGAGACGATCTATGATGAACATGATCTTCTGGTGAGTTTTGATGTGGTTTCACATTCATTCATTCATTCATTTCTTTTCACTAATGGGCCATCAAATTCCAACTCACAACCTTCTCGTGGTTTGGCCCGTTATTAGGGGAGTTCTTCTCCCTGAAACTAATGGCGAGCTCTGGGTCGTCGTCGGGGAACTTTCCCCTTCCCTTTGACTACCTCCCCGACGGCGACGACAATGACAACACGGACGGATGATGACACAGACGGAGACGACCACGACGTGGGGGAACCCCTGCCCTCCCCATTCGCTTGTGGCTGGTTCTGACCAGCACAGGCCTGTCCACCCCTTGTCCCCCCGGATCTCCGCTTACGTCCCTCTCTTCGTCTCGATTAGCCAAGTTGCATAAATATGAGACGTTAAGCAATATCCAATCAATCAATCTTTTCACTAATGTCCCAGTTCCAGATGCAATGCAATTTTTAAGAAAAACATTACCTCTTAGCAATCACATTACGGATCTAATTGAGCATTGTTTCTCGGTTACGTTTTTTGCTTTTGATGGTGATTTATACCAACAAACATCGGGCATGCTAATGGGTAGCCCCATATCACCACCAGTAGCGAATCTGTTCTTAGATGATTTTGAAACTAAGGCACTGAATGCAGCAACTCTAAAACCAAGAGTGTGGTTGAGATACGTGGACGATATATTCGCAGTGTGGTCTCATGGCAGAGAAGCTTTAGATGACTTTTTAATGGATCTAAATGGCTTACATCCGAGTATCCAGTTTACTATAGAAATTGACAAGGATGGTCGTTTGGCATTTTTGGACGTTCTTGTGAATCGTGGTGATCCTGTTGGTCACTCAGTTTACCAAAAACCAACTCATACAAACTAGTACATTCATGAGACGTCGCACCACCATCCTTCACAGAAGCACTCAGTATTAAATACTCAATAGTTACCAGAGCCAAATGTTAATCACACAGTACCAGTCTGGAGTCGGAAAAGTGCGTTCTAAAATAAGCGTTACTAAACCATGGCTACAATAACACAATGATAATTCGAGCATTTAATAGAAAACCAAAACTCCAGGATGTACAGTTAGCAGATAGAACAGAGAAAAAGAAGAAAGCCACATTACCTTACGTAAAGTTCAAAACGGATAGAATTGGTAGTCCTCCAGAAACAACAAATTCAAATAATATTTAAACCATGTTAAAGATAATATTCCTTTTCAGGCTAGTGGGGTTAATAAAATCTAGGGATAGGATTTGACCGGTCAAATTCAAATTTAATTAAAAAAATTCATAAATTAAATTTTATTAGATAAATTACTAAATTTATTTTAAAATGTTGTGGTGACAAAACCTTTTTTCATTTAAATGCTTTATTAAGTGGCATATCATCATCGTCATCATCATCGTCGATGCTGTCATCAGTCCCTTCCTCCTATTAAGCTTCAGCTTCCCCAGAAGCTATTATATTTTATTTGTCTATTATAATTCATATTATAAGTACATAATAAATTATAATTAAAATAACATCATACCTAATTAAAACATTTTTAAATGAGAAAGAAAGAAAGAAATGTTTCGTTTACTTAACAATTAAAATTAAAATATAAAAATTAAATTAATTTTAAGTTTTAAAGCAATATACACATGTTTTCTTTTAAGTCAATTGACTGGTCAATTGACTAAAAGTATTTGACCAGTCATTGATTGACATTGTGCAACCCTAACAAAATCCCATGTAAATGTAGTTTGGTGTACATTGGTCAGACCTGTCGTACAATTGGGACTAGAATCAAAGAACGCAAAGCTCACTGCAACCACTACAGAGAGGACCTTTCGGCAGTAGCAAAACACGCGTTGGATAATGCTAATGATCCACGCACAAGATCCTTTTTGAAGATACAAAAATTCTATGCACAGAAGAACACCTTTTTCCTCGTCTCATAAGAGAATCTATTAAAATTACCAGGCACCCCAATAATTTTAATGGGGATATTGGTGGTTTTAAAGTAAGCACAACATGGAGTCCGATGATAGGGAAAATTACTGTCAAGACAACAACAACAACATCTAGCACTCCCAACTCTACTGCAGTCCTAACAACAACATCAGCATCAAGGAAGTCAAGAGGTTTCAAGTTCTTTGGACAATGACAATCGGAGCCAGATAAGAAGAAGCAAAATAATTAAACAAGAACAATCTCAAATGAAGGTTTTCAGTGTGCCTCAGATGATGATACGCACAGTCGTATCGAAACGTCAGGTGTTGAAAATAAAGCAAACACAGCGAAATGACTCGAAAAATATTTGATTTCTTTAATATTTCGGGCTGTGAAAGCATGAAGATGGAAATTAATATTATTATTATTGTTTTTATTCACATGTTTCTACATCTCGGTACAAACCGGTACAAGTAAATGCAATGTATTGCGGACTATGTCAAGCAATACATGTGCCTATAATAATAACAAAACATTCAAATTCAAAACTTATCTAAAATCTATACAGTATTTAACATAACGTTCAAATCAAAAACTTATCCTAATCTTTACAAAATATACAACATAAAATCGTTTTCTAAAACATTGCCATTGAGGAATTTTTGGACTATATGGCATGTGCAAATGATAACCACTTTCTGCATTTTGGTGAATAGATTCTTGTTGATGTCCAGTTGCCAGTTGGTGTAAACTATTGTGTCGGTTGTGTGGTATAACTGCCGTGGCTGACACAATAATTGGTATTGTAGTGACTTGATCTTGTTTCCACATTTTCTTTATTTCTTGTTTTAAGTCAAAGTAGCGACTAACTTTTCTGTCCCACGTTGTTTCAATATTTTGCCTTAGTGGAATTGCTACATCAATAATAAATGTTTGCCTTTTTGATTTATCTGTTAAAATGATATCAGATACATTATGTTGTATCGTCTTATCTGTAATAACAGCCCGATCATAATACAGTTTCCAATTACAATTTTCTAATACCTTTTCAGGTTTGGTACTTGTAGTATGGTACCGGTACGATGTTCTCCAGCAATGAACACTTTTAAGCCAGATGTTGGTGAATAGGGAACTGTCCTTCATTACCAAATTTGAATATGTCCCTACTTATAACCTCAAATACCGACCAGTAAAGTTTTTTATGCGTCCGGCTTTTATTAGCGCTAACTGTGAGCGAGGAAAAATTTGAACCGGGCTTCGCGCCGGAAAACGGCCATGCGCCATTGCAGGTGGGTGTGACGTCATTGTGAGGTTCGCCGAGGCGGCGAGCTGACAGTTCTGCCAATCAGCTTCCCCTCCTCACCTCATGATGACGTCACAACCAAAAGGTCTTTGTGCGGGAAGTTAAAACCCAGGAACTTTGAACATGCATATAATCCACAGATTCTATTTTTATAGTTTATTTTAATTGCGATGTTTATTAAATTGAATATTACAAATTACTAAATATGTGTAAGATATATTTGAAACCAAGGACAGTTCCCTATTATGTTGGCAACTTGATTATGTCTGTGCAAATAGTCTGACTGGTCTAGAAGTTTACATCCCGATATTACATGATCTATGGTTTTATTGGTCAAATGGCACTTTCTACATTTATCATCCAGAGTTGTCTTGTCTTTAATGATGTGCTTCTTGTAATTACGTGTAGCAATTACTTGATCCTGTATGGCCATGAAAAATCCCTCTGTTTCTCCAAATAAATTGCCCACTTGTAACCATTTATTAGATGCATCAGTGTCTACATAATCACGATGCAATTCTGTGTGATGTCTCCCATGCAGTATCTTAACAGCATTGCTTCCAACTTTTCCCGCCCAATTCTGGAAATTTGCGCTCTTGCGGGAGCGGGAAGGGAGGGAGATAGGCGTGAACAACTGAACAAATTTAGTCATCCCCACCGCAACAAACATGGCGTATCGCAAGGCAACGAGGGGTAATGCTCGGGTAATACACCGACAAAGTAGCCAGCGCCTGATTTATTGCGCGCCCGGCTCACTAGCGAGTATAACACTGTCAAGGTCAACTTCCATTGCTGGCATGGGATATTAGTCACTCAACGCTGGCATCGATAAATGCCAATATAAATATCGAGTTGTAATCCCTATCCGAAAGTTTTTTCTGGTGTATGCTAATGAATTACATTGTAAAACAATGTATAGTTTTATATTTTACACAGTAGGCATATGCTATCAAAAATTATTAGTTTTTCTCCCGTTTCTCCCGATTGAACAAAACATTATAAGTAATGTTTTCAAAATATGAACTCTTGTCCCCTCGTCTCAATACAATATTGAGCATAGCAAGCGAGTAATCAAGCTTGTAAGGTACTCTTTATTAATTGTACATAGTACATATTATTATTTTTTGGTATCTAAACCAATCGCGTTTGCGATTCAAACTCATGTCCCTTAGTTTTCATGCTGACCTTCGCCATATATCGTCATAAACCAAGACAGCAAGATTGTTGTTGTGTAGTGTTCTATCGCAAACAGAGGCGGAGGTTTTCGTTCGAACCCTAGTCGGGTAGAGCTAGTTTGAATTGTTTCACTTCACTTCAATTCAATTAAACGAGTTATTACACAATCACTGTTTGGGATAAAAGTCAGTGGCGTCAACAAAACGAATGTGCAGGGGTGCAGCCAAACGCGGCCCGGTCCTCAGACGTTTTTTTGAAATACCGTCCATGTCCATTACTCTTGACTGTTTATGTTAACCACAAGCCATACATTAAACACATTTCAACAAACTTCCTCGCGTCTGATGAAGAGAGCCTCTAGAAAATGTGCACACTTTTTTGGTAAGTGTTTTTATTTAATATATCTTGCGGTCTAAACATCTTTTTTTGATCGTGTATATATATATATTTAATTAATGTTTATCGTATTCAGATATGAAGTGAATTTAATTTCCTTAGGGCAAGGCACTTGCACTCAAATGTGTTTTGTGTTTTTAGCAACGGTGACTTTGGAGCCGTCCTAGCAACGAGGCACATAATAAATTTAAAGTTCTTCTGAATCGGCCTTGTTGATTCTGGCGTTGATCCGCGGGTGTTCGCACTGTCCATACCACTGATTACTAGATTGCTTATATTTAAAAATATCGATCTTTAGTTGGTTATCGCTCACTCGTCGATTGCGTCGGGGCCTGCAGGGTTGGATTGGTCGCTTTGATTTACTGTCCATCTCTGAAAAACAGTTATATGACTGAGTGGGTAGACTAAATATGAATTTATTTATTTATTTATTTATTTATTATATGCTACGCTACGCGCTCACTTCCATGCAAATATAGCCCTACCCATGGTACAACGATATCGGAAGAATATCATTGGATCATGAGCCCTACCTCAGAACGTTAGTTATTTTTTACTCACAACATAGATAAATAGAACGTATTTTCACATAAGGATTGACACATTTGACAGAAATATTAATTGTTAATAAATTATACCGGATACACAAGATAACAACCAATAAAAAAAGTAAGTGGTCATTTGAGACTCCGGATACATATAAAATACATTGCAAATATCGCAAACAAATACACGAAACAAATCTCAAAAATCTCGTAGTTTATATTATAATGCGTCACACATAGGCATGTGCTAAACTGGTGAGTTAGGATTATTACAAATTATTTACATAGACTTTGAGAATTTTTATTTACACATGTGCACACTTATAGAATGAGGTACTGTACATTGAGTTCAACTATGTACATTCACGTACACTCGCGACGAAATACGTTAGTAATGTGATGTGTGACATACTTTACACCTGCTTTACACGCTCGCCTCTAGTGTCTTCTTTGCCAAATAAACGCATGGAACAATAACAGTTATTGTTTTGTTTTTTTTATTGTGTTATAGTTTTCTCCCGTTTTTTTAAATATAGTTACTATATTAAAAAAAAAAAAAAAAAAACGGGAGAAAACTAAAATGTAAATGTGATCATGTTCACGTTTCATTTGTTTTGTTTCTTGAATTCTTCGGCCACACTTTGCAAATGGCATTCACACGCAATGAAGAGGAGATGAACTGCATTGCAAAACTACGTTTTAGGTTTTCTACTAAGATGATTTTTTTGTCTTTGTTCAATTGCTTGGACAAACAGTTTTTGCAAAATTAAAGTAAAATGGAAATCACTTATTCGAAGTTTAAGGTTTCAAGGTTAATCGAGACGGTTGGTACATTGTAGAATAACAATCCCCACGGTGCAGGGAATTAAAATTATCATTCATTTTAATGCATATTTTTAGTAATCATAATAACTCAATACATTATAACTTACCCAAGCAAATAGCAATGATTTGGGTACTATACCCGGAACAATATTAAAACGTAAATATATATTTTTTTACTTTTTAATGATCTGAACAATTCTTGGAAACATCAAGGTGCATAAGCGATCATGTAATTTTATAATATACCTCCCACGTCTCACTCGCAGGGGAAAATGGGCTATGTACGAGAAACAATAATGTAATTATATCAGATAAAACAACAAAATGAATTAAATGTGGATGTTTCTTCCCCTAGTTCGTAAAGTACGGAAGAACTGCAATTGAGACGCTCAGAGTGGTGTTTAAATTGCGACCAAGCCTCTATAGGCATGATATTATTATCGTTCTGGGTAATCAAAACAATTGATACAATGAGGGTTTAAAAAAAATCAAAATCATAATTGCAAACATGCATGTTGCATGTAAAAGATGTAATTTCTGTGATTGACTTCAATTAAAGCTATCCGAACCGACGACGCCATCGATTGGCGAAATAATCGGACATTTGAATCCGTTCACAGATTACTATGATTCACCCGCGGATGAGTCAGCATAGACATACCTACTTCGGAACAACCATTTACAACTTGTTGTGTGCTTCGTTTGTCTAAGAACGGTTTCAAAGCCACACTCTCAGTGGATGTAATGCGATACCCTTCCCATAGATTATGGGTTGATTCAAGTCGGGTATCGAACCAGCAACCTTCTGCTAATGGAAGCAGGGACGCTATCCTTTGGACCAACAAGCCACAAACATTACTTGGCAGACTTGATTGCCCCCAGAGTAATGAAATGAAATATTCTGTAATAATAATTCAATCATTACGTAGTGCATGGGTGATGTCTGTTTCTATGGATATGACCCCGGGTTCGAATCCCGTCGAGACCGGCAATCCTGAATGAAGTTTTTTTTTCGAACTTTTCCTCAGTCACTAATGCGAATGCAAGGGATTGAATAGCCCTCGGGCATCACCACACAATTGTCCTATCCGCAAACTACCTAGTTAGTCACCAGAAGAGGGTCACACCGGTTAAATCTCATGTGTAAATCCTGCAGCGGGCATCCGACAAAAATGTATTTATTTGTGGATATGACCGGTCGAAAGGCCCGACTACCGTGCGTTAGCAAACGATGTTATTTTCTTTATCGTGCTGAAAGAACGCAACACGATATCTAAAAAATAGAATAAAGGTTCGGTTTGGTACTATTTAATAGAATTACATAGACTAATCGAAACAATATTTGCTTAGTTCTTACAACGCGGGTAATTATGAAGATTGTTGAATAGGAGCACTACAAACTTTGCATTGCGGAGAATCAAAATTTTAATCTACTTGTTAAAGAATGCGATATACATATTTAGACAATTTCAAATTCTGATATCGTCCGCGGTCGCATATATTAGTGTCTAGGGACGCTGGCGAATTACACTAGGAGGACGCGGATTCGAATCCCGCTCAAGGCATAGGTTATCTGTTGTTCTTCACTCTCGTCTATCACCACTTATAGTCCGAATAGCATGATCTCAATAAAAGTGATGTTGAACAACAATAATCATCATCGTTAATTTCTAGTAGCGAATATTATAGAATTCTTACAACGATGTAAAAAGCTGCAAGCAAACCTCAAAATAGCAGATGGTGTTTATGTAATCTGATGACAAGCACATCCGGTGTCCAGATCCCGCCCACATTGCCTCCCCTACTTGCTTCGAAGTAGACACGATCGAATTTCACAAGAGAGCGCCACCAAATGGAGCCAAAAGTGTGCTTTGCAAGGGGTTGTACTTTCAAACTACGTCTACATTTTTCGTCCGATTTCAAAAAAGTTTTTTTTATTTACTCAGAAATAAAACTGTTGTTCTCGTACATGGCCTGATTTTGCAAATTCACTCTTCTTTGATCACACAAGGGCAGTAAACTTTGACCGGAAATGAACATTTTCTATGGACTTTGAGGACTCGTGGGGAAATGTTATGACTTAAATGAACAAAGGGCTATGTACGAGAAATAAGAATAAAGTTATCTATCAGAGGAAAAAAACAGAATGAAAATATAATGATTTCCCTGTCCGTAGTTTGAAAAGTACGAAAGTACTGCACATAGCACGATCGGAAGTGGTATTTAAATCGCACCCAAGCCTCTTAAGTTTCCACATTTCTTCTTTCATATCATCACTTATTAGATTGTCTGCAGATCTAACGGCGTGAGGTTGACATCCGTTTGCACTACAGCTATATGTAATCGGGAAGTATTTTTACTATAGAAGTATTCCCTTAACAATTTGATTTGCTTAATACGTGCGTTATTTAAATCAATAATCCCTCTTCCACCACGTAACCTAGACAATGTCGTCCGTTCGACCGCCACTCTGGGGTGATGAAATCGGTATTCTGTTAGAAGAGTTCTTATTTTTCGATTAATTGCTTGGTTCTCAGTTTGTGTCTAGGTTAAAATACCGAAAGAATACATTAAAACTGGTACCGTGTAAGTATTAATTGCCTTTACTTTATTTTTCCCTTGTAAATTTGATGTCTGTATTTCTTTCACTCTCTTCACAAAAGTATCTTTAAGCTTGTTCTTCGCTTCCGCCTGATGAATCTGTTCAGCTTGAATGAAGCCAAGGTATTTATTTTATACACCTCACCTTCTTCCATTCCTTCAATAACAATTTCACCCGATAGTTGAACACCATGTGAAGCTTGAACTTTGCCCTTATTGACACATAATATTTTACACTTTTCTAATCCAAATTCCATTTGAATATCTTGGCTAAACGAATATGTGATTTGTAATAGATGATTGAGTTGTGCATCTGTAATCGCGTATAGTTTGATATCATCCATGAACATTAAATGAGACAGCACAAATAGTATATTACCACTTTCTTTGATTTTGAATCCATATTTTGATTGATTAAGCAAGTTTGATAATGGATTTAATGCCATACAGAACCAGAGTGGAGAGTTCAAGTCAGCTTGAAATATTCCATGAGAAATTTTTAGTTCACCAGTTGACAAAGTTTTCTCTGGCAATTTTAAATTTAAAGTTGTTCTCCATGTGTTCATAGTGTTCTTCAAAAACTGTATTAATGTTGGATCTGTTTTATATATTTCTAATACATGTAAAAGCCATGAATGAGGCACAGAGTCATACGCCTTTTGTAATCAAGACGTAAATGCAGTATGAATATTCCTTTTGGGACACATGTGTTTGTCTCATAACCAAAGAATCTATAACCAACTGTTCCTTACAACCTTGGGAATTCTTTATACAGCCCTTTTGTTCCTCTGATAATATATTTTCTTCTTCACAATGCTGGTGAACTTTGTTTGCAATACAAGATTTAAGTAATTTGTACACAGTTGGTAGGCATGTTATTGGTCTGTAGTGAGCTGGATTTTGTGTATCTGCATTCTTTGGTTTAAGTAACGTCTTTCCTTTTGTAAAATATAAAGGAATGGCTTCATTTACCTTCACTAATGCTGTAAAATATTTTGCTAGATCTTCATGCAAACAGGGGAATCTTTTATACCAAAAGTTATGGATGTTATCAACTCCGGGAGTTTTCCAGTTTTGTGCTCCGTGTAATACTTACTAGATTCAGTTCTTCGAGAGAAATGCTATTAAAAGACATTTCATTAACTTGCTCCATATCTTGGGTTTCTTCGACAATCCATGCTGCATTTATGATGTGCTCTCTGCAGGTCTACTCCAGATATCTGGCCATAAATTTGTTATATCTTGCTCTGATGGTGTACCGTTATCAATTGGTTTAAGTCCATTTTGCAAATGTCGATAGAAATATTTTCCATTGTGCTGAAACATTTCATTTTGATGTTTTCTACTTGTACATAACCTGTACCTTTTCAACCTCTTTGACAGCGCACTAAGCTTTTGTTTTAATGTGTCCGTGTAATCAATTAAAGACACATTCTCATTTTCGTGCCTAGTGTGAATTATCATTCTACGAAATATACTATTTACATGGCGCATTAAATTTTTAGCCCTATTACCATAAGAGTATTGTGTTAAACGTCCGAGATCTCTTCTGAGACTCTCAATTCTGGCCACTAACCTTTGTTCCCACTTCGGCTTTTCCCTAACTCCTCTTACAGTGTCATCAGAAGTTTCTCTTAACTTCATCCCCAATTGCCATATTACTGCAACCGCGCCACAGTAAACATATTATGTAGGCATGTAATGTCCCATACTTAGATTGAATATTTTGTTCCCATTGTTCTTCCAACACATTATTCATTTTGTTGACAATGGTATTATTATGTAATGATTTTCTAATTTTTGCTATTTGTGGTCTTTCTGTAGGACACATTACTGCAAACTTTTGTCTGGCATCATCAAATTTAAGTTGGAGTTTTTTCTGCAATGTACTCATCACATTCTGCGTGGGCAAAATCAAGTGTCGTTGGGGTATTTGTGGTTCTATGTGTGGTTCTGATTGTGTCTGAACTTCATTTTGAGAGTTTTCCAATGAACCTACATCATCTCCATTATTCTCATCCTGCTTGCGGTTCTCAATAATTTCTCTGACATTTATAGATAAATGTAATTCTTCAGCTACTTCCTGCCTAATTTTCTGTATTATGTAGTTCGGTTTAAGGTTATTTTTAAGAATTACCCTTCGTTGATCTGCTATTCCTTGTTCCGTGGCAACAATATCAGGGAAGTCTGCTGTAAATGCTCGATATTATTGTTATGATTATTATTAAGTATTATTATTATTATTATTATTATTATTATTATTATTATTATTATTATTATTATTGATTGATAGCAGTTGTCGAAAAAGTTTGCCCCGACTGGGGTTTGAACCCAGAACCTCCGGCTTAACGTGCCATAGCTCTACCAATTAAGCTACCGGGACCACAGAACAAACCTTTAGGAAACTGCTATTTGTTGTGACTGTTGACTTACATGACATAAATCCAACAGAAGACGGCAATGTAGCTGTCAAATCTGAAAGATTGCATGGATAAATTCAATCACATCTCATCTCCCATGAGTTGGGTAGTATGAATATATGGTTTTTAAGCATAAGCCCGCTTTAAGGACATAGTTATTGATTGATAGCAGTTGTCGAAAAGTTTGCCCCGACTGGGGTTTGAACCCAGAACCTCCGGCTTAACGTGCCATAGCTCTACCAATTAAGCTACCGGGACCACAGAACAAACCTTTAGGAAACTGCTATTTGTTGTGACTGTTGACTTACATGACATAAATCCAGCAGAAGACGGCAATGTAGCTGTCAAATCTGAAAGATTGCATGGATAAATTCAATCACATCTCATCTCCCATGAGTTTGGGTAGTATGAATATATGGTTTTTAAGCATAAGCCCGCTTTAAGGACATAGTTATTGATTCATAGCAGTTGTCGAAAAAGTTTGCCCCGACTGGGGTTCGAACCCAGAACCTCCGGTTCATATACCATATATTCATACTACCCAACTCATGGGAGATGAGATGTGATTGAATTTATCCATGCAATCTTTCAGATTTGACAGCTACATTGCCGTCTTCTGTTGGATTTATGTCATGTAAGGGTCAACAGTCAAAAACAAATAGCAGTTTCCTAAAGGTTTGTTCTGGGGTCCCGGTAGCTTAATTGGTAGAGCTATGGCACGTTAAGCCGGAGGTTCTGGGTTCAAACCCAGTCGGGGCAAACTTTTTCGACAACTGATTCAATCAAAAAACTAGGGTCCTTAAAGGGGGCTTATCCCTTAAAAAACCATATATTCATATTATTATTATTATATTATAATAATATTATTATTATTATTATTATTATTATTATCATTCTCTATCATTCGATCGCTAGATGCGGACGGGAGAGCTTATGCTACGAGTGAGCTCCGCGCAGTGCAAGTCTTTAAGTCATATCACCAGTAGGAACGTGTTGTCAAGTGTTCTAAAAACCTACCGGAGGACGGTGAATTTGTGCATTGTGCAGGGTGTGATTCCCATGTTCATTACGAGTGCTCCGGTTCCAAAAAATCGACACACAAAGGAAAATCGCAGGTATTGCAGTTGCATTTGGCGTTGCCCTAAGTGTAGGGCGGACGGGAAGCTTGCTGATAGGGCCCCTCCCCCCACGCCCACTGGATCAGACGTTGTTGGTGCCCTAGGAGGTGGAGAATCTAGTGAGACGACACAGGCATCAATCGAGAAGGTACTTAGTGTGGTGTACGAGCTTGGGAAAGAGCTTAGAATAGTGAAGAAAGAGCTGGAGTCATTGCAGGTGATAAAAGACGAACAAATGAAAGTAGAAAAGTAAACTTTAGCCCTTACGCAGAGAATATCAAAACAGGATGAAATAATTGAAGGGGTTAACTGACCATCTTCACGGCTAGACCAGTAGGGTTTAGAAATAAAAACATTGAAATATCGAATGTGTTAGAAGAAGACAGTGAAAACCTAGAAGAGATCGTGCTCAAGCTCAGTGAGATTGTAGGTGTTAATTTTACGTCACGCAATATCGATGTGGTCCACCTTTGTGAAAACAAACAGTAAGTACCCGCCAAAGTAATTGTCAGTTCGTTTTCAGAAAGAAGAGGGACGAATCCTCGCCTGTCGTCGCAAGGTGTCGGTGAGAATAAGGACCTGTTTCAGGAAGAAGGGGAGGACGGAAACCTTCCCATATATATATAAACGAACATTTATCACCTCACTTTAGCATTTATTCTGGCAAGTGAAAGCAAAAGCAAAGGTGAAAGGTTTTAAAATTTTGTCTGGTTTAATCGCGGGTCTATCTGCGTCCGAAAGGACGAAAAATGTAAAAAAGTAGGTACTTAAGGTAAAAAAACCCAACGAGATATTGATAAATTAAATTAGGTATAGGAAAAATGATTTGTGGAGTCCACCGTCTCCTGAAACGGAAGTGATTGATAGTTTGAAAAACTGGATCCAGGTGTATCAAGGGCTAACAATAGTTAAATTCAAATTAAGATCGATTAATAAGCATTGGGATGAACTGAGAGTACTTCTGGAGAAACAGTTAGATAAAATTTATGTGTTAGCACTAAGTGAGGTTAATGTGAAAGAAATATGTAGTCAATTTGAGTTGGTCGGGTACGAAAGTTTTTAATTTAAGAAACGAAAGACGAGGTGGTGGTTTAATTCTGTACGTTAAGAACTGTTTCTATTTGAGAGGGAGTAATGTTTTGTTTAGTTATTTGAAGGCATCACCGGTAACATAATAGTTAACAATAATGTTGTGTCACTTTTGTTTGTATACCGACCACCCAGTAATAACAAAGAAAGAATTCATTCAGGAGTTTGATAAACATTGGAATGAGATAAAGACACAACAGCAATTTCATTGGTGATGTCAACATTGATATTCTAAGCGATTGTGATGCATTTGTACAACATTACGAAACAAGTTTAGCGGCTAACGGATTTAACTAGGTATATCCTGGGGCAACACGTGGGGAGATGGTAAGGGGCAGACTCAGAAGGTCTTGCATAGATCACGTTTATGTACGCGCGGTTAATATTCAGATTAGGTCAGCTATCTTTACTCAAAGGTATCGGATCATTACATAATAATGACATCATTGAATTTATCTCAATATGAAACATAATCTGAGGGTAAGAATTAGGGTCACAATATGAATGAAAATAAACTTCTTCATATTCTTAAAAGTATAAATTGGGACATCTTGCTTTCTGCTAACAGCTGTGAAACATTGTAAAAACTCGTTGTATTTAAATTTCAAAAGGGCGTATGAACGGCTACGTGTATAAAAAAGAAAACGTAATAAAAAAGGGGTAATAAATCGTGGATGACATCAGAGTTATTAGATATGATATCGAAAAGAGACCGTTTTTCCATCAATGGAAAAAGTGTAAAAATATAAACCTTGCGAAAGAGGTATACAGGACTGAGTACAACAACATTCGTAATATATAAAAAGAAGATAAAAAATAGCAAAACAAAATTACTACCGTAAATTTTTGGGAAAAAAAAAATAAAGGAAATATAAAAGATACGTGGCAAACTATAAATACGATAATAGGAAAGAAAAATAAAGAGTCAGTAGATGCAGTTATTAAAAAGTATTTAGGCAAAAATGAGAGTCCCATTAATAAGTAAACAAATTTGCAAATGTTTTTGTGGAAGAGGTTGAGCAAAATCATTCAAAAATTGTGATGTGACTTGTGTAAAGATGAACAGGGGAAAATAGTTTAATTAACCAGCAGAAGCAATCGGTATACATTCCTCCTATTGATGCGGCAACAGTGCAAGAAATCATCGTAGCAATGAATCCGGAAAAAAGTGCGGTTTTGATGGAATAAGGGTTAAAGAGTTGCAAAATATTAAGAATCAGATCAGTCCAGTAATTGCTTTGTTAATAAATTTATCAATTAAAAAGGGTGTGGTGCCAGATATGCTCAAGATATCAATTGTAAGGCCTGTCTATAAAAAAGGAAGCCATTATGATTATTCCAATTATTTTCCAATTGCTTTGTTGTCTGTGATCAATAAGATTATGGAAAAATTTTGTGTCTGGCTGTATAAGTGATTACTTTACGAAAAATTTTAAAATTATTAACAAAAACCAATTTGGTTTTCAGAAGGGCAAAAGTAAAATCTGACCTCTTATTAAAATTTTCCAATCTAGTAAATTAAATTAAGTGATAATTTGCATGTGGTTTGCATGTTTATTGATTTCACGAAAGCATGACACGCCAACCACAAGAAATTATTATTGCATTGGAAAATGTCGGTGTGAGGGTCCGATTTGCGATGGTTTCAGAACTATCTAGAAAATAGAAAAATAGTTGGAAAATAGGTGAAGTGTCAGTACCGCTAAAATAATAAAATCAGGGGTGCCACAAGGGTCAATCCTAGGGCCATTGTTATAAATTGGTATATGTTAATGCGATGACGCGATTCTTAAAGAAGTGTTTTGCATTTTTTTTGCCGATGACCATCAGCATTGGTTGCGATTCATAGGAGGATTTCCATTGTTGAAATGTATTTGCAAGAGGATTTTAATAATTTACTGGATGGACTCATGATGACTAAAATGAAAACTAAAATAGTTCACATTTTTTACTCCTTTAAATCGTGAACACAATGTTGCAGTTAAGTCCTATCACACTCGGTACAGTGTTTACATAATAACAATAATCAAAACTCACGTGACATAAATTGCAACTGTGATCAAGTGATTGAGTCGGTTTTACAGTCAGTGTATTTTGGGGAAACGAAGTGATCAGTGCTTTTCTTGGGGCAAAAAATATTAGTAGATTATGCAACAGGATTCGACCGTGCGCAGCACAATTGTATCATTTAAAAAATATTCTCCCCTATAGTTTACTAGGTATGGTTTATATCGCAATGGTTGAGTCAATCATCTCGTTTGCACTGTGGGCCTGGGGAAATGCCTCTCATATGTATATTTATCAAATAGAAATTTTACAGAAAAATATATTTAAAACAATTCTACCCAGTCGTATAACAGATCATTGTTCGTCAAACGAGTTATTCAAAATAATTGATTTGCTTCCCGTAAATGTTATGTTTTAAAAACCCAAATTTTATTATAATGATGATCACAAAATTAAAATTGACCATACCATACAAGAGCGCAAGCCGCCAAATGACTACAGGTTCCTTTGACAGCAAACAAAATGGTGAGCGATCTCTGAGGTTTTGTGTGCCGCAGAGTTTTAATTTTCTTGCCGCCGGAATTAAAAGAATTGGATTGGTTGAGCCAAAATCAAAAAAAGAGGGTTAAAGAGTTTCTTTGTCCAATTTAATGTAGAATTTGTTAAATTATTTTCCTTTTCCTTTTTGTCCAGAGCTCTTTTTGTATGAGTAACTGTTTCATTTTATTTTTTGTTTTGTATTCAAATTGAATTGTTTAATAAGTCTTTATAATTTTTATTGTTAAAAAATTGTCTAGGAATTTGGGCCCTGGAATCTGCATTCCGTATCTAGCATGTAACTTTAGTAGGTATGTATGTAATAATTATTTTCATAAGAATAAACCCACAGACAAGCTTATCAAAGCTTTGTGGGCAATCGAATAAAAAATTTTAATTATTAATAACTGTAAAAAAAACTTTATTGCTAATAAAATTTAAAAAAAAATTATTGTTATGATTATTATTAAGTATTATTATTATTATTATTATTATTATTATTATTATTATTATTATTATTATTATATTACTACTATTAGGAAAACGCCAAAGAGGTTGTTAGAAGAGTGAGCGTGTCATGTGTTGAGTACTCTGGAACATTTGATTTAAATTTGATAATTATATTGGTATGAATATGAACATATATATATATGAATTATATTGGCCATGAACCAAATTCAATGGCCAAGCCATTTTTTTATGATTTCGAGTTTAAAAATTTTACTTTTTTACCACAAAAATCGTTGGCTTGGCGCTCGTCAACAGGCAAAATGATCTTACTTATTTTCAAAGCGAAACTAGGGAAAGAATAAAAATCTTGGCCCCAGCTTCTATATCTCACAGCATTCACAGCCGAAGACTTTTGAAGGAGAGCTTGGCTGCCGTTTTTTTTTTTTTTTTTACAAATTTTTGTATTTTGGGTTTGGGTATTACATCTTTTGTTGTTCGTTTTTCTATCAAGGTGTGAATGATGGACTCTGAATGATTAAATTTGTTAAGTTCAAAGTTGTTTTTTTGACATTTTTGGGCCCACGGTCCCCCCAAAGATACCCCTTGTGTTTTAAGCACTAGATATTTATAATGGTTAAGAGCATGTTTAATTTCAAGCTTGTACAAATTACTACGCCTGAGTAATTACGCGTTTTGATTTTGATTTTCCCCGGTCCCAATTGCCCGGTTTTGGTTATATGAGGTACATCTGAGTGTGGCCCAAGTTTCAAAGTTCTAAGATGAACCGTTTTCTCAGTATAGCGTATTATTCATAAGAGTACGGAATTACTTACTTTTGATAATTTTGATTTTCTCCGGTACCCGTTACCCAATTTTGCTTTCCATATTCAAAAGTGATAAAGAATGAGAGATATCAAAATGTATTCTACGTTTGAAACATCTCAGTTGTAGCGTTTTCTTTGAATGATTCATTTCTTAAAGTTCAGATATGTTTTTTGTCATTTTTGGGCCCATGGTCATCCCCAAATTTAGCCCCTTGTGTTTTGGACGCAAGATATTTATAATGGTAATAGCATGTTTAATTTCAAGTTTGTACAAATAACCACGCCTTGGTAATTACGCGTTTTGATTATCATCCAAATTTTGATTTTCTCCGGTCCCTGTTACCCGATTTTGGTTTTGAAAGCAAACGTCACTGCGTCTGAAGTACATCTAAGTGTGGTCCAAGTTTCATAGTTCTAAGATTTACCGTTTTCTCTGTAGGCTAAATTAATCTCCGCGGAGAACTAGCTAGCCAGCCAGCCACCCACCCACCCAGCCACCAGCCAGCCGAAAGGAATTTGACGATGTTGAGAGCCTTTTTTAACACAGAACGAGTTGTCGGATCGGGTTGATTTTTTTTTGTATGTCATGGACCACATACCAGGTCATATACCGAGTTTCACGATTGTAACTCTTTCGGGGCGGCGTGTGCAGATAGCTGAAAACCCCCCAACTCTCGTAGCTGTATATAGGGCTGGAGTTCGTGTCGCCTAAGCAGTCGCATGCGCTTGTCTGCCGGGCGACGACCGTCGCCCTAGATCCCCAGTCATTGATCCACTGGTATGGTAATTAGGAGCCATCTTGAATAGATCAGTTTGTATGGTTAAGTAGGTTGTAGCAGTTTGTAGCCCAAATATTTTTCAAGCGTGCTCTCAGGTTGACAGGTGAGCATATTAGCCATTAACACCCAAATGATTACTAAAACTCGTATATGCAATAACTTCTTATTGTTTCTGTTTGTGCATTGTCATGCTGCACAAGCTAAAATTATATCAAACAATCCAGACAAATACTTAATTGCAAACAAAACTTAATATCAAGCATGATGAATTGAAGCGCCAAATCACCATCTTGAATAGGTCAATTTGGTACGCTTGCGTCTGTGCGGACGTATTGGAGACTGGCAATATAGCCTACTATTAGGCACCAAATCGACATGTAGATCGCAGCACTGGCGGTGCGCTACGTCACAACATGGCTGGCGTAATTGTGATTCCGGGCTGGAGCGTATATGGCGCTAACGTGTGTTAGTCGCGCCGGTTATGACAATTCGGGGATTATTTCCAATCTGATCACTAACATTTACCTTTCTCGCACACGCATTAAATAAGATGTATATTTTCATCTACGGTTTGCATTTGTTACGCTCTTATACAACCACAAGTAGGCGTAATTGCGTAGGTAGGCCAACTATAGTCAAAATCAAACCTTCCTATTCCTATATTTCTGAATGGGATAAGGATGAAATCTAAAATATTATATAATAATATCATCTTTATAGTTGGGTATATTCTTATGTTTGAGCGTAAGAACATTCAGAAAATAATTCATAAGCAGATTATTATTATTATTAATTACTACTATAAGTAAGTTGCCCGTCGAAATTGGTATTGGTCCAAGGAATTATTACCAAATTTGAATTTAGAATGTTAAGTTTTTGAAGTGAAACGAGGTCTGTTTGTTGTATCAACAAATATTTTGCAACAAATTGATATAACACTGAACAGCTGAAGTGCAAGGTGCAATATTTAACGTTTCCCGCAATAATGTAATAACAATAAATAGTACAACTTGTATTATTTTCATAATATTCCCTGAAAATGTCAATAAATTAGGCCTACATCTATGTTATCATCGGATGTTGTCAATTTGTAATCACGACAAAGTGTGCTTTATTCAGAACATGGCGAAACTTCTAAAAATACTGGCTGCAGAAAATTGGTATTTATTATGAAAAATGTAATTGAAAACGATTTTTCCGAATTTATTACTATACATAGGCCTACCTTTTTGTTGTTGATAAAAACGCACTACAGTGTAGTAATTTTGAGGTAGTCCATCACATACGAAACAAATTGAATGTAGGCCTATGTGCTATGTAGGCCTGTATGTGTAACAATTGGGAACGGTGTGATAGCCTATTGGCATAAGCATGAATTAAAATTATTGTCTGAAATTGTAAAACGCGATTTAATATGAGTGTCGGTGACGGGTAAAAAACAATAAGTATAATTATTAAAAAATGAACATAAATAAATAATAAATCTATCAAACACAACGGGAAAACTCAGTGGGTGACACCACACTGTCATCTGACTATATGTTTCGGGACTTTATCCCTGGACTTAAATGTAAGAATAATGTTTTTATTAAGAGTAGGCCCTACCGAAATTTAAATTGAGATCACGATAATTTAAAAGTTGTTATTTAAGTGTAAAGAGTTGTATTTTAAAAGAGAAATGTAGGCCAATGCTTAACCATTCGAGAAATAACCCTTGTGTCAGGTGTCCACTTTATGGTGCACTTACAGGCCCCATTCTTTCATTTAAAATTTGTTTTGTTGTGATAACCATAGCACAAATATGTCTTTATTTTATTTCTAACGTTCAACATCCGTAAACAAAACGTATCACGCCGAAAACTCAACTTTTAGTTACATCTACACGTTCTTCCACGTTATTTGCCGCTGTGTCTACTCGAATGATCACTACTGCTCGGGTTCTACGTTCCGCCAACAGGGCCGCGCTAGTGTGCTTTTTGGTGCCGAACATCGAGCTTATATTGGGTAGAGGGAGCATCGCGCATACCTGGCAGCGCGGCGAGTTGAAGCAAACATATCCACAGCGCGGGCAGCGGGAAAGTCACGTGACATTGGTATCTTTTGAACTCTGCTGCTATAGCGCGCAAGGCTATAACGATCGCGCAAGCCTACATTTCCAGAGAATCTGTCAGTTCCCACTCTTTTTCTAAGGATTCATTCATTCAGAACTACAGCTAAGAAACAAACAATTATTTTTGTATCCAAACAACTTACTAATCGTGAATATTGGTCGTTGTAGGTCTATGTAAATCCCCTTTTTAGGCCAACGTCTTGATCTACACGGTTTATGTGGGCGAAATTAAATAATAATTAATATTTAATTATTATTAATATTGGACATGTGTATTTTGTTTGTGGCATGTTATTTGTGTGAACAATTTTAATGACTTTTTACTAGATAGGATGTAATCATAGGCAAAGCCGCCTAGACTATCTTTTGCATTATCAAACATTATAGCAAATTCCCATTAAAAGATGTATTATATTTCCTTATTTTTCATCGCCTTGCCTGCTGTAGGCCTCTTTTTATTTAGTTATGATATTATATTTTAAAATTTTTGAAAAATAAAAATTATATTAAAGCTGTACAAGACTTAAAATAATAAATGGATAACATCAATTTTGACACCTATCAACAGACTTCGAATATAAATAATATTATAATATAATATTTTGTAGAATGCCCACTGTAGAGTACACATCAGATTTAACCGGTATGACCCAGGTGACTAGTTAAGTTAATTAGATATGATATTATATTTTAAAGTTTTTGAAAAATAAAAATTATATTAGAACTGTACAAGACTTAAAATAATAAATGGATAACATTAATTTTGACACCTATCAACAGACTTCGAATATAATACTATTATATAATATTTTTGTAGGGTGCCCACTGTAGAGACACATCAGATTTAGCCGGAATGACCCTGGTGACTAACTAGGTATGTTGCTGATAGGACCATTGTGAAAGGATGTCCGAGGGCTATTCAGGGGACTCAATCCCTTGCATTCGATTAAGGAAAATCTTGTCAAAAACCTTCAGTTAAGATTGTTAGTCTCGACGGGATGCGAACCCGTGACCTTCCGAATCAGAGTCAAGAGGTTCGGGTTCGAATCCGTCGAGAACGGCAATTCTACTGAAGGTTTTTTAGAAATATTGATTAAGGTGTAAGCATTGGGCTTATCTCATATGACGGACGAATTATAAAGAAATAGTAATTCTTGCTGCTCAATAACAAGTAAATAAGAAGACACCAGTAATAGCAAACATGCACTTGACATAACTTAGGTGGGCACTGGGCAGTCTTGAAAATAAGTATTAACCCTGTAAACAAGAAACAAGTAGGCCTCACACTCATTAGCCTATTGTTAGGGTAGGCATGTTAATTTCATTACAAAATATTGATAAAAATAATTTACAATTTTGTTATAATCATAATAATAATAATAATAATAATAATAATAATAATAATAATAATAATAATAATAAATTCAATTTTATTTAAAATATTTTTTCAAAGACAAATACACGATTAAAAACAATAAAAACAATCATAATTACAATAATCATGATTAGAAGATCAGCTTGAGGTTCTGAACATAGTTTGATGTAGTCATCGAACTAAGATGGTCAGGTTTCTTGTCCTGAAACTGTATCTTCACAGGGATTTTGCACTCCGTCGAATGGTTGTGATTTAAGAACTTGACGGAGAATGGGATCACTTGGTTGGGTTTTTGCAGTATAGGAGAGCCTGGATGTGGTCCGAGAGAATGTGGCGCAGTTCTGGGTAAAAAATTCATGTTTCTCGTAGTCATACTCGCAAGGAGTGTCTTCCTCATAAATCTCTGCATACTTCGGGTTGTATTGGAAGGCAGTGAAGAACTTGACGGAGAATGGGATCACTTGGTTGGGTTTTTGCAGCAGGAGAGCCTGGATGTCTACGTGCGAGATGGTGCTGTACCACAGAACCGTGATAGATGTCCTTGTCTTGACGATGTACAATATTTGTTCACAGGGAAGGTAGTTAACTCTCCCGATCCAGAGGTAGTAGAGTAATCATTTCGTCTCTCTTCGATCGTGGCGAAATGGCGAAATAATAATAATAATAATAATAATAATAATAATAATAATAATAATAATAATAATAATAATAAATAATATAATAATTGGGAAATTAAAATAGCTTGGAATTGCATCACTTTTGAGTCAGTGCCTGCCTCCCAATTTCCTCTGTCAAAAGATTCATTATAATAAACTACAATCACAGGAGGCACAATACGACCTAACGGTTGACGCGCCTTAAAAATAATAAACTTCATCTTCTCACAAAATGTTTCGAACTATTTTTGTATGCGATGGTGGGAGTAAAAGTATCTCTTTAGTGAGCCATAATTTACTCTTGAGTCTTGATTTCATTCTTTGGAAAACTGTAAAAAAAACTTCACATTATATTTTGCAAATGCCTATGTCTAAATCTAATTGTAATTAATTGGTTTTTAGGTTTAGGTAGGCTTAGGCCCTAAGAACAGGTCAACTCTAGGCCAAACTGTATACTTATGATGACCCAATGGTGGTTAACGGTGTCACATATTTGCTGATTATTAATTAGTTATTGGCCCTAGGCGCACAAAATCTTACTAAAATATTAAAAATAAAAAGCAGTATTACATTCCTGTGAAACGAATACTGCCGCTTTTGAATTCTCTTCTTTGCATTCAAAAGCACAGCAATACCAGACCATTTTATATGTAGACAAGGCTACAGCATCACCGCCGTTACCAATGTCACGTGGTCTTGGGGGCTCGTCTCGCCTCGATATGTTGCTTCACGATCGTGACGTCATGCTCCCTCTACCCAAATATAAGCTCGATGGTGCCGAATAGATGTTAAAATCATTGGATATCCTCTCCAATTTAACTCTCAACTCCGTCAAATAAATTTCAAAATTCGTCGCCAAAACGGGAAGAAAAATATAAAGTCCGAGCAGCAGTAAATCAACCAGCGGAAGGGTTCTCACCACCGCTAGAAGAAACAGAAACAAACAAACAAATATCATTGAGCAAAGGTCACAGGCGTGAAAGCGTACTGTTTTGGCTTAGTTTTGGCTATGTCTCCTTAACAAATAGAGATTTTAACCTTTAGATTGCTTAATTCAGTAGAAATATAATTCAATGCTATATTTGATGGAGGTACGATTACATGTGCTGGTACAGGATGAACTGGTGACGAGGGACATATTTGACTCTGTTTTTAACTCCCCAGGGGACAAATGCAAGTCGTTCAACCTGACGAGCAGAGGCCACGGCGAGTGGGAATACCTCGCGCTGGCCCTGGGCAAGTCCGTCTTGATGCTAGGTGGCGGAGGATATCATGACGTGGCATGTAAAGTACCTATCATATTTTTTCCTTCAATCTGTTTCAATAATATTTTATCCATTAATGTTCCATATAGGGGTGTGCAAATACAATTTTTAATTTCGAATCCAAATCTCGAATCCCAAGCCAAAAGATTCGCGAATTCGAATTCGAACTGGTTTACCTTACATGGAACAAGTAACATAAAGAAATGTCATAATTTCATGGTCCTGTGCTGTTTTTCATTGTTTTTACCACGTTTTCGAGACTCGGTGACCTCTTCAGCCAATCAACAACACTTCGTCCATCCAGCCTTTTCTGAACGCGAAGTATTTCGACCAACGAATCGAATTCGAATACTAAAAGATTCGATTCGGATTCAATAATTTTGTTGCTTTGCACACCCCTAGTTCCATATATTGTAAGTGTTAGTGTACACTTCAACAGTAAAATTAATCAATTACTCAATTGCCATTGAGTAATAATAATTAATATTTTTTTAGATAATTTTTATGAGAAGCCTGCCCAGGGTGTAATTCATGCCCCTCTTCAGGTGTCTAACTAGGTATGTTGTGGATAAGACAATTGTGAGGGGATGTCCGAGAGCTGTTTAAGAGGACTCGATCCCTTGCATTCGCATTAACGCCTGAGGAAAACCTCGGAAAAAAACCTTCAGTTAGGATTGCTGGTCTCGACGGGATTTGAACCCGGGACCTCCTGAATCAGAGTCGCGCGCTTAACGCTCGAGCCAACACTGTCGGTTTGCCATCGAGTATTTGGCATAGCGTAATATCGTGCATCTTGCAGTTGAAATCAAGCAAAATAATTAAAATGTTTATATAATTATGTATCGTCATATTAACTGCAGGGCTTTCATTAGGCCTGGGCAAGAACATCTTTTTGGAATATTTGGATGAGCGTAGCGAGCGAAGCGAAGATTCCATTTCACTACACTGGAGAAAAAAATCCGGAATGTTTTTTTTTTTTTTTCTTTTTTTTTTTTTTTGTATTTTTGTGTGTTTGTTAACACGATTCCGGCTAAACCGATACTCCGATTGCGATGAAATTTTATGGAGGCCTTCGAAATCTCTGAACTTAGAACTGCCACGTTTTTGAGCGCAATCGGGAAAATTTTTCTTATAAAAAACACAATTTTACGATTTTTTTCGATTTTTAAAAAAATTCTTCGACTTATAACACTTACATGCTTTATCCGATTGTAATGATTTTTTAACAATACCTTAATTTTATGAATTAAGATATTCGTGTGAAATTTGAGCGTAATCGAAAAATTATTTCTCATGAAAATCGAAATTTTACGGGTTTTTTCTTTTTTAAAACAATTCTTTGACATATAACACCTACATGCTTTATCCTATTGTAATGATTTTTTTATAGAACCTTAATTTTATGAATTAATATACTCGTGTAAAATTTGAGCGCAATCGAATAATTATTTCTTATGAAAATTGCAATTTTACGATTTTTTTCTTTTTAAAAAATTACGTAAAAATTACGATTTATTAAAAAAATTAAGTTAATTTTTAATTTAATTTAATTTAAAAAAAATCTTCGACTAAGTAATGATTTTTTCACAGAACAACAGAAAATCCGCGTAACACAATGCAGCTCAATGCACCAATTACGCTCATCCAACAACGCGGCGGGACTTAAGCGTTTTCCTAGTAATACATAACATATACAATATTTGTCAACTGCCAAGTTTCACGTTAAAACATCTATAATGTAACGACTCTTACATTTATATACTCTCATATACACTAGGAAAACGCCAAAGTCGTTGTTAGACGAGTGAGTGAGCCATGTGTTGAGTACCTGGTAACTAACATTCTCTTTCATAGGCTAGAGTGGCGCATTATGGTCTTACAGTTGACGCGCCCTTATACCAACTATACTTAAAAACCCTGTTACCGTATTCCAGGAAACAAGAGAATGTAGATAGCGCGCGCGTTCGTCAATATGGCCGCTCGTTCGGGGGTAGTCTAGCTGACAGCTTAGGCGCAATACATGTAATAACGTTGAAAACATTGTGTTTGAACGCATATTTAAAGTGGTGTAATGCTAAAAATTACTGTAAATCAACTTAAAGTTAGTATTCGAGCCATTATGGATTGGAGAAGGATCGCGGACATTAATTTAATGAGAAGTAGTTTTTAATGCAAACGACATCATCTTTTATTTATTTATTTATTTATTTATTTATTTATTTATTTATTTAACGTCTATCCTATTCAGTTATAAAAACTGATTTACAAAGGTGGACAACTAAATAAATCTAATTACATAGATGCAGAAACAACAATAAACTACATTTTCGTAAATATTTGAAATAGTAGCATTACAACAACAATGCATTTAAACACAACAATTTTTGGTAACGAATAAAAAAAAATACATCATATGCATTTAATGAATGAATCAAATATAAAAAAAGGGTGTAGAATGAAAAGAAAAGAAAGGGGAAAAAAAGGAAAAAAAAAAAAAAAAAAACATTAAAAAAGAAAAACGAAAAGAAAAAACTGATTTATTAGACGATCCCACTCAAACGAATATGAGGTTTGCCAAAAATCAGGAACAGCAAATCAGGGAGTATAATCAAAAACTTTCGCGGAAGAAACCACCGAACGCGAAATCTTTATTCTTATTGTGATCAATCTTCATTTTTGTGTTCAAATCTTGATAACATTTTAGTCCAAAAAATCTTGACTCATATATATAATTATATCAGATATATAATTATTTAAAATTGTTCATGTCAAACTGATCACAGCAATGATACAGGACACCTAACTCAAGTTGCAAGCTCCATCAGTGGGCGGCAACCAGACAATCTAGAAAATAATAAATCAAAGCAATAATGAACAAACAAAGAGAAAAGCAAAATCATTAACAAGAACTTATGAAGGTTAATTAACATTTCACAAACACACAGACAATAACCTACAAATAAATAGTAAAAATCAATTCTTTGCTCTTTGATTCATTATCATTGCTTCAATTTTACTTTTAAATTGTACAATTCCTAGATCAGTAAACTGGCTTCTAATATCATAAGAAATTGAATTCCAATAGGATACGCCTCTGTACATAAATGACTTTCTAAATGCTTCAGAATTTAATCTAGGAACTTCCAATGAGTTTATTAAAGTAAAATTTCTATCTCGATCAACAATTTTAAAAATATTTGTCAGAATACCTAAAAACATATCTTTCAATACTTTGTATGTATTTACCAGCACGCTATACTTCATCCTCTCCTCAATCGTGAAACAATCAGACTGCAAATCTTGGCTCAAGGGAAATGAATCAAACAGATGGTCAATTCTCTTCTGAAGTACAACATACTCAGTAGAAGGTCTTACTGCCCAAACCACTAAGCAAATCAATAACAGAGTGAATATAAGAATCTACAATAACCTCAACATTCTCTCAGTTACAAACCTCTTTATTCTACTTATAATTCCAATTACTGATGATACTTTATTACACACATATTCATAATGTTTCTTAAAATTTAAATTACAATCTAAGAAAACTCCAAGATATTTAAATTCATACACTCTAGAAATTAATTTACCATTACAATTTAACGTCAAATGAATATCATTCATGCTTCTATCATTAGCCTTATGAAAAATCATAAAATTTGTTTTGCTATAATTAATATCAAGTTCTTGAGTTTTAAACCAATCATCCATCCTCTTTAGAACTCTTAAAGACGTCTTACGATCTCTTCGACATCCACACCTTCTAAATAAATACCAAGTCATCAGCATATAAGATATAATTGATGCCTCCCATTATAGTAGATATGTCATCTATATAAAGAATAAATAACAGGGGTCCTAATATTGATCATTGGGGTACTCCACAAAATATATTAAATACTTTAACTATATTTTAACTATATTTTGCAAGATTTATAAACATTTTTCTATTTAAAAAATAATCCAACAAAATTGATAACAAATAAGGAAGTACGTTATACCTGGTTTTTAATTTTATTAAAATAGGTAAAAAAGGGTACTGAATCAAATGCTTTCTTTGTGGTTGCACAGTCAATGATGGTAAAACTATAAAGTGTGGCCTACCTACAGTGATGTGACTGGCTGTTGGTCAGCTGTATGAATGTGTTTAGGGCCTACGGTCAGTTGTTTCTAGTAGACTTTCGAAAAATGGCTTGACAAACTTTTTCACATTGTAATAATTAAGACACCATTTGTGTTGTATGTTTATGAAGTGCTGACAAAATACTTACGCTAGGCCTAGCAGTGCTGAATGGCTGAAAATGGGCGTACGGCTGGCCAACATTACACATCGACCTTATTTCCGTTTTGTTTGTTAATTTCATTCTATGTTATGTTCCAAATTAATCCTCAATTACAATAAATACACTCAGCACTTCACACGGTCGTTGGTGGCACAGGATGAACCTTGTGATTCACTTCATATAGCACTTTCCACACTTTTATTATCTCCGATTTAGAATTGCGTCCGCGACGAGGCCGAATGATATGAAATCATTTGCAGAAAAACATGTCTCAATAGAACGGTAAAAAAAAAAACGACCTAACGTAGATTTGAACTATCAACCTTTCGCATAGAACTCAAATGCGCTACCACTTGCCACAATGCACAGTGCTGTTTGGAGCTTTTAGCCTATGCTAGGTGGTATCGTTGATGACCGTACGACGAATAGTGCATAATTATTCCTAAAGCTGACCTTACGATACGAATTTTCTGATAGTTAACACCTTTTGTTGATTGAACAGTAGGCCTACACAATATTGAAAATTACACCGTAATCTAACAATGATACCCATTTTTAGTGCTTTTCGTCGTAAAAAGCACGATTTTTGTGAATTTCGGTGTTATTATGTAATTTACACATATTTCGGTTCAATTTTGTCATTTTCTGTTTTAGATTTGATCAATTTATGCTCATTTTGTGAAATTGAATGATTTGCACATGTTTCGGTTTTATCTTCAGTAGCGAAATACACATACCTCTACTAATAAATGATCTGAGGAAGATTTTTTCGCGACCAAGCCAACCCTGTAGGGATTTGTGTGGAATTTAAAAAATGTCAATCGGTTCATTGGAATCTTTTTGTTTTGACATCACCAGGATCAACCAGGATAAACAGGAAGAGAAGGCGTCGAAGAATACCACTGCTCCTGGGCTTTCCCTTCCTCCAGCCTAACGAAGCGGCCTTCCGGCTGGGCCCATGGACGCCCATCCTCGGGGACGGACAACTGCTTAACCAGGGACCCGATACCAGTAAGTTATCTACCTGGGCTTCAACACTGTTACATCTAGTGATGTGGATTCACCGTGAATTTATAACTCTGGTTAATTTACCAGTACATTTATAATTTACCAAAAATGGTAAAATCTTGATTTTGGCCATATTTGGCAAAGACGTAAATAGTTTTTTGTGATGACAAGGAAGGTGTATATCAATTAAAAGAGCTTATATTCACCCTTATATTTATTTACTGTTCCATACAAAGTACAAACTAAACAATAATATATTGATTTAATTATCTTTGTATGGTTAAATAAATGAATAAATAGAATAAATAAATAAATAAATTGTATTTAGAGTCTACCCACTCAGTTATATAACTGATTTTCAGTGGGGGACAGTAAAAATATTAGTTACATTCGAATGAATAATTTAGCCTACTCAGCTAATGAAATATACTGGAGTATGTCTAGCTACAGAAAAGCTCTTTTCAGATTTATTGATTGAAATTTTTAAAGTGTTAATTGACTTATTACCACTGCATTCTAGTTGTGTAGTAGGTTCTTATTAGTCTTTAGAATATAATGATGTCAATTTTTTAAATTTTACCATTTTACCGATATGCTCGGTAAATTTACGGTAAATTCACCACTATCACTAGTAATCACTAGTTACAATATCAGAACATTGCTTAATAGTAGAGGTGGACCGATACCGATATGGAGAATTGGCCGATACCATCTCTTCAACTTTAGTTCAGCCAATTCACATATGTTTGTATTTGTTTGTACCTATTTCATTTCAAGTTGTTTACCAGTAGATAGGTAGGCCTACATTCCTTTCCACCTTTACAATCCTGCAAAGTTTTTAATCTCATATTGTTACATCTTAATTTCTAAGTAATTCTGAATAAATAGGTATCGGAATCGGTATCTGTTCGTGTAGAGATATTGCAGAGAAGTTGACAACTAACTAATTATAGAAGGATTAATAAGACACTTTATTCAAAGCAAAACACGAGACAATAACACTGACGCTCGTCCGACGCGGACGCCATTGAAATACAGAACTACCAACATAACAACATGAAATATTACTAGTATAGTTTGGGCGCGCTGTTCAAGTCCATATTTAACACTCCGCCTCAGCACGTCCCAAAGTTCTTTACAACACAAAGTTCTTTACAATGCAAAGTTGGTCCTGCAACTCTCCAAAGCGAGTTCCACAGATCGCCTTAGTCAGAATATCCGCCTTTTGATCTTGTGTTGGGATGTAGACCGCCTCAATCTTCTTTTCTTCCACCAATCGCTTGCCAAATTTGCCTTGTACTTCCAGCAAGTAATTTGACTGATGTAGAAACACTCCATCTTCCTTCTTCTCAACATTGATGCCCAAAAAAAATTTTAGATCACTAAGGTCGGTAATTTGGAATTCAGCACATAAGTCGTTCTTCAAGTTCTTTACGCTCTCTTGACTTCCAGTTATCAAACAATCGTCAACATAGAGTAGAAGATACAACTCTTCATCTTCTTTCGCATATAAACAGGGATCGTTTAGTGACGGTGAAACCCCTTTTTCACTAGAAAATCATTTATTCGTGCATTCCAGATGCGTGGTGCTTGTTTAAGTCCGTAAAGAGCACGCTTTAGACGACACACTTTATTTCCGTCGCTAAAACCAATTGGTTGTTTCATGTAGATTTCTTCCGAAACTACACCGTGTAAGAACGCGTTTTTAACGTCCATTTGCTGCATACATAGACCCTTATGCAAAGCAACTGCAACAAGTGTACGTACAGTGGCAAGACGTGCCACAGGGGCATACGTGTCATTGTAATCAAAACCCCTTTTCTGTGCACAGCCTTTCACTACTAATCGAGCCTTGTATTTCTCGACATCTCCACTTGCATTTCTTTTGACTTTAAAGACCCACTTGTTTGCAATAGCTTGCCTACCAGGTGGCAAATCCGTTAACTCCCAGGTATTGTTTTCTTTTAACGCATTAATTTCCTCTTCAGCAGCTTTCTTCCATTCTACCTCATCACTTCTGCCTGAAATTTCATCAAAGGCCTGAGGCACGTTGTCCACGAACGAACAAAGAGCGAAGGCGGTGTACTCATCCATGTACTTTGGTGCACGGACAACTCGCCCTGAACGTGTTTTAATGACATCGTCTTCTTCTTTCTCTTCCGTTGTCACTTCTGGTTCTTCCCTTTGGATTTCTTGAACTTCATTTTCCGGTTCTTCACGTAGAATAACGTCTGTATATTCACTAGGTATATCTCCGCCTGACTTGGACACCTTCGTTTTACTCTTGTAAAAGTAGTCAGTTTCATCAAAGATAACATCATGACCGATGTAGAGTTTCTTGTCACCCTCATTCCACAATCGATAACCATTCGATGCATACCCAACCATGACACACTTTTCAGATCTCGAGTCCAATTTTCCGATGAGTTCTCGTGGAACTCTGAGATAAGCGGACAACCGAAAACTCGAAGCTTTCGATACTAACTTTTCTACCATACCACAGCTCAGCTGGTACTTTATTTTTTAGAGCTATCGTAGGGGCACGATTGATCAAATACACCGCAGTGTAAATAGCTTCCGGCCATAAGTTCTTAGGTACACTACTGTCAAGTAACAGACACCTAGCCTTTTCCATAATAAAGCGATTCATACGTTCCGATACTCCGTTCTGCTCGGGAGTGTATCGTACAGTACATTCATACTGGATACCTTTACTCTTAAAGTATTGTTCCATTGCTTTATTTACATATTCCGTCCCATTATCACAACGGAAACGACTGATTTTGTGGTTCAAGAAGTGTGCTGTAGCCATAGCTTCATACTCCTTAAAGTATTCCAGCACCTCCGATTTGGCCTTTATAACATAGGCTACTGTGAAATGAGTAAAGTCATCAATAAACGTTACGACATACCTTGCTCCGTCTTGTGCAACTGGTTTGATCGGTCCCATCACGTCACTATGAATTAACTCCAAGGGTCGTCGAGCACGAACACGTTCTTTATTGTGGGGCAATTTTGTTTGTTTACCTTTCACACAAGTTTCACAAACCTTCTTTGTTGCTGTCGTCACTGCAAGTCCATCCACTTGCTTCCCTAGAACTTTAAGTTTACGGTTACTTATGTGTCCTAGCCGCACATGCCACAGTTCCGGAGTCTCTGCCAATAACATTGGCACTTCTGACGCCAGTTGAAAGTTGAAGCCGTACAACTGCCCAACTCGTTCACCTTGAGCGAACTTCAAATTTCCTTTCGAGATGACAGCTTTTCCCTGTTCAAACACGATTTTATAAGAACGCGCTTCTAATCTTCCCACTGACAGCAGGTTAAATGTAAAGGGGGTCAACAACACATCATGTATTGTTAAGGGTTCAGTCCCTTTCCCAATGTCAACTAACACGTGTAACTTCCCCTTTTTGTTCACACTAACCTTCTGCCCAGAAGCAACAGTGATATTCAGTGGGTCAGACAGTTCCTCCACACTGTATAGTAAATGTGCATCCTCACTGCCTCTCATGTGCTGAGATGCCCCAGAGTCTAGATAAAACTGCATTGTTCCTGACCTTGTTTTCACTTGAAGTGAAGTTGCTGCCGCTGACACTGCAAACGCAAACGTGAGGTCTTTGGAATCTTTTTTTTGCGACCTGTGCTTTAGGCCTAGACGAATTTTTCAGATTAGGACAATCCACACGTCGGTGGCCTACCTTTTTACATTCGTGACATGCATATGGAAAACTTTTCTTCTGCATTGGTTTGAACGTCGACTTCTTTGTGTTTTGTGCACTGAACACAACTGATGACGATGAATGTCCCGCATCATTACTTGATGTGCGCTTGGATTCTTCTTCCAGGAGGCGATTTTTTACAAATGACATTGACAGTGTCTGTGATGACAAAGTCTCTATTGCGGTTACTACATTATCAAATTCAGAAGGCAACGTTAGCAACAAGTGACACACTATGTCCGTTTCTTCTAAAGTAGCACCAGTCTGTTTTAACTCCCGCACTAGCTTGTCAAATTGTAAGAAATAACAGCAAATTCCCCACGGAAGGGTTAAATTTCATCACCAACAACTTCTTACGCAAAAGTAGTTGACTTGCCACGCCTTTCATTTCAAAAGTATTTCGCAGTTTAAACCAAAATGTCATAGCACAAAGTACAGTCTTTGACATACTGCAAATGCGAATCAGCTATACGCATAATTATTTGTGTACGACACTTTTTCTCCTTCTTTACTAATTCATCAATGTCTTTCCTTTCTACGAGTGCTTTCAGCTTTTCTTCCGTGTCTTCCTGCACGCATTGCAGTACCTCCAACTCGTCCAACACGGTCTCCAATCGGAACTTCCAATTCGAGAAGTTATCGCCGTTGGTCAGTGGCTCTTTGAGTCTGTCTTCGGACTCCATAATTAGCCTAGTTATTTTGTCCAGAACGTCTGGTACCCATAACCTTAGAGATATTGCAGAGAAGTTGACAACTAACTATTTATAGAAGGATTAATAAGACACTTTATTCAAAGCAAAACACGAGACAATAACACTGACGCTCGTCCGACGCGGACGCCATTGAAATACAGAACTACCAACATAACAACATGAAATATTACTAGTATAGTTTGGGCGCGCTGTTCAAGTCCATATTTAACAGTTCGTAAAAAAGTCGTATCGGTAAATCCTGGTATCGGTCCATCTCTACTTAATAGTATATGATTCAAGGAGAATGCTCCAATCAGGTTTTAATCAACAAAATGTTATCACTTATCAGTAGAGGTAGTGAAAAATGGTGATAACGAAATTCGCGATTTTTTAAAAATGTCCTGTTTATTGCCTAAAATGTAATATTGTCGACAAATAACATCATTTAGAGGTGGAAAAAAACATATTTTGAAAACGCGAATTTCGCGAAATTTTGCGTATAGCTCGAAATAACGAACAAAATTGTATCAAACTGGTCAAAACGCGAATAAAATCGCGAAATTGAACCTTTTAGTGTGCAAAATGTGAGGCGATATTGGAGGTGCCGGTCCAGACCAAATATTACGCGTGCGGTAGGCGGTACCGTGACGTCACGGGCTTCACGGAAATAGACCTCCAAAATAACTGCGCGTGTCACGGATTCCGCAAAAATAGTCCACCAAAATAACAGTGCATATAATTTTATTTTTATTTTTTAGTAACGTTTTTGACAAATTTTTTGAAATCGCAAAAAACGCGGAATTTGGGTCTTTTAAAACAAAATTTGGGTTTTTATATCACCATTTCTCATTACCTCTACTTATCAGGAATGCCTGATTGGTTTCATCTTGGATTGTTTAGGTAATATAGTACTTTTTAATATGTTTCAAGTATTTTTATACCAGTAGGCCTTGTTTTATCAAATCTAATGTGACTATTGAATTATTTTACAAAAACCTTCATCCATGACTGTGGTCCCGTGGTGGACCTTGGTCTTCTACCAGGAATTTCGAATTCCATCATCCTTCTCGGTAATCTCGATCTTTCCATTCTTTTGACATGTCCGAACCACTTTAATCTTCTCTCTCCAATTAGCTCCATTAAGTTTCTCACGCCTACTTGATCTCAGATATCCTCATTCCGTATTCGGTCCCATCTAGTCTTACCTTCAATGCTTCTCAAGAACTCTTGCTCTCATGCAAACATTTTCATTATTTTTTGTCGACAATCACCTCTATTTTAAATTGGTATGTTTTACTTTCTCATATTCTCTACTCTTCCTACCATCAATACTGACCTCCTCTGTGCTCTAAGCGTCCCCCGCCGTGATTGCTTACACTAGGAAGCTTCGCAAACGCTTTTTTTAGTCGCGTTGATGGATGAGCTTTTTAATTATAAAATGTTAATATTAATTTAAAATAATAAAAACATATTAACACGGCCCATACAAAGCAATCATTAGGTCTGTTGGATCTTTGATTGTTTGTAACAAGGCTGTGAGTAAGGTATAAAATCTCCTGTGAAGTTTTCATACAAGGCTGTGAGAAAGATCTAAAATCTATATTTTCGTGCTATTTGGGCGGATTCTGACCAAACGGGTGGGGCTACAACGTTCATATTTCACATGGACATTAAGGTAAGGGTGATGTATTGACTTTTAAAAGAAAAAGTTGAAAAAGTTAGCCAGAATCTTTTAATTTGAGTTTTTTGAGGTGTTAAATATTAAAACCTTTATTTCTATAGATTCTGGCTAACTTTTTCAACTTTTTCCTTAAAACGTCAATACATCACCGTTACCTTAATGTGCATGTGAAATATGAACGTTGTATCCCCACCCGTTTGGTCAGAATCGGTCCTAATGTCACGAAAATATCGCACTAAAAATCGAAAAAAATCGTAAAAGAACGATATTCATGAGAAATATTTCTTCGATTGTACCCAAAAACGTGACAAGTCTAAGTTCAGAGAAAATGAAGGTCGTGTCAAATTTTCATCAAGATCGCATATGCCGTTTGTCCGGTAGAGAGCGAACAAACGGACGGAAAAACAAAAAAAGAAAAAAACAAAAAACAAAAAAACACCCGAGCTCAATTTTTTGGGGGGTTGGTGAAATTGAAGTCTTCGCTTCGCTCATCCAATAATATTATGTCGACCTCTGCTTGTTTTACATGATAATGACCTTGTGCTTTATGGCAATTTTTCCTTTTCAAACAAACTTTGTGGAATAATCTTTGCTATTAATATGGCGCCCAAAACTAATATAAATAATAACTAACTTTGTTTCTATTGTACTTACTGACTGAGTACGGTGTGGAGATCGACCATGAACTGTAGAATGGTTTTAGTTCAATGATCTTTAAGAGGAGTCGCTGAGGCTGGTGCGGATACGAGTTCCCAGGAAAACGGTTTACAACACCGTTATCAAATTTCACTCTAACGTTAATAAAGATGAATCTATGATATCCAGTACACGTATTCCTAAATTAAGTCATTGATTTTGAATTAAAAATAAGTGAAATCATTGAAATTTACTCCATTTAAAAAAAAATTTATTCCAAGTGTACAGATTTTTTTAAACTCAAATTTGTACACTGGATATCAACATTTAAATCAATGTGAAAGGGCAGGTTAATTTGGTTTTATCATAAAATAAACGGTTTGGTGGGAATTTCTAAATTGGAATCCATGTTTTGAATTTCCCATTTTTTTCACGTTTTGGACTTATGTCTTGCAATGGATCTTTAAGACTTATTTTTTTAAACCAATTGCAGATATCATTATAATTTATATAAGTACTTTATTAACATCCATGCAAAATTTGGTAATGATATTACCAACCGTTCAGCAGAAATCATCAACACCTGAGTGTGCGCATTTGAGTTGGGCCAAGCTCAGCGTCTTCTCTTTTTATTGATACTTGTTTATTGTTAAGTTTTTTTTTGTTTACCTACCATAAATATTTTAATTTACATTACGCCTATCCTTATTTCACAACGCTTATTTCAAAATTTGAATACCATATTGTGCCGAATATAGGGGTTAGTTAGGGGGTCCCCCTAACTTTGGTCATTGAAATTCAAAAAAAGAAATTTCAAAATATTTCATTTTACGCGCCGTTATTCCTGCGGTCTATTTCCGCAGAACTTATGCCGACGTTGTTTTTCCCTCGGCCTATTGATGCGGAGCCCTTGATGACGTATTGTATCTCTATGCGGACTGGTTCTTATCGCCCAGTTATCTGTTCTGCATCACACTTCCCTCGTCAGTTGGCCTGGAGATAGTGTCGCGTCCTCCGTGCACGCCGTATTCTTGGCGCCGCGCCAGACAGAAGCAGTGAACTATATGTATTTCCTTGTCACAATTTGGTGTTTGAAATTAGCGCGTAAAAATGCAGATGCTCGCATATTGGCCGAGGAGGGATTTTGAGACCTAAAATAATGAAAAAAAGGTCGGACTATATTCGGTACTGTACGGTAATAGTATAATAATAACTTAATAAGGCACTTGTGTTATATGGGGCCTTGCTCTATCTTGCTTCCAGCAATGTGTATGTTGTCAAAATGTTCTTTACATAGGTCTATTGGAAATGAATAATAAAATTAATACCTAATAATGTAATGGTTATTTTCTAGGTAATGAAACCCCCATGAAACACACCCGCATGCCAAGAGGAAAACTGATCTATTGTTCCACAAGAAGCCCACTGGTTGCAAGGAGCTGCACGAGTGTCCATTCTGCTGCATGAGATATGATGTGTTGACCCTCGATAGGGAATTACAGTATAAGCCTTCAAAGATAAGTTTTAATTTTGTTTAAAACAAACAATACAAGTGCAAATCAAATCAGAAAAAATATGTAATACCTTTTAACAATCACTCAATCAATGTCACAAGTTTAAATTACATTGTTTACTCTGATGCCAGGGTTAATAAAGAGTAAATGAGGGTAAATTTTGCAAACTACATAATATGTTTTATTTTAGACATTAAGCAATATCCAATCAATCAATCATTTACTTATTTATTAACCAGTGGCGTATCCAGGAATTCATAAGGGGGGGGGTAACCAATTGTTTATAGATGTACCGAAGGCCAAATGGGGGGTCCAGGGGGCTTTTTCTACGTCATTTTGGTGATAATCTGTGCTTTTTAAGGCATCACAATTACCAAACATTTTATATTCTAAAATCATGTTCTTAATCAAAGGGTTTTCTCTATCATGGTCATTTTGGTGAAAAAATGTGCATTTTAAAGCATCACCAAATTTTTATGTACTAAAATCCTGTTTTAGGCCTAATCTAAAATTTTCCTCTTTCAAGATCATTTTGGTCAAATTCTGTGCGTGTTAAAGCCTCACAATAACCAACTTTGTCTCTACTAAAATCCTCTTTTGGTCAGATGGTAATTTATCTTTAGTATTGCAATAAAACAGTTATTCTATATTTTCAATTCAAACGTGAAAGTGCACTTTCACACTGTTTTTTGGAAAAGGAGGGGGGAGGGGGTTGTCCCCCCTTCCCCCCCCTTGGATACGCCACTGGTACTAACTTAACACATGAGTTTTGTGTGGGATTTGTCAGAGCACCGGAAATAATCTTTTAATGCATAAGCCCACTGTGTATTCCTATTCCTTTCTGCCCTCGTGAGTCTGCATGTGGGTCCTGATACCATGTTTACTCTTAAAACTCTTTGAACATATGTCACACAGGAAATGTCTGGACTTCAAATGTATCTTAGAGTGTTTCTGCAAATCATATAAAGTCCACCATTCTTTAGAGCAGGTCGGGCACTTGAATGCTTTCTCCTTTAAGTGTGCACGTTGGGTGTGATAATTTAGGTGTGACTGACGAAAGAAGCCTTTGTTGCAAATCTTACACACTGCTTTTGTGCGCGGTCCATGATATCTCGAGTGGTCTCTGAGAGCTCTCGGATATTTGAATGTCTTGTCGCAAACTTTTCACGGAAATGAGCTTGTCGTAACGTGAGAAAACATGTGGTTTTTCAAAACTGATGGTCGAAAAAAACTCTTGGCACATATCTTGCACCTGAACAGTTTCCTGTTAGCCATGTGTGTTGACGAATGTTCTCTCAGTGCAGATGCACATTTTAAAGTCTTTTCCACAGTTACATTTAAAGGACCTTTCATTGCTGTTAGTTATCATGTGCGCTCTAAGATTAGACTTTATTACGAAACATTTACCACACGAATCACAGATGAAACCTTCCTCACTATGGTACCTCGAATGGTGTTTGAGATTTAATGCACTCTTGAAGGTTTTACCACTCGTTTGGTGCAGACACTTGAACGGTCCGTCTTCACTGTGTGTGAGCAAGTGTTTTTTAAGTGCAGATTTATCAATAAAACCGTTATCACACAGGGCACACTCATAAGGTTTCTCACCAGTATGAATGAAGGAATGCCTCTTCAGTTTGTTTGCCATCTTAAATGATTTAAAACAAATAGGGCACTTGTGTGCCTTAATGCTGCTATGTGTGATCATATGTTTTGTGAGCTGTGACTTGTCTGCAAAAGTTTTATCGCAGAGTTCACAAGCTTCAGGGTTAAGTGAGAGATGAGTGTAGGTGTGATTTCAGTGAGCTGGCACTTCTAAAACTCTTCCCACATTCTGGGCAAGTGAACGGTTTAGGCACACCACCTAAATGCAAGAGCACATGCTGTGTGAGGTTTCCTTTTTGGGTAAAACCCTTGTCGCAGAAAGAGCTTCTTGTGTCTTCAGGTTCTTTGCATGTTTAAAGGCTTTACCACATGGACACTTGAATGGCCTGAGTTCACTGTGAGTGCGTAGGTGTGATATGAGACTAAATTTTGAACAGAATCCTGTACCACACTCTGCACAAGTGAAAGGTTTTATGCCAGTATGGATGCGCATATGCTGCGTGAGGTTTCCTCTTTGGGTAAAACCTTTGTTGCAGAAAGAGCAAACAAACGGTTTCTTTGCCAGATGAATATTGGCATGAGTCTTCAGGTTCTTTGCATGTTTAAAGGCTTTACCACATGGACACTTGAATGGCCTGAGTTCACTGTGAGTGCGTAGGTGTGATATGAGACTAAATTTTGAACAGAATCCTGTACCACACTCTGCACAAGTGAAAGGTTTTATGCCAGTATGGATGTGCATGTGCTGTACAAGATGTTGCTTTTCTGCAAAATCTTTGTTACAAATGCCGCAAACAAACGGTTTCTTCGCCAGATGAATATTGGCATGAGTCTTCAGGGTCTTTGCATCTTTGAACACTTTACCACATGGGCACTTGAATGGCCTGTGGTCACTGTGAGTGCGTAGGTGTGCTGTGAGGGCACTTTTTGAACAGAATCCTGTACCACACTCTGCACAAGTGAAAGGTTTTATGCCAGTATGATTGCGCATGTGATCCACAAGCTGGGTTTTGCGTGCGAAATCGTTGTTACAAATGACGCAAACAAACGGTTTCTTCGCCAGATGAATATTGGCATGAATCTTCAGGTTCTTTGCATCTTTGAACACTTTACCACATGGGCACTTGAATGGCCTGTGGTCACTGTGAGTGCGTAGGTGTGCTGTGAGGGTACCTTTTGTAGTGAATCCTGTACCACATTCGGCACAAGTGAAAGGTTTTATGCCAGTATGATTGCGCATGTGATCCACAAGCTGGGTTTTGCGTGCGAAATCTTTGTAACAAATGCCGCAAACAAACGGTTTCCTAGCCATGTGAGTGTAAGAGTGTCTTTTAAGATTGTATGCTCGTTGAAATGTTTTACCACACGGGGATGGACAACGGAAGGGTCTGTTGTCAGTGTGGGTGACCATGTGACTTCTTAGACCTGATTTAACTTTATAACCTTTAGAGCAGATTCTGCAGTGAAATGCTGCTGTTAATTTCTGCCCAGTGTTGTCTTTCAGTTGGCGCGGCTGCCCCACCCCTTTCTTGGAGGCGTTACGCTTGTTACCTTGGTTGATTTTCCGAGCAGGAGACTTTCGATCAACCTCAGTGTCTAGCGTTGAGTCGTCCGGCTGATGGTTGTGATGAGGAGACTTGGTTCCGTCTACAACAGCAGATACAACTGAATCAGATTATGTGACTCGTGTAAAGGTCTATTACCTACTTGAGTTACATTTGGTGATTAATAAACAGAATGCCTTATTATTAGAAAAGCTGACTTATCGTTAAAAATTTGAACTATATTGACGAAACAGAATTTAATCATTCAAACTTATTGCTAGTTCATCGTGTCCTGAGATATACTCAAGTGCATGGCTCATACCGTATATTGACTTAAACCCTATTCGGCATCAAAATTCAAAATGCTTAGAATGATTTTGAGAAGGATCTATTGAAATTGTTAAAGAATGCAGTGTTTGGTAAAACCATGGCAGTTACTATTCAAAGTCCATGATAAAACAATGGAAAATTTAAGACCCAGAGTTAACATTGAGCTGTTTCTTCTGAATGTTCAATCCAATTACAACTAAATGCAGCCAATCAGAGTTTTGACACTTGTTTCTAAAAACCTTGTAGCTGTACAATCAATGATGGTAAACCTCTTCCTCAACCGACCCATATACGCAGGCTTCACTATTCCGGATGTAAGTAAACAAATATGTATGATTTAAATAAAATTACATCACCGAAATTTAGTACGACGATAAAGCTAAACTCCTTTTTACCGACACTGGTTCGCTTTCGTATGAAATTCAAACTTTAGGTGTTCTTAGTTACGGCAGCACTCGCCGAGAATTCGCAGTACTGTCACAGACGCACCATGGCCACCTGACTTGAGGATTATTCCAACTAAACTCAAAACCCTATAATTTAAAACCTATATTATATTAATCAACTTAAATGCAAATGTTCCCGGGGACTTATCGCATGACTCGTTCACTCGTCTAACAACGACTTTGGCGTTTTCCCAGTCTAGCTTCCATATACCCGAAATGTGGAAGATCTTATCTCAAATCCCTTGTCGGGAAAGATTTATTAATTTCTGAATTGTTTAAAATAATACAGAGTAATATGTTTTGAAATGCAAACAATACAATGGAAAACATAGCCAGTACGAAATATGTGTAAAGATTTCAAGGTTTAATCAATATCCCAGCGGAATTTGGGGGGACATTGAGCGTGCAAGATTCGATGCATTCACAGCCTGACAAATAAAAAAAAAAGATTTCTCAAGAACAGAACCATTGCATGTCGTTAAATGGAATCCCACACATTTACAGCCAATTTTTCAATTTATTATTCTTGTAGGTTAAATCGCAACGGATTTTACAAATGTTTTTAGCAGTTCTCACTTCTCAGTTAACTCGTACAGAATGTCTGTTTAAAATTTCAGCGCAATGGGTTCAGCGATTCGGCTGATTTTCGGCGCACACACGCATACACACACAGAATCAACGAAGTGCCGTTTGTTGTTTTTGTTTTTTATTTTATATTTAAAAAAAAATTGTTATCATGGGAAATAAATAGTGCAAACATGTACTTATCAGAAAAAGGTGGCACTATCACCATTTGATGATAAGTGGCACATACTTTGACATAAGATGGACATTTAAAAGTTTCAAACTGACTAACGGTAATTGTAAATAGAAATATTCTGTAACAAGTATGCACATTTAGTACATGTGAAGAGTAATGAGTTGAAGCCTGAGCACCCCACGGAGTCGGCGCCCTAGCTTACAACGCAGGTCGGAAGGAACGGCACTCACTGTGAGAAAGTCCGTTTCTCTGTTTGTTCAGCGCCATACGGCAAAACGACCAACCAGATTGAGCAGAAATTTTAACCAGACATCCGGTACCATGCAGTATACTTAGAACTGCTAGCAAAACTACCAAAATCCGTTGCGATTTAAACCTACTAGGAAAAATAAATTGGAAAATTGGCCGCAAATGTGTAGGATTTAATTTAACGACAATGCTTTTGTTCATGAAAAAAAAATATTGAATAATTTTTTGAATAAATGTCCTTTTCTGCTCTGAGGAGTCCACTTCGGCTGTCAAACTGTGATACGTTTACAACGTGACACAATAGGACAGGGACTGTCTGCGCTCTTTGAAACAGCAAAACGCCGGGCTCAGGTTAAAATGAGACAAACTATAGACTATGGTAAGCTATAGGGAGGAAAGACCCAAACTCAACACTACTCAACACAAATTAGTCTCTTGCATAAGAGGTTGACAATGCTCACTTTTCCGGGCAAGTCCTCATGTATATTTTATGAAAGCTTGAAATGTCCCCTTTACAAAAAGTATGATGTATTATTGGGGCGGGTAGCTTTTGGTTAAAAAAGGGGGGGTAAGGTCCCAATATATAAATTTGAGTTCAAGAAAACGATGGTTGAATAAATGTTCACATATATCAAATGAATGCGAAAAATGACCCCATTACGAAAATGTATGACACATTATTGAGGTGGTAAACTTTTGGTAAAAAAATGGGGGGTAAGGTCAAAATGTGTAGATTTGAGTTCAAGAAAACAATTCCCGATTAGATATTTACATACATCAAATGAAAGCTAGAAGAAGCCCGATTACAAAAACGTATGATGTATTATTGGGCCGGGTAGCTTTTGGTACAAAAAAGTGGGAAGTACAGTCAAAATGTGTAAATTTGAGTTCAAGAAAACAATGCTTGATGACATATTTACACATATCAAATGAAATCTTGAAATAACCCTTTTACAAAAATGTATGATGCATTATTGGGTTTGGTAGCTTTTGGTCACTTGAAGAGGGGTTTGGAGCGGGGGGGGGGGGCAACCATCAAAATAAAATGTAATTTTGAGTTGCAGAAATCAAAGTAATGATTTTTTTTATTTGTATCAATACAGTACTATATAACTCCATCGTAAGATCACATCATAAACAGCACAAAAATATACGGTTGCAGTTGCATATTGCAAGGGTTAATTCTAAGATGATTAGGGGGGCTAAAAGTCAAAATCTAAATTTTACGTTGCAATGCATGTGGGGGCAATTCCACACAAGTATTAAGCTTATAACGACCCCTTTGCTAAAAAAAGTATTATGTATTGGGACGGGTAGCTTTTTATCAAAAAAAGGGGGACAATCGCCTTTAAGACAAAATCTGTCAAAATTGCAATGATATTGTGAAAACGTCTTTATATATTAATGATACAACGAGCATTATACTGAATACTATGGCAATTTTATCCAGTCCAAAAGCGGATACGCGGATACTCCTTCATGTCAAATATGCATCTGACAACGGCTTTACTTCGGCACTCATCGTATCTGCTGACACAGGTGTTCTTGTCACCTGCCATCATCTGCATAAACGTTGTACGCTATGAATTATTTCGCAACTAGGGGAGGAAATTGATTATGCTCAACTTCCACCTTGCAAGGAGTGTTTTCTCAACACCTTAAACGGGCAAACTATCAATCAACAATTTGGATCCGTTGTCTTGAGAGAAACGAATACATTCCTGGGCCTGTCGGACATGGCTGGAAATTACAGATGGACAACTCGTGGTGGAGTGGATGACTGGATCGCCTGCCCCTGAAGCAGTGATGCAGCTTCTTGCCTGCAAATGTAGTAAGATTTGCAAGCTACCTGATTGCCAATGCTTGGATAATAACCTTATGTGCACCAATGCATGCAAACTTAAGGGATGTACCAATATGCCACCAGTAGATGAGAATGAATGTGGTATATATATCGTCACAAAACTTGGAGTCTGACACAGATAGCGAATAGCAAGTACAAGGTACAGTTCATCAGTAATTTGTTTATATTTCACATAAAATGTAAGACGACTTTGTTTACATGTAGACACGCCCTCATAAAACCGTAACAGCAACTTACTATTTCGAATGTATTTTAAAATGTGTTTATATGGTGAATGTTATATGGTTATATGGTTAAGAAAACACCCCCATTTTAAACAAAAGGTATCAGCAATAAAATGGCCATGCTATTCAGTATAATGCTCGTCGTATCATTTAATTACAATATATTGTATAAAGACGTTTTCACAATATCATTGCAATTTTGACACCACCCCCCCTTTTTTTTAAATCAAAACCTACCCATCCCAATCATACATCATAATTTTTAGCAAAGGGCTCGTTATAATCTATCATTCAATATTTGCGCGGACTTGGACCCACATGCATTGCAACGTAAAAATTCAGATTTTGACTTTTTGCCCCCCATTTCAACCTTAGAATTAACCCTTACAATATGCAACCGTATAATATTTTTGTGCTGTTTATGATGCGATCTTACAATTGATACATAAAAATTGTTTAATTGACTTTGGTTTCTGCAACTCAAAATAACATTTTATTTAGATGGTTGCCCCACCTCACACACACCCCCACCCTCCCCGCCCTCCCCTCCCACCCCGCTCCCCTCTTTAATTGATCAAAAGCTATCAAACCCAAAATGCATCATACATTTTTGTAAAGGGGTTATTTCAAGCTTTCATTTGATATGTGAATATGTAATCAAGCATTGTTTTCTTGAACTCAAATTTACACATTTTGACCTTACCCCCCACTTAGCTACCAGACCTAAAAATACATCATACGTTTTTAAAATCGGGTAAATTTAAGCTTTCATTTGATATATGTTAATATCTAATCGGACATTGTTTTCTTGAACCCAAATTGATACATTTTGACCTTACCCCCCATTTTTTTACCAAAAGCTACGAACCGCAAAAATGTATCATAGATTTTCGTAGTGGGGTCATTTAAAGGTTTCATTTGATATGTGTGATTATCTTATCGGTCATTGTTTTCTTGAACTCAAATTTACACATTGAGACCTTGCCCCCCCCCCCCTTTTGACCAAAAGCTACCCGCCCCAATAATACATCATACTTTTTTGTAAAGGGGACATTTCAAGCTTTCATTGATATAAGTGAGGACTTGCCCGGAAAAGTGAGCATGAAAAGGCCTATTTGGGCAATTCCACAGCTAAGTGTCCCTGACTAGAGAAAATGAAATATTTTTATAGAAATGTATTTCATGAAAATTTAAGTAAATTAATATGTTGTGCTTTGGAAAGAAGTTATGAAAGTCCATAAAATTATATTTTTTCCCTCCCTTTTGCATGCATTTTAATTTTCACTATACCACTGCAGGTTGGAGAACATTGTAAGGACATATTTTAGTTATTTAAATTTTGGGTATGTCTTTTAGCAAAAACTTATTCATTTAAACTCCTTTCAATACTTACATGTTGTATTGACAAGATAATACAAAAATAGTTAAATAATTGTACGATAGCCATTTTTCTCTTTTTACCAATACACTGTTTCCTAATGTAATTCCGTTGCCAAAAATCAATTATTTTTAAAATATCTATGTATTTGTATACTTAATTGACAACAAAAGTAGTTTTCTTCTAATGTTTCACTAAAATAAGGAAGAATTTAATCAAAATTAGTTTTAAAAATATGTATTTACTCCATATTTCATTGGTAACGGAATTACGGTAACGGAATTACAGAACACTATTGCTTTGAAAACAGTGTTAAATGTTGATGAAGTCGACTCCCTTGTTTAGTAATCACCCTTTTTTTCATCAGACTATCATTAAAAGTAAGATTTAACCATAGGCAAGCATTTTGTAAATTTATCATTCGCTGGGGTTATTCGGTTACCAAGGTTTGTAATTCCGTTACCGAAAATAAATACCTTAAAACAGTTTAAATATCAACCAAAATGCCAAACATTCCTTAAGATTTTCAAAAATTTGCATTACACCATTATTAAGAGTTAAATTAAACCACATGCAAGCAATATTTAAATGTGTAATTTGCTGGGGTAATTCCGTTACCAGGGGTCGTAATTCCGTTACCAAATATAAATACAGTTTAAATATAGTAATTTAATTAATTTTAATGAAGGTATGTTATTTATGTTTAGTACTATGCTTCTAGATGTTGTTAAAGCTGCAAAATATATATTTTTATTGCACCATTCACAGGTTTTTAACAATTACTAACTAAACCAGTGACACATGGCACATTCAGCTTAATTCCGTTACCAGTCAAAAGCCTGCTTGAAAACTCATGTAAAATAATTTAAATATAAAATAAATTTGTGCAAAATTTAGTTCAATTGAAGTCCTATGTAAGTCAGTTTATAGAACAGTTATACAAGGTTACCTTATTTGAAATATTGTCTTTTGAATGTGTTGTTAGCTCTCTGAAATGTAATTCCGTTACCGTGGAATTGCCCATTTTGCCTCTTATGCAAATGCCTAAATGACTCGGTCACTTGTCCAACAACTTTGTCGTTTTCCTAGTACTAGGGCGCTTCGCGAAGGCTTTTTTAAGTCGCGTTGATGGATGAGCTTTTTTATAAGTTTTTAGTATGCGTGGGATCTCTTTACATCTTCAAGTTCCATTGCGAAATAATTTTTGTTAATTTAGGACAATTTTTTATAAAGTAGTACTAGTTCTGGAAATTAGAATGTAAATTATCTGATGGCCCGAAGACATGCGTTTTGTACGCATTGTAAGTGATTGTTGTCAAGTTTCTATAGATACTTGTTAATTATTATTATTATTATGTACCTCAAAAAACTTATATTAAAACCTTTATTTCTATGAATTCTGGCTAACATTTTCAATTTTTTCTCTCAAAAGGTACTACATCACCATAACCTCAATGTCCATGTAAAATATGAACGTTGTAGCCCCTTCCGTTTGGCCAGAATCGGCCCAAATGTCTCGATAATATCGCACTAAAAATCGAATACAATCTTAAAAAGACGATATTCACGAGAAATATTTCTTAGATTGTACCCAAAAACGTATCAGGTCTAAGTTCAGAGTTTTCGAAGGTCCCTTCCAATTTTCATCAAGATCGCATATGCCGTTTGCCCGGTAGAGCGTGAAAAAATGAAAACAAAATATAAAAAGGAGTTTTTTTTTTGGGGGGGGGGGGGTCAGTTGAATTGAAGTATTTGCTTCGCTCATCCAATAATGCATAAAATAACCTACATATGTGTGTGTACCCTTGAGGTGTTATAAAATCAAAGATTTAATGAGTTAATATGTAAGAAAAAAAAGTGTTGTGATAAAAATTCTGTTTTTTTCTACCTTTTATCCATTTCCCTTTAGATATAGCCTACATATTTATTCGAAGTTATTGTATGGTCTGTAGGATTATAAATAACTGCATACAATTTTAATACGTCTTAAAAATGTGTAGAACATATTTTCGAATCCACAGTAAAACTCACAGGTAGACAACATGCCCGTGTATATAGCTAGCGGACAAGGAATCAAGACCCTCCAGTAGGCTGTGAGGCTTGAATCAGAGTTGGGGAGGTGATGTAAGAATTTTATCTGAGGGTCAGGCCCGTTGGTTGGGTGAGAATGGGTTATTATTATTAAATAAATCAGAAAAAAGACAAAACATTATTCCTGTTTGTCCCATTAGAGATGGTGAATTTATTACTTTGAACAAAATTTGTAATATTACAAAACATAAGTTTGCATAGTTTGTACCTTACATACAATCATGAGGACGATAATGACAGGTGGTTTGGAACAAGGAATGTCAAAATGTATTAATACTAGGAAAACGCTAAAGTCCCGCCGCGTTGATGGATGAGCTTTTTAAAGTTTTTAGTTTGCGTGGGATATCTTTACTTTTGCAAGTGCTTTGTTTTGCTGCCTACGCATTGTAGGTGATTGTTGTTATGTTTCTTTTGTTTCTTGTCAATTGGTATTATTTAACGTAAACAACTTATATTAAAAGCTTTATTTCTATGAATTCTGGCTAGCTTTTTCAACTTTTTCTTTCAAAAGGTACTTCATCACCATAACCTTAATGTCCATGTATAATATGAACGTTGTAGCCCCACCCGTTTGGTCAGAATTGGCCCAAATGGCACGAAAATATCGCACAAAAAATCAAAAAAACTTATATTAAAAGCTTTATTTCTATAGATTCTGGCTAACTTTTTCAACTTTTTCTTTCAGAAAGCAATACATCACCATAACCTTAATGTCCATGTATAATATGAACGTTGTAGCCCCACCCGTTTGGTCAGAATCGGCCCAAATGTCACGAAAATATCGCACTAAAAATCGAAAAAAAATCGTAAAAGTACGATATTCATGAGAAATATTTCTTCGATTGTACCCAAAAACGTAGCAAGTCTAAGTTCATTTCGAAGGTCCTGTCAAATTTTCATCAAGATCGGATGTGCCGTTTGCCCGGTAGAGAGCGAACAAACAGACGGAAAAAAAACAAAAAAAAAAAAAAAAAAAAACACCCGAGCTAAATTTTTTGGGGGGTCGGTGAAATTGAAGTCTTCGCTTCGCTCATCCAATTATATTATTATTATCATATTATGTCGCTTACTTTGTCAAACATAATTTCATTGTAGAAAGGAGTGTTTCCTCAATTGATCTTAGGCGAAAATCATTTTCTCATCATTCACTTGAAGCAGTAATAGCTCGCTCAACTTTTTTCTGTCCTCACATCATACCACCTATCTCTCCCAAATTACTGTTTAAAAGTAATAAAACATGTAGGCCCATAATAATAATCTTATTCCCGATATGAAGCCAAAGTAATTACGAAGCAAGTATTGTTTAGAAATATTTTCGATTATTAGACGAGTGAGCGCAGCGAAACGAAGTCTATAACGCTACTCAATCGGGCTTTGGTAGTGATTGATTCTGTATGTCTGTTTGTTTGTCCGGTCCCATACGGCCGAACGGCCTAATAGATTGAGGTTAAATTTTAAACAGACATACCTGACCAGGAAACTGAGAACTGCTAACAAAATGAGCACAATCCTTGCAGTTTAAACTCACAAGAAAAAATAAATTGAAAAATAGGCTGCCAATGTGTAGGAATTATTTTAACGACAATGGTTTTGTTTTTGAAAAAATATTTTTTGTTTGTTATTTGCCTGGCTGTGAAATGCCGTGCCCAAGGTTTATCGAATGTTGCACGTCAAGGTACCCCCAAATTCCGCTCGGAGATTGAGTAAACCTTGCAATATTTACACGTATTTCGTACTGGCTATGTTTTCCATAGTATTGTCACACAGACTACACTGCGTTATATGCATTTCAAAACATGTTTAATAATTTTTAAAATACAATCTAGAAATTACAAAATCTTTCCCGACCAGGGGATTGAACCCAGGTCTCCCACATTTCGGGTATAAGGGCGCCTTACCCAACTAGACTAGAAAAACGCCAGAGTCGTTGTTAGACGAGTGAGCGAGTCATGTGTTGACTTGAGTACCCGGGAACATTTGCATTAAAATAGATAATTATATTGGTTTAAATAATAAGGTCATAATGCTCCACTCTAGCCTATGATAGGCTAGGAAGGCCTAAGGTAGGGGAAAAAAAAGGAAAGTTACCGGGTACTCAACACAATGGCTCACTCACTCGTCTAACAACGACTTTGGCGTTTTCCTAGTTAATCAAATTTCTAATATTTGCGGGGGCCCATTAAAAATGAACTAAACTACTACAATGTATAATACCATATTTAACTAAATTTCCACATTCACCCATCCCCATTTTAGTAAGTAGTAAAATATGCAAATAAAGCACGTAAAATAATAACATGGGTTGTTTTTAATTTCGATTGTTAAATGATTTTTAATCAAACTAATCATCTCGAAAATAGGGGCTCGTGTTAAATTCAAGGTCACTCTCGATTGAGGAAAAAAAATTATGTCTTCAATCATGGTATAAGTTTCATTAACACAAACCAGACATATGCAAATGAAAACTGCAATAATTGCCTACTTGTCTTCAAGCAGGAAGGCTTAAATTAAGACAATCAATAATTCTCACGTTTAATTAACCTTGTTTACTCTGATGCCAGGGTTAATAAAGACTTAATGAAGTTACATTTTGCAAACTACACAATTATTTTATCTACTGTTAGGCACATATGTTTGTGTGGGATAATTATATCAGATACCGGAATCTTCACGTGCAATAGCCAATTGTTTCTATTCCTATCTGCCCCTGTGAGTCAGCATATGTTTCCTCATATCTTGTTTATTGTGAAATCTCTTCGAACAGATGTCACATAGGAATTGTCTGCACTTCAAGTGTTATGGGTATAACATTAATAGCCCAATAGTCTTTAGAGCAGGTTGGGCACCTGAACAATTTCCTGTTAGCCATGTGTGTTGATGAATGTACTTTCTGTGTAGATGCACCTTTAAAATATTTTCCACGGTCACATTTAAAGGGCCTCTCATTGTTGTGAGTTATCATGTGCGCTCTAAGACGAGACTTTGCTGGAAACATTTCCCACAAACCACAATCACAGATAAAACTCTTCTCACTATGGTACATTGGGTAAAGTTTAAGATTTAATGCACTCTTGAAGGGATGAATGAAGGAATGCCTTTTAGTGTATTTGCCATCTTAAATGCTTTAAAACAAATAGGGTACTTGTGTGCCTTAATGCTGCTATGTGTGAACATATGGGTTGTGAGCTGTGACTTGTCTGCAAAGGTTTTATCACAGAGTTCACAAACTTCAGGCCTAACTGAGAGGTGAGTGTAAGAGTGCAATTTCAGTGACCTGGCACTACTAAAACTTTTACCACAATCTGTGCAACTGAACGGTTGCTGGCGCAGAAACGAGTTTAACCGCTCAGCTTTCTGATTTTTTCGGGCAAAAGGTTCATAATATCTTAATCATGTTTCACGCAAACTTTAATAAATAATTTATCTATGAGATCAAGTACGCGTATTCCTAAATTCATTAATTGATTTTGAATTAAAAAAATCCTGAAATCTCCATAATTTACTCAATTTTGGTGAACTTCGGGAATTTATTCCGGGTGTACATATTTCTTTCCGCAATTCTGCATACTGGATATCAACGTAAATCAATGTAAACGCGCATGTAAATTTGGTTTTATCGTTAAAAAAAAGGTTAAATGGGAATTTTCAGAATCGAAATCCATGTTTTGGATTTCCCATTTTTTCACGTTTTCGACTTCTAAATGGACCTTTGTAGCTTATTTTTACCTCCAAGTGTTGATATCAATATAAAAGGACTTCATTAATATACATGCAAAATTTGGTAGGTAATGATAAATCACCAACCGTTCAGCAGGCAAGAGCGTCACTAGAGATTAGACATTGGGGGGGGGGGGCGCAAGTACTTTTCGTGGGAAAGGGGGTAAGCAGGGGGGGCATGGGGGGCGGAGCCCCCCATAAATAGCGCCGCAGACGAAAATTTTGAAAATCAGGTTTTTTGAGTGCATTTGGTGCGTTTTAGGAAAAAGCGTTAGGCTGAATGCAATACCAAAACATTGTAGTTTGTGTGCGTCAATTTGTTTTGTCGTCATGTCGAGCTTACAATTCGCAGCATACATGGCAACATAATAACGTTTGATCTTATTTTCAATTTAGAGACACATTTATTTGTCCTACTGATGATTTCGGACAATACAAAGGAAAGATTCAAATGATCGAATTTAGAGCAGGGCCCAGAGAGGCTTGTCCCTATATATTTTTTAATTACAAGGTAAGCAGTTTTCATGCAAATCAGTGCGTTTTAAAGCAGTTGAAAACTATTTATTATTGTTTTATAAGTAAATCGTCATTTATATTGGGATCGGACAAAAGAAGGAAATAAAACACTTAACTAGACAGTTAAATTGTCGTAGGAATTAATTCCAAACTACTGGCAAAAATTAACATCATCATTTTTTTTAAATCTCGTGTCTTTTAATAAGAAATTACCTGCCGGTACATCATTAGTTTAATAAAGTAATGATTATTAAATTATTTTAAGTAGTGATGATTCGCGTAAAGTGCAGCTGTGACTGTGGGTTGTTAATTTAAAAAGAGGAAAACACGGAAATTATTAAGGGGGCGCGGATTGCGATTGGGGGGGGGGCGCACGCCCTCACCAAACCCCCTAGTGACGCCACTGTCAGCAGGTATCAACACCTAAGTGCGCGCATTTAAGTTGGGCCAAATTCAGCGACCCCTCTTTAATGAATTAGCACATGCTGTGTAAGGTTTCCTTTTTGGGTAAAACCCTTGTTGCAGAAAGAGCAAACAAACGGTTTCTTCGCCAGATGAATATTGGAATGAGCCTTCAGGTTCTTTGCATGTTTAAACGCTTTACCACATGGGCACTTGAATGGCCTGGGGTCACTGTGAGTGCGTAGGTGTGATATGAGACTACATTTTGAACAGAATCCTGTACCACACTCTGCACAAGTGAAAGGTTTTATGCCAGTATGATTGCGCATGTGATCCACAAGCTGGGTTTTGCGTGCGAAATCTTTGTTACAAATGTCGCAAACAAACGGTTTCTTCGCCAGATGAATATTGGCATGTTCCTTCAGGGTCTTTGCATCTTTAAACACTTTACCACATGGGCACTTGAATGGCCTGGGGTCACTGTGAGTGCGTAGGTGTGCTGTGAGGGTACCTTTTGTAGTGAATCCCACACCACATTCGGCACAAGTGAAAGGTTTTATGCCAGTATGATTGCGCATGTGATCCACAAGCTGGGTTTTGCGTGCAAAACCTTTGTTACAAATGCCGCAAACAAACGGTTTCTTCGCCAGATGAATATTGGCATGAGTCTTCAGGTTCTTTGCATGTTTAAAGGCTTTACCACATGGACACTTGAATGGCCTGAGTTCACTGTGAGTGCGTAGGTGTGATATGAGACTAAATTTTGAACAGAATCCTGTACCACACTCTGCACAAGTGAGAGGTTTTATGCCAGTATGGATGCGCATATGCTGCGTGAGGATTCCTCTTTGGGTAAAACCCTTGTTGCAGAAAGAGCAAACAAACGGTTTCTTCGCCAGATGAATATTGGCATGTTCCTTCAGGGTCTTTGCATCTTTAAACACTTTACCACATGGGCACTTGAATGGCCTGTGGTCACTGTGAGTGCGTAGGTGTGCTGTGAGGGTACCTTTTGTAGTGAATCCTGTACCACATTCGGCACAAGTGAAAGGTTTTATGCCAGTATGATTGCGCATGTGATCCACAAGCTGGGTTTTGCGTGCGAAATCTTTGTTACAAACACCGCAAACAAACGGTTTCCTAGCCATGTAAGTGTAAGAGTGTGTTTTAAGTGTAGCTGCTCGTTGAAATGTTTTACCACACGGGGATGGACAACGGAAGTGTCTGACGTCAGTGTGGGTGACCATGTGACGTGGTAGTCCTGACTTAGTTTTGAAACCTCTAGAGCAGATATTGCAGTAAAATGTCCCTGTTGTTCTCTGTCCACCACCCCTGGTGTTGTCTTTTAGTTGGCGCGGCTGCCCCACCCCCTTCTTGGAGGCGTTACGCTTGTTACCTTGGTTGATCTTTCGGACAGGAGACTTGCAAACAACCTCAGTGTCTGACGTTGAGTCGTCTGGCTGATGGTTGTGATGAGGAGACTTGGTTCCGTCTGCAACAGGAGATACAACTGAATCAGATTATGTGACTTGTGTATAGGTCTTTAACCTACTTTAGTTACCTACAAAGATTAATAACAGTATACCTAAAGTGCATGGGTGGAACCGTATATTGACTTTAACACTATTCAGTACCAAATAGCTTATTATGATTTCGAGAAGGATCTATTTAAATTGTTAAATATTGATTGATTGATTGAATATTGCTTAACGCCTCATATTTATGCACTTTGGCTAATCGAGACGATGAGTGGTGATAGATGAGGATGAAGTATGAACAGAAGGGAGGAGGGGAAACCTGGTACCGGCACGTAGCCTACTCCTTTTCGAAAAGTACCAAGGGGACCAACGGCTTTACGTCCCATCCGACAGGACGGTGTAGCTTTGACAGTCATATAGGTTCCTCCACTAACCCGGACTGCCGAGCAGACGACAAGGAGAACGAAGCCGTTGCACTAGCTTTCGAATCCTCCATCTGCTCTAACCAGCGGTATACGTGAGTTTCAGGGTATAGCGGTTACCCACTCTACCCATGACCACGCCCGATTCTGCTTAACTTCGGTGTTCGAGTGGGAACCGGTTAAACGAGCTCGGCTAAACCGCTGGATTTGTTAAATATTGCAGTGTTTGGTAAACCAATGGAACATTTGAGAAATTGAGTTAACATTCAGCTGTTACTTCTGAATAGCAAAATATGTTGAAACTAATCGATCTCCAGATTTTCAGAGTTTTGACAATTTTTCTAAAAACCATGTAGCTCTACAATAATCGAAGGTTCTACTTTTCATCAACCGACTTATCTATGCAGGTTTCGCTATTATGGTTGTTAAACTAGGCTTCCTCGCGACGCTTTTCCAGCCGCGTTCATGGATAAACTTTTATGGTTGATATTTTGTCTAATGAATAGCCTACAGTTTTTCGTAGAATCATTGTTGTCGTCATAATAGTCATTGTCGTCATTTTCAAGATAAAAGACAAGAGCAAGAGTGAACCATGTCTGCTTTCAATAATGCGAGATGACCGACTGCGAGTCCAAATCGCCGCGTTCCGCGATCATTGTTCCAGCCGCGAAAAGGTGCGGGGTGGCGAGGTCATTTGTCCAATCGTTGCCCTAAAAGTACGATTTTTATGAGAAATATTTCTTAGATAGTCCCCAAAATCATAACATATCTAAGTTTAGTGATCTCAAAAGTTACTATAATATGTCATCAAGGTCAGAGTAGCCGTTGGCCCGATCGCGGGCCAAATGTCACGAAAATATCGCATTAAAAAACGAAAAAAATTGTAAAAGTACCATATTCATGAGAAATATTTTTTCGATTGAACCCAAAGTTCAGAGATTTCGGAGTTCCCCTGAAAATTCCATCAAGACCGCATTTTTGCCGTGTGCCAGGTATAGAGCGAACAGACAAAAAATAAACAATAACACCCGAGCTATTTTTCTCAGGGTCAGTGAAATAAAAGACTGCTAGGCTCATCCACTCATCTTGTATGATTTTCATTACATCACACATACGTTCATAGTAAGTACGATGATAAAGCTAAACTCCTTTTTACACCACTGATTTGCTAATTGGATGAGCGAAGCGAAGGATTCAATTTTCATTGACCTCACAAAAAATTTAGCTCCATTGTTTTTTTGTTTTTTTTTCGTCTGTTTGTTTGCGCTCTACCGGGAAAACGGCATATTCGTACTTGATGAAAATTGGAGGGGACCTTCTAAATCTCTGAACTTAGACCTGCCACGTTTTTGGGTACAATCGAAGACATATTTCTCATGAATATCGTACTTTTACGATTTTTTCGATTTTTAGTGCGATATTTTCGTGATACTTGGGCCGATTCTGACCAAACGGGTGGGGCTATAATGTTCATATTTCACATGGACATTAAGGTAATAGTAATGTTTTGCCTTTTGAAGGAAAAAGTTGAAAAAGTTAGCCAGAATCTATAGAATAACGGTTTTAATATGAGTTTTTTTTTTAGGTATATAATAACAATTAACAAGTTACAATAGAAACTTGACAACAATCACCTACAATGCGTTTAAAAAGCACTTGCAATAGTAAAGAGATCCCACGCAAACTAAAAACTTACAAAAAGGTCATCCATCAATGCGACTACAAAAAGCGTTCCCGAAGCGGCCTAGTTATTATGAAATTAAACTGTTCTCAGTTAAGGTGACACTTGCCGAGAGATCGCAGCCGTGTCACACGCACTATATGGCCACCTGAACGGAAAAACGTAAATAAAAGAACGGCATCTAAGACTATTTTCGAAGAAGAAGAAGAAGAAGAAGAAGAAGAAGAAGAAGAAGAAGAAGAAGAAGAAGTCTATTTTAAAACTAGGCCTTGCCCAAAAAGTCCTAATTGAGTATTCACGAAGCTTGCAAATAAAATGATGACATTTGATGCTCCTAAACATTGACATCACATCTGCCGTGGTTGACATAACAAGGGCGGGAATTTACAGAGCATTATGGATAAACTCTGTGTGAGTTCATTTTTACTAGGCCGCTTCGCGAATGCTTTTTTTAGTCGCGTTGATATAGATAAGCTTTTTTAATAAGTTTTTAGTTTGCGTGGGATCTCTCTACTTTTGAAAGTTCTTTTTGAACGCATCGTAGGTGATTACTGTCAAGTTTCAATTGTTACTTGTTAATTGTTAGTATATACCGTTACCTCGAAAAACTTATATAAAAACCTTTATTTCTATGGATTCTGGCTAACTTTTCAAACTTTTTTTTCAAAAGGTACTACCATAAACGTAATGTCCATGAAAAATATGAACGTTGTGAGCCTTGGTCAGAATCGGCCAAAATGTCACGAAAATATCGCACTAAAAGTCGGAAAAATCGTTAAAGTACGATATTTATAGTAAATATTTCATCGGTTCCACCCAAAATCGGGGCAAGTCTAAGTTCAAAGATTTCGAAGGTCCCCTCCAATTTTTATCAAGATCGCATATGGCGTTTGCCCGGCAGAGTGCGAACAAACAGAAAAAAAAACAAAAAAAAACACCCGAGCTAATTTTTTGGAGGGATCAGTGAAATTGAAGTCTTCGTTTCGCTCATCCAATAATATTTTACAATTTCATTCCCGTAGATGTAATCAATTATATGAAAATTAATCCAGAATCTAAATAATCCATCTCAGCGAGAATAGATTTGTTTTTTTAAACTAGGAAGCTTCGCAAACGCTTTTTTTTAGTCGCGTTGATGGATGAGCTTTTTTGGATGAGCGAAGCGAAGACTTCAATTTCACCGACCCCCCAAAAAATTTAGCTCGGGTGTTTTTTTTTTTTTTTTTTTTGTTTTGTTTTTCTGTCTGTTTGTTCGCTCTCTACCGGGAAAACGGCATATGCGATCTTGATGAAAATTTGACAGGACCTTCGAAATCTCTGAACTTAGACTTGCTACGTTTTTGGGTACAATCGAAGAAATATTTCTCATGAATATCGTACTTTTACGATTTTTTTTCGATTTTTAGTGCGATATTTTCGTGACATTTGGGCCGATTTTGACCAAACGGGTGGGGCTACAACGTTCATATTTCACATGGACATTAAGGTAATGGTGATGTATTGCTTTCTGAAAGAAAAAGTTGAAAAAGTTAGCCAGAATCTATAGAATAAAGCTTTTAATATAAGTTTTTTGACTTTTTGTGCGATATTTTCGTGCCATTTGGGCCAATTCTGAACAAACGGGTGGGGCTACAACGTTCATATTATACATGGACATTAAGTTTATGGTGATGTAGTACTTTTTGAAAGAAAAAGTTGAAAAAAGTAGCCAGAATCCATAGAAATAAAGCTTTTAATAATAAGTTTTTACGGTAAATAATACCAATTGACAAGAAACAATAGAAACTTGACAACAACCACCTACAATGCGTAGGCAGCAAAACAAAGCACTTGCAAAAGTAAAGATATCCCACGCAAACTAAAAACTTTAAAAAGCTCATCCATCAACGCGGCGGGACTTTAGCGTTTTCCTAGTAATTATAAAATGTTAATATCAATTGGATGAGCGAAGCGAAGACTTCAATTTCACCGACCCCCCAAAAAATTTAGCTCGAGTCTTTTTTTTCATTTTTCTTTTTTTTCTGTCTGTTTGTTCGCTCTCTACCGGGGAAACGGCATATGCGATCTTGATAAAAATTTGACAGGACCTTCGAAATCTCTGAACTTAAACTTGCTACGTTTTTGGGTACAATCTAAGATATATTTCTCATGAATATCGTACTTTTACGATTTTTTTTCGATTTTTAGTGTGATATTTTCGTGACATTTGGGCCGATTCTGACCAAACGGGTGGGGCTATAACTTTCATTTTTCACATGCACATTAAGGTAATGGTGATGTATTGACGTTTGAAAGAAAAAGTTGAAAAAGTTAGCCAGAATCTATGGAAATAAAGGTTTTAATTTGAGTTTTTTGAGGTGTTAAATATAAAAACCTTTAAATTGCTATAGATTCTGGCTAACTTTTTCAACTTTTTCTTTCAAAAGTCAACACATCACCCTTACCTTAATGTCCATGTGAAATATGAACGTTGTAGCCCCACCCGTTTGGTCAGAATCCGCCCAAATAGCACGAAAATATAGATTTTAGATCTTTCTCACAGCCTTGTATGAAAACTTCATAGGAGATGTTATACCTTACTCACAGCTTTGTTACAGACAATCAAAGATCCAACAGACCAAATGGTTGCTTTGTATGGGCCGTGTTAATATGTTTTTATTATTTTAAACTAGGAAGCTTCGCAAACGCTTTTTTTAGTCGCGTTGATGGATGAGCTTCTTAATTATAAAATGTTAAATAATTTAAAATTAAATAATAAATTAATTTAAAATTAAATTAATAAATTAATTTAAAATTAAATAATTAAATTAATTTTACATTTATAATTAAGAAGCTCATCCTCAATGCGACTAAAAAAGCGTTTGCGAAGCTTCTATTAAAATATAAACATATTAACACGGCCATACAAGCAACATTAGGTCTGTTGGATCTTTGATTTTTGTAACAAAGCTGTGAGTAAGGTATAAAATCTGCTGTGAAGTTTTCATACAAGGCTGTGAGAAGATCTAAAATCTATATTTTCGTGCTATTTGGGCGGATTCTGACCAAACGGTGGGCTACAACGTTCATATTTCACATGGACATTAAGGTAAGGGTAATGTATTGACTTTTGATAGAAAAAAAAGAAAAGGTTAGTCAGAATCTATATAAATGAAGGTTTTAATATTTAACACCTCAAAAAACTCAATTTAAAACCTTTATTTCTATAGATTCTGGATAACTTTTTCAACTTTTTCTTTCAAACGTCAACACATCACCATTACCTTAATGTTCATGTGAAATATGAATGTTGTAGCCCCACCCGTTTGGTCAGAATCCGCCCAAATGTCACGAAAATATCGTACTTAAAAGCGAAAAAATCGTAAATGAACGATATTCATGAGAAATATTTCTTCGATTGTACCCCAAAAACGTTGCAAGTCTACGTTCAGAGATTTCGAAGGTCGGCTCAAATTTTCATCAAGATCGCACATGCCGTTTTCCCAGTAGAGAGCGAACAAACAGACAGAAAAACAAACAAAAAAACAAACAAAAAACAAAAAAAACACCCGAGCTAAATTTTTTGGGGGGTCGGTGAAATTGAAGTCTTCGCTTCGCTCATCCAAAAATCAATCCAGAAATTTAAAAATCCATCCCCGCACACAAAACTTACCATTCTTACACAATCAAAAGCATTGAGATCTAAAAAGAAGCGTCAGCTTATGTACCCTTCTACAATTTAGCACTCTCTATTATGTAAATACTAGGCCGCATCGCTAGAGATAAGTTTTTTTAGCGTTTTAGGTTTTTGATGCAACAAAATGCTAATTTTGACGATTTAAAATGCTAATTTACTAAAAATAATGTTTTTAGTGCCTATTGAGAACTAGTTTAGTAATGTATTCTAGCGTTTTATGTGACTATATTGAATTAAAATGTTCCTACAATTCATCATTTACCAGAAGAAGTTTAAGAAACACCCTACATTTAGGGTTTTGGTGGAAAAGAAACCAATTGATGCTACAAAATGCTAAATTTGTCAAAATTAATGCTAAATTTTCTAAATTTAAGTGCTAAAAAAACGTTTTTTTTTTGGTCGCGATGATGGATGAGCTTTTTTGTAAGTTTTCAGTTTGAGTTGGATCACTTTACCTCTGCAAGTGCTTTTAGAATGCATTGTAGGTGATTGTTGTCAAGTTTCTATTGTTACTTGTTAATTGTTATTATAAACCTTAAAAAAACTCATATTAAAACTTTTATTCTATGAATTCTGGCTAACTTTTTCAACTTTTTCTTTCAAAAAGCAATACATCACCATAACCTTAATGCCCATGTAAAATATGAACGTTGTATCCCCACCCGTTTAGTCAGAATCGAAACAAATGTCACGAAAATAACGCACTTAAAATCGCAAAAAAAATCGTAAAAGTACGATATTCAAGAGAAATATTTCTTCGATTGTACCCAAAAACGTGGGAGGTCTGAGTTCAGAGATTTACAAAGTCCTTTCCAATTTTTATAAAGATCACATTTGCCGTTTTCCCGTCAGATAGCGAACAAACAGACAGAAAACGAACAAAAAATCATTGGGGCAAAAACATTTTAAGGGTTCAGTGAAATTGAAGTCTTTGCTTCGCTCATCCAAAAATACGCTCCCGTTACTGGAACTATTATTTTGAACTAGGAAAACGCTAAAGTCCCGCCGCGTTGATGGATGAGCTTTTTAAAGTTTTTAGTTTGCGTGGGATATCTTTACTTTTGCAAGTGCTTTGTTTTTCTGCCGACGCATTGTAGGTGATTGTTGTCAAGTTTCTATTGTTTCTTGTTAATTTGTTATTATTTAACGTAAAAATCTTACATTAAAAGCTATATTTCTATGGATTCTGGCTAACTTTTTCAACTTTTTCTTTCAAAAGGTACTACATCACCATAACCTTAATGTCCATGTATAATATGAACGTTGTAGCCCCACCCGTTTGGTCAGAATTGGCCCAAATAGCACAAAAATATCGCACAAAAAGTAAAAAAACGTATATTTAAAGCTTTATTTCTATAGATTCTGGCTAACTTTTTCAACTTTTTCTTTCAGAAAGCAATACATCACCATTACCTTAATGTCCATGTGAAATATGAACGTTGTAGCCCCACCCGTTTGGTCAGAATCGGCCCAAATGGCACGAAAATATCGCACTAAAAACCGAAAAAAATCGTAAAAGTACGATATTCATGAGAAATATTTCTTCGATTGTACCCAAAAACGTGGCAAGTCTAAGTTCAGAGAAAACGAAGGTCGTGTCAAATTTTCATCAAGATCGCATATGCCGTTTGCCCGGTAGAGAGCGAACAAACAGACAGAAAAAAAACAAAAAAACAAAAAAAACAACCGAGCTAAATTTTTTGGGGGGTCGGTGAAATTGAAGTCTTCGCTTCGCTCATCCAAAAAAATGTTTGTGCAAATCTATTTTCGCAATCATGCAACCTACGTTCACTGTTTCGCCCGAGCTTTAAAGAATACAGTACCTCATTCACACTCACTCACTCATCCCTCACTCACTTACTCACTCTTTCACATACTCACTTTCACTCACTCACTCACTCATCACTCACTCACTCACTCACTCACTCACTCACTTACTCACTCACTCACTCACTCACTCACTCACAGTCAGATACAGGAACAGAGCCTATGAGTATGTCAACGCTAATAATACCAATGTAAGCACATTATTTCAACAGTATTCCAGTATGCCTGAACAAAGGTACCTTGGATCTGGTTGGATGGCGATGTACCGGTTGCGTCGTCATCTTCTTCACCCATTTTCCGAGGTGACTTCGAGGTGGAACGACCGTCAGAGAGAGCCAAGGGGGTTTCATCCAGCTCTAACTTGACAGGCCGCGTTGTTAACAGCCTGGGCTCCGGAAGAACGGTGAACCAGGGGCGAGTGTTAGCCAGCGGGACATATATCTTAGGCTCAACAGCTGCTCGTCCGTGCCGGCTGCCCCCAGCCGAGGTCACCTGGTGACGGGGGGCGACCACCCCTTCAGCTTTCACTCGACGCGTCTCTATGCGCGCTCCAAGATTCACAAAACAAGACTGAATGTTCAACTTTGAATCCTCCAACTGAAGTGGGTCTCGCAAGTCTTGGTTTTCTTGATCTAATATAACTGAGGAAGGATTTAAATAAATGCTTGCTATTGTTTGAAGACTAGGAATCCGAACATCAGCTTTATCACAAGCTATTGGCGGTGTTGGCAGAACATCAGATAATGGATCTAAGGATAAACTGGTGATAGGAACGTCATCCAACTCAGACTTGAGAGAACTGTTGAATGAAATTGGAAGATTGGATATATTTCTACCAGGCGATTCCAAAAGAGAGTCAAACATATTTGGTTCAATATGACTTGCAATAAGAACTTGGTGCGGTTTAGTGTTGTCAGACCAGACCTGTTGTAACGGATGGTCGTGAGGTGAATCGGGCAGTTCTCTTTCCTCATGACATGGGCCAAGGTTGCAAGTGTCTTGCCGAAGGGGGTGACTTTCTCCTGTCTCTATTAGCTGAGGACGTACAACTGACACACCTGGCGCGTGGGGGCTGGATGATCTACGGTTGCAACTGCCCATCTGTTTCCGAAGAGGATAAAAATCTTCAAGTTTCACTGGAAATTTCTCTAGTTTGACATCAGTAGAATTAATATTTGTCGAAAGAATGAAGAGAGGGTCATCCATCTCTGTCTCAATTGGGTGCGGTTCTTCCATAGGTAGCTCCTCGTATTGAGAATCCAAAGATGCTATAGCTGATAAAGGATCATTGTCGGTATCATTCTCCTTTAGGCATGGTTCAACAGGTATTGCCTGATCGCTTGAAGGTGGATGTGACGGTAGCTCGGAGGTGGAGCTACAAGATTCTTGTTTCACTGCAACCTGGGATAGTTTAACATCAGTGGAATATGTATGCAATGAAAAAGGGTCATTTATCTCAGCCCGTACTGTACACAATTGTTCTATTGGTAATTCCTCATAGGGAGTGCATGAGTCCAATGGTGAAACATCAGGGGCAGAGTCTGCAGTAGTCTTCTCCAGGCGTGGTTCAACAGGTGTTGCGTGATCGCCTGAAGATGGATGTGATGGTAGCTCGGAGATGGAGCCTTCTTTCACTGGTGGTGTCTCCCCAGACAGGAACCAGGGGACTGCTCCGGAAATGGGGTCGTACACCGTCAATTTCCTTCGTGTGGGCCCCGCCGATTGGCTCTGCATTGTGAGGCAATGTCTGAAACAAGACAGTAGGTCCTGCAGTTGCATATATTGATTCTCATTATACCCTAAACATTTTCATAAGTAATCCCTTTTTTTACACTACGAAAACGCTTAAGTCCCGCCGCGTTGTTGGATGAGCGTAATTGGTGCATTGAGCTGCCATGTGTTATGCGGATTTTCTGTTGTTCTGTGAAAAAATCATTACTAAATTGAAGATTTTTTTTTTAAATTAAATTAAATTAAATGAAAAATTAACCTAAATCTTTTTTTTAGTTATTTGTAATTTAAAAAAGGAAAAAATCGTAATATTGAAATTTTCATAAGAAATAATTATTCAATTGCGCACAAATTTTACACAAATATATGAATTTATAAAATTAAGGTTCTGTGAAAAAATTATTACAATAGGATAAAGATAAAGCATAGGTGTTATATGTCAAAGAATTGTTTTAAAAAAGAAAAAAAACGTAAAATTTCGATTTTTCATGAGAAATAGTTTTTTGATTGCGCTCAAATGTCACACGAATACATAAATTCATAAAATTAAGGTTCTATGAAAAAATCATTAAAATCGGACAAAGCATGTAGGTGTTATAAGCTGAAGAAATTTTATAAAAATCGAAAAAAATCGTAAAATTGCGATTTTCATGAGAAATAATTTTTCGATTACGCTCAAAAACGTGGCAGTTCTTCGTTCAGAGATTTCGAAGGCCTCCATAAAATTTCATCGCAATTGGAGTATCGGTTTAGCCGGAATCGTGTTAACAGACACACAAAAATACAGAAAAAAAAGAAAAAAAAAACATTCCGGATTTTTTTCTCCAGTGTAGTGAAATGGAATCTTCGCTTCGCTCGCTTCGCTCGCTTCGCTCGCTACGCTCATCCAATTAAAAAAATCTTAATCTCGCCATACTATTTTTCTTTGTAATTGCCTGCCTAGTTAAGAAATACCAAATCATATTTTACTGTAAATTCTGAAATTCTTAGGGAAAGTCCTGTAGGGGCATATCAACGACGAGGCGAGACACAAGGGCGGTAAACTGGTCACCTAGGTCAAATTGTGCAGACTGTTAATGCGTGTAGCACCTCCACCGAGGTGATACGACACTGGAGCTACTTACTGTTCCTTCTACCTAGGTAACCGGGCCAAGCCACGCGGGCGCTTCCCCACTACGCACCCAGTGGCGTCACTAGTTTATTTTTTTATTTTAGGGGAAGGCGTGCACCCCTTCAATCGCAGTCCGCGCCCCCTTAAATAATTTCTTTGATTTCCTTTTTTCCCAAGTTGGTTAGTGTGATGCTTTAACACGCACAGATTTTCATCAAATTTAACTTGAAGAAAACAACTTTTAAATTAAAAAGAGAATTTAAGTAAGAAAAAAAATTGGCCATTGTGATCTAAAACGCACAGACTTTCACCAAATGACCTTGAAGAAGAAAAAAAATTCCGGAGGCAAGACTCCCGAACCCCCCTTAACCGTTGGTAGATCCATGATTGGTTGAATCCTCCCTATATGATTTCCTGGATACACCACTGGCACAAAAGCCTTCCCTTGCGATTTTTTGGATTTCCCACTGCAAGATTTGCGCCCCCCCCCCCCCTTAATGTCCAAACTCTAGTGACGCTCCATGTTTACGCACCTACTACCACACACTTCTACGATGTTGTCGACGTGAAACCATAAGAGATAGAAACCTGCAACTTGCTGACCCATTTCAAGTTTCATCCGGATCTGATGATGTTTATGGGAGAGGATGTATACGTCAAGATCGTTCAAAATTACTTTCTTCTTTAGCAAGCTGGCTGGTAGCTTTTATTATGTGCCGGTTTGTGGGGTCTTAACGGATAAAGTTTTAGAAACCATGTTTTGTATTTGTTACCAATGTCTGCAGTCACTGGGCTATTCGCTTTTACAAAGGGGACATTATTTTATAACTAGAAGCTGAGACAATTCGAATATAAAAATGTCCTTCTTACGTGTTTTGTGAAGGGTTGGGTTGACATAGCGACAACAAATCTGGCACAAAAGAAGATATTAATCCTTGCAATAAGTTGAAATTATCAATTAATGTAAAATTTCCATTGCTTTGTTGTTAATAATTTGTACTTCATACAACATAAAACTTTCTTAAGTATTAAAAGTGCCCATTCAACGGTTTTATTAAAATCCTTGTTCTGATTTCGGGTGGGGGGCACTCTGGCTCTCCCCCCTTTGCTACACCATCTGGTACAGATATAGTACTTAGTTATTCGTTGGAACGGGTCTGTTCAGCTGGACCCCCATCAATATTGACTTAATTTAATTCAATGCCAACAATGTTTCAAACATGCTATTAGTTAGCCTGTTCTTAGAAGGGTAAAAATATTCCCTCCCCCCCCCCCCGGACTGAATGTCCCAAATGCCAAAAAGATGGTATATAAACGGTACTCAAGAAATTGATTAGATTTAAGATTTATGCATTTATAAGAATTTATTTACAATGTTATTACCACCTCTTGGTCAGGAAGAGAATTTGGCCTAGAGATCATAAAAGGCGAGAAAAGAGAAAAAATCCATCTCGGAAACATCAGCTAAAGTTTATCTATCCTCTAGGTACAAAGTGACCATCGGCGGACGAGACCGGGATCGGTCGTCCCGTCTATTGTCTGGATTTTTCCATTTCCACCTTTTTTGGCGTGACCGAACTTGGGAGCGAACATGGATTTTTTCTGCCTGCCTTCATCCATTTCAAATCTATTGTGATGAAAATAATTTATTCAGTGAAATATTTTTTTTTATAATTGCAAATATTTAATAACGTGGTTCAAATGTGTAGCTTGAGTAATGTAATGCGTCTTTTTCCCTAGTGTCTACGATCAAAACTGACTGAAATAAGTAATATTATTTTATTATTAAATAATATTAATAATATATATTATAGAAGCGTTATCCGTAACTCAGTCAGTTTTTATCGTATAATTTCGTCCAAAAAAATTAAATTCAAGACGCACGCTTAATATTTTAACAACGTTATTAGATAAATTTGCAATTAAACAAAAAAATGTCAACAAATAAATAGAACAATAGAACAGGAAGAGAATACACTTACAGCAGGTAGAAAACCTTCAGCTTCTAAAATGGTATATTTTACGACTACACGCGACAACCCTTAGCAGCTGCCACATACCCATACCTGACGCGTCCGTCGATGGTTACTTTGTACTACAAGGATGGATAGACTTTAGTATGTAGGGAAGTATTTTACTTCCCAAAACTAGAGGCGAGCTCTGGCTAGAGACATATAAAACTTCCCTCATATCTTCTAGGCTAGAGTGGAGCATTACGATTTTACTTCCCAAAACTAGAGGCGAGCTCTGGCTAGCCACATATAAAACTTCCCTCATATCTTCTAGGCTAGAGTGGAGCATTACGATCATTACGATCATTACGACCAAATAAACCAAATCTAAAATTTATTAACAATGTGCATATTAAAATTAAATTAATTTGACAGAAAGTATCTTGTATCTTTGTATCTAAACTTGCTGAAGATACACAAAAAATTGTATCTAGATACAGTACAGGTACAATTTTAAATTGTATCTAGGTATAGGTAAAGACACACACAATGTACTTAATAGATACTGTATCTAGGTACTCCCCAACACTGCTCAAGTGCCAATATTAAAGCTAAATATGCCCAAACCTCAATAGACCAAGCAAAAGCCACATGGTCAATACATTGATTGGTTGGATGGTTGATTGATTGATTGATTGATTAACGGTTAGGCCTAAGGACGGAGAGCTCAACCGAGCTCAACTTAAAGTCTCCCCTCACAAGGTACATTTGGTTTGACCATTGGAATAGGAGCGCAAATACGAGTCATTTTTTAAAATGCCCGTCTTACTCGTCAATGTTGGGGCGTTTGGCCACAGAGGGGCCCAAAAAAGACCAAAAAAGAACCGAGTCTCTCCTCATAAGATACATGGCAGGTTACGACGCCAAATCAACAGCAATAATGCTTGTATGAACAAACCGCACCGTAAACAAATCATGTGTCTATACGTAATCTCGAACAAATCCGATACAATCCGGCTTTATTTGGCAAGTATTGAAGACGAAACACATTTATTATAATTGCATGGTTGGGGGGGGGGCTCCGAGAGTGGCGTCTGTTGGGTAAACGCCCTAACGCAGCCAGTTTGACAAGTGATATTCATACTCCTGATAAGTTGACAACATTCTCTATAAAAATCTGTTTATTTCACCCTGGCACCCATGTACATTGAGGGGAGATTCGACCATTTGAGCCCATCCAGGGGTATCGGCCGTGTGGTCGGCGCCTGGCGAGAGCAGCCTGCTGCCTGAATCACGCGGATGCAATGCGGGTTGCGGGTAGCGCCGACTGCAGGCGCCAAGTGCGCAATCAACAGAATTAGAAAATATCCTATGTCTGCGTGTTCTAGCACAAATCAAGTGAAGACGGACTTTATTTGGTAAGTATTGGAGCCAAAACATATTTTTGCTTGGGGGGGGGGGGACGACTGGCGAGTGAACGCCTCGAACGGAGACCGTCATTTATTTCTTTTTTTATATAATGCCGTTTGTTCCAACCATGTACTTAATGAGTGGACCTTTTTTAGACCATTTTGGGGTATCTGCAGGCATCCCAAAATATGCTAAATTATCTTATGTCTTCGTGTTCTCGGACAAAACCTATGAAAATTTACCTATTTTAATAAATATTGGAACCAAAATACAATTTTTTTAAACTCATTTTGGGGGGGGGGGGGGGGGGGGGGATCTTACGAGTGATATTCTTTTTTCTGGTACCTGAAACTATAAAAAGCTTTCGGTTCCAATCATGTTCATTTTGAGGGGCTATTTGACCTTTTTTGTGCCCACTGACGGGTCAAAGCCCAACCGTCTTAAATAAATAAATAAATAAATAAATAAATTGTTTTTAGAGTCTTCCCACTTAGTTATATAACTGATTTTCAGTGGGGGACAGACAATGCGGTTTGTTCATATTCTCACTATTGCGGTTGGTTTGGCTCTGAAACCTGCCATGTACCTTATGAGGGGGGACTCGGCCTTTTATGGCCGTTTTTTGGGCCGCTCTGTGGGCCAAACGCCCCAACGTTGACGCGTAAGACGGCATTTTTGAAAATGAATTGTATTTGCGCTCCTATTCCAATAATCAATCCAATTGTACAATACGAGGGAATACTTTACGTTGTGAGCTCTTGGATAACCTTGTATGTATATATAGTAAGCAAAGTATGTATGGGACCTTTGCTTGCCTTATAAGCTGCAAGCAAGTTACACTTATATTAATTTAATATTTATTACAATACACTTACCAATAGATGTGTATTTGTTGCACAGATGCAGTACAGGTCACCTATCCGCACACTGTAGCACTTGCGTAGAATATGTGGTCACTTTAGTTCAGGCGTGCGAGAAACACAAACTCCTAGCTTGGACTAGCTTCTACCGGACGCTGGACTGACGCATCACAGCCAGGCTAGGCTATGTGCAGTGTGTGCACTCTACAGGTTGATAACGCCGAGGCTCATGAGAAGATCAGTGAGTGGGCGAGCCAAGTCCTTCATCCAGCGCCAGCAACTCAAGCTTGCAGTTAGCCCCCCCCCCCCCCTCGCAAAGCGGAAATGTAATAACTTTACACCTGTATCGCTTATATATCGATAATTTCTTTTACACCATGTGGCCGCAATTGAATATAATTCCGGGGGGTAACTTAACTTTACAGGAAGTAAGCCCCCCCCCCCCCTTTACAAAAAAGTCATATATTTTTTCCTGTGACGTTTATGCATCGTTTGTGCGCGTAGTGCACGCATTAATTTCGTCTCTTCACAAACGATGTTGTCGCAATTCAATGAAATTTGGGGGGGGGGGGCTATTGTACGTGAGATAAGTCCCCCCAATTTTGAAATATATTTTTTTCAACTGTATCGTTTCTGCACGCATTTATTTCGTTATGTGGCCTAAATTATATAAAATTCCGCCGGGAGGTGAAAGGGGGGGGGGGGCTAGGTTAACATAAGTCATAGCACACCGAAATGTTCCAATTTTGTGCATCGTTTGTGCACGTTTGTTCACAAACGGTGTTGTTTTATTTGTAGAAAATTCCGGAGTGGGTGTAGGGGGCTAGCTTTACGAAAACGTTAGCCCCCCCCCACTCCACGCTGAAATTGAAATGTCACACTTTTACATTTGTATCTGTTTGTGCACGCATTGATTTTGTCTGTATTTCGGGGCTCCCCCCCCTACCCCCCTACCGGAATTTTCTTAAATTTATACTACCTTGTTTGTAAACATACTATATGAATGCGTGCACAAACGATGCACTAACGTCACTTATGTAAAAATTGTAACATTTTGGCTTGTTTGCGTGGGGGGGAAGGGGCTAACTTCCTGTGAGACCAACACCTCCGAAATTATAAATTGAAACTTCTAGAACAGGTAAATTGATTGTTAAAATTAAATTATTTGGACATACACTATTCTTAAAATAAATATTTTATTGTAATATTTCGACACAAAGTCTAGTGTCTTTATCAAACTGGGTTGAACAAAGCAATGTTTTAACAATTCAAATAAATAGAAAATAACAAAAGCGACCATGAAACATTTATGCCAACAAATTATGATTTAAATGAAAAAAAAAACATTGCAGAAATAAATTATGTAATTACAAATAATAGGTGAGGACAAGAACATGAACTCCAAAACGTCAAAACATCCAGTTTAAGGCAGCAATGCACTAGGCCTTACCTTAGGGCAAAACCTATTCCATATTGGAGGACAATGGGCGCTAGGAGTACTCATGACATTAGATGTACATGCCATGAAACAAGCTTCCTTAAACTTCCTTTTATTCCAATTGGATTCTTGGCATATTGCATATTGCATAGGTATTCTCCCAATTGATGAAATGATGGTTTTCAGACACATGTTCTGCGATTTTTGAATTATGTACTTTCCGCTGTGCTACATTGTTCTTGTGTTCTTTCACCCTTACTGCCAATGGTCGCTTAGATTCATCTATGTATAAGGAACCACATTGGCACGGAATAGCATAGTTTTTGGAAGCCTGTGTCGGGTCAAACGGTTTCATTTTCGTTAGAAGACTCCTTAGTGTACCAGAAGAGCCAAAAAACACTTGAATGCCAAAAGGTGCCATTATTCTTCTAATCTTCTCAGAAAGATTTGGATAGTATGCCATGCCAATGGTTTTTAGTTCTTTCGGTTTGATTACTTCAAGAGATTGGTCAAGAGGTAAACTCATCATCATGTATTGGGGAACAATGCCTTTGACCAATTTCTGTCAAAACCATTCCGTTCCATAGCATCCATGATGTATGCTCACATCTAGGAAAGTAAGACATCCTCCTTGTTCTTCCTCAAAGGTGAATTTAATGTTATGATGTTAAGCATTAAGGTCAGCAAAAAGAATTAGCATTTCCTGACGGCTACCCTTATACACACAATAGATGTCGTCTACGTATCTTTTCCAAAGCTGTAGATTAAGAGGACAATTTTTTAAAACGGAAGTTTCTAACGAATCCATGAAAACATCAGCAAGTAACGGTGAAAGGCAACTTCACATTGCTAAACCATCAAGTTGCAGATAGTACTTCCCATCAAACTCAAAATAACAAGAGGATAAAACCAGTTCTAGCAATTCCATGATGCTATCAACAGGTAGTAGCGTCCTCAATGATAAAGATGTGTCAGCGGAAAGTTTGTCTTTAACAATGGCCAATGTTTGCTGAACAGGTACACTTGGAAATAAATTGACAACATCAAAACTCACAAGTGAGTTTGTGAGAGTACCACACGGGGATGGACAACGGAAGGGTCTGACGTCATTATGAGTGACCATGTGACGTGTAAGTCTTGATTTTACTTTAAAATCTCTAGAGCAGATATTGCAGTGAAATGTTCCTGTTGTTCTCTGTCCACCACCCCTGGTGTTGTCTTTCAGTTGGCGCGGCTGCCCCACCCCCTTCTTGGAGGCGTTACGCTTGTTACCTTGGTTGATCTTCCGGGCAGGGGACTTACGAACAACCTCAGTGTCTGACGTTGAGTCGTCTGGCTGATGGTTGTGATGAGGAGACTTGGTACCGTCTGCAACAGCAGATACAACACAATGAGATTATGTGACTTGTGTAAAGGTATACTACATACTATAGTTACTTTCAGAGAAAAATAAACATAATTCCTTTTATAAGAGTTGCTGTTTTATCTTTTTAAAAAAAAAACCGGAAACAATAGTGCCGGTATAGAATTTCAAAAAGTTTTAAATGATTTCGAGAAGGATCTATTCCCCACAAATACAAAAATTTGTAAAAAAAAAAAAACGGCAACCAAGCTCTCATTTGAAAGTTTGGCTGTGAATGCTGTGAGAAAAAAGTTGCTTGGCTTTTGAATTTAGTTAATTACGAGAACTCCAAAAAGTCAATGGCCAAGCAATTTTGTTATGATTTTGAGTTTAAAATCTTTACTTTTTACCACGAAAATGGTTGGCTTGGCGCTCGTCAACAGGCGAAATGATCTTACTTATTTTCAATGCAAAATTAGGGAGAAAGAATGAAAAGCTTGGCTCAACTTCTATATCTCACAGCATTCACAGCCGAAGACTTTCGAAGGAGAGCTTGGCTGCCTTTTTTTTTTTCTTTTTACAAATTTTTGTATTTGTGGGGGATATTACATCTTTTTGCTGTTTGTTTCCTATCAAGGCTTGAATGATGGACTTAGAATGATTAAATTTGTTAAGTTGAGAGTTGTTTTTATACTTTTTGGGCCCACGGTTCCCCCATATTTGCCCCTTTGTGTTTTGGGCGCTAGATATTTATAATGGTTATGGGCATGTTTGATTTCAAGTTTGTACAAATTACTACGCCTGAGTAATCATGCGTTTTGATTTTCATTTTGATTAAGCACGGTCCCTATTGCCCGGTATTCGTTTTGAAAGCTTAAGTTGATTGCGCATGAGGGACATCTAAGTGTGGTCCAAGTTTCAAAGTTCTAAGATGTACAGTTTTCTCTGTATAGCGTCTTATTCATAAGAGAATGGAATTACGTAGCTTTTGATTATTTTGATTTTCTCCGGTATTACCCAATTTTGCTATCCATATTCAAAAGTAATTGAGAATGAGAGATATTAAAGTGTATTCCACGTTTGAAACTTCCCAGTTATAGCGTTTTTTTTAATGATTAATATTTTTAAGTTAAGAGTTGGTTTTTGAAATTTTTGGGACCACGGTCTCCCCAAATTTAGTCCCTTGTGTTTTGGACGCTAGATATTTTTAATGTTTAAGAGCATATCCAATTTCAAGTTTCTACAAATTATCACGTCTTAGTAATTACGTGTTTTGATTATCATCCAAATTTTGATTTTCTCCGGTCCCTGTTACCCGATTTTGGTTTTGAAAGCAAAGGGCACTAAGTCTGAGGTACATCTAAGTGTGGTCCAAGTTTTTAAAGTTCTAGGATGCACCGTTTTCTCTGTAGGCTAAATTAATTTCCGCGGAGAATTAGAGGTAGCTAGCTAACTAGCTATAGCTAGCTAGCCAGCCAGCCAGCCGGAAGGTTTTCTACGATGTTCAGGCACTTTTTTTTTTAACACAGAACGGGTTATTGGATCTGGTTGATTTTTTTTTGGTAGGTCATGGACCACATATCCGCTCATATTCCAAATTTCAAGATTATAACTTTTTCGGGGGCTTGGTTGCGGGCGACGACCGTCGCCTTCGATTTAAATAGTAAAACAATTCAGTGTTAATGAAAAATTTGATGTTACTTCTGAAAATCGAATGATGAATCTAATTGCATCTCCATTCTTTGTGAGTTTTTTGACCCTTTTTTTGTAATAACATTGTAGCTGTACAATCAAAGAAAGAAGGTAACACTCTTCCTCGAGAGACCCATCTACGTAGGCTTCACTACTGTGGATGTAAGTAAAACAAAAAATAGTGATTAAAATTACAACATCACCCAAAGTTAGTACGACGATAAAGCTAAACTCTTTTTTACCGACACTGATTGGCTTTGTTATGACATTCAAACTATATAGGCACTTGCCGAGGGTTCACAGTGTAGCCCAGGAAAGATAGACATTGGTATATGGTGAACCCGGACATAATTAGGTACAAGCTGAAAATTTGCACGCAGGCTCAGTTGACCATACTGAACAATAATTGAAAACTTCCCGAAGCTCCGCCGCGTGCGTCTTGAGATATAGTGACAAAAGAGCGTAAATGCCAAAAATGTTTTATTTTCAATTTCAACCATTTTTTTACACATTGTACAAATTATTAAATATTTCCAACGAGAGTAAAGTTAAAATCAGTCATAAGCTTCGACCCGTGCGTGGCAAAAGGGCGCAAGTGCCAAAAATATGATATTTTCAATTTCAATACATTTGATATAATTGTGCAAACTATTATGTATTCATACGACGGAAACGTGAAATTGTTCCCTTTTCCTCTACCCGTGTGTTTTGACACATGGTGGCATAAGGGCGTAAGTGACAAAGTTATGTTATTTTCAGATTCAACAAACATATATATATATATATATATATATATATATTCGTACGAGACAAAAGTAAACATCTTCCCCGAGCTTCATTGCTGGCGGCTTGATAAATGGTGGCAAAAGGGCGTAATCGACATCATAATTCTATATTTAATATAAAAAGGGCTTTTGACATTCAACTACGTTTATTGTAACATATAAATACCAAACAATGGACACTCAATTGAAAATCCATGCATGCTGACTGACTTGCTATGGCCAGCTTGTATGTAAAGAACCATTACAAAATCGTAAGTAGCAGACTGGACATTACCAAACCTATAAAATAATATTCCTCAGCATTCTCAAGCGGCTCGCATAGACATAGTTTGGCGAAGATCTGGTGTGTTTTGAGCTGGAAAGTTTTTACTTTTCCCAAGCTTTAATGAAAAACTCAACTCAGTTAAAATAAATAAATCGGATTTTGAAAGGGATTCGAGCAGGAGCTGTGGACAACCTAGCTTGGGCTTGGCTGTAGTGTCTCATCACGATAAAGCATGAGAAAAGATTAAAAAAATATTCCAATACGATATGATTTTTTAAAATTAATGTCTGAGTGGGAAACGAACGCTTACATAGCGGACTGAATTGCATGTGCTGGGATGTTCACAGCTCCCGACTGGCTTTGAACGCTACAAACTATGATGCATCCCCATGTTTGCCATCAAGCCTAGAGGGGATGGATGGACAGATCCATTAAATGTGCTGGTGGACTGGCAGCATATCAATTCTAGAGATCACAGTACTCAGTTGCAAAGAATCGCTACTGCTCAATGAAGTAAGCGGAATGTACCACAAAACAATACAAAAATTTAATAAAACAAACATTATGATAAAACGGTAGAAAAACATAACAAGCCACTTATATCTTAAAACATGCTTCTATATTTCATTTACTAATTTACTTTTGGTAACTGCAGCTTAGTAATTCCTACTAGCTTGGTAGGAGAAACACAACTGAACACACTGAGCCGCATTAATTCACAATCACAACATGAAACATGTATTTAGTATAGACTTTCTGTATGGAAACAGGACGAGGTGGCCGCATCACTACACTACATGCAAAGTTTGACCACTATAGGCTACAGGAATATATATGTGTCGGCTTGGTAGTTTAATGTACATGGGAGATTGGGCCCAACTCTGTGACAATATGTGATTTTGTCGTAGTTTAACAAAAGAAGACTTCATCGAACAGTGAAGGTTGTCTTTGTACCAAAAGCGTCCTTCAGATTACCATTATCCAAATATTTCTATTAAACAGTGTTGTTACGTGTAAACTTCAGACAAAAAACTTGTAAAAAAACAGCCAAACCTTACAGAGTCAAAAGCAATGAGATCTATAAAAAATGCCGAGCTACATTTTTTACCCTCCTACATTTTCGCAATTTTAATATATAAATTCACTTTGCTCTGTGACTGGATCCTTGCAAAGCGTAGCAAAATTTTATTTGCAACTATTGTTTTAAATATAAATAAAGTTTGTGCAAATTTATTTTGCCAATATATAAATAATACATATAATATATTTTTTCCCCCACAATTCGATGGCTAACCAGAAGAGGGGACTGCTAGGAGCACAAAAACAGCAGAGCGGCTATGTCCTAATGTAGCCTCAGCGTGTAGCGACATCATTTTTGAAGAATTGACAGTGATCAAAGTGCCCCAGGAAAAGTTATTGTCCAACCCAAAAACCAAGCAGCGCTTGATCAACTTTATCTGTACTGGCCTGGATAGCCAAGGGATCGAAACGAAGCAAGACCCAGAGGACGCCGACTGCCTCTCTGTGAGAACAGCATTGGAGAAGAGCGAGGAGTACGAGCACATCATAATCGCTGGAGAGGATGTCGACCATTTGGTGCGCCTTAATGTATTGGTCTACAGCCAGGGGCGGCTCGTGAGTAATTATTGTGGGGGTGCACATAATTTCGAAGTCATTCTGCGGGAAACGAAGGGGTGTGGGGCGCTGCCCCAGCCGCCGGAGGCGAAAATTTTTTCAGACATTAATGGTCTGAAGTACCCGGAAAACGACTTTAGAGTATATTTTTCGAATTTATTGGTCGGGAAAAACTCCCCTATATTAATTGTTAATTATAGAAAACCATCCAAAAACTTATTATTATATGCTTGATTAAAATATCACATACCCGAATAATGTCTCTCCATCTCCTCCGAAAACGCGCCTCTAACATCACATCGAATCGTTTTAAAAACTGTTTATTTTTAGATCGCTAATTAACGAAGTCATATTATAGTAATTTTCACTTCACGGCACGATAATAATTTTAACACTTTTCGCTCACTTGAAAACTGCTGTTGATCTCACTTCACCAACCCTGTCGCGAACAACTTTCACTGGATACTGACAGTGTGACCGGAGTGTGGGGGGTGAATGAATGGCGCGAGCACAATACCAAGGCGTTTCAATGGAAGTAACGGTTTTGACCCTTGTGCACGTGCACAAAACCCAGCTATACCAGACGTTGTATAACAAAAGACAACCTGAGGCTTGTTCTGCCGGCCTTTCCGTGTTAAAACCACGTCAAAATGTGTGCACACTCAGAGTGTCATCCTCCAGTGGCAGCACTTACTGCAGAATGACTTTTGCCGAATACCTTGCTCTGGGCCAGCCAAAATATCCATACAAACAATCCAACGATTTATTGGGAATATTACGAGATTGGCTTCGAACCTTACATTTGGGAATTTAGTTCGCGCAAATATTTGGGGGTGCACGTGCACCTGTGCACCTATACGCGAGCCGCCCCTGTCTACAGCATACAAAATGTATTCTTCTAGTAAAGTGGCACGGGTGGAACAGGTTGTGAGCAGTTCTCTTCAACAACATTCATTAGAGGAGAGCTCTCATTACCCCCTGGAATAGAGTTGTTCCATCACGCCTTCACTGGTTGCGACACAACCTCTGCCCTTTTCTGGCAAGGGAAAGGGAAAACGAAGATGTTGGGCGTCCTTTCAAAACAGCCCGACCTGCTTGACGCGGCTACCACGTTTCTCAACCATGACGCCACCCATGAGGAGGTAGCCTCTGCTGGCAACAAATGTCTCATGGCCCTGTATGGTGGGGGAAAAGACGACTCTCCACGCCCTGCGTTACGGGATATTTGTCCGATCTGCTGCCAACGCCAGAGTCCACCTCGCTCGTCTGCCCCCAACCGAAGAGGCTGCTGCCCAACATTCCTTCAGAACCTATCACCAGGAGGCGCATAAGTGGTTGGGGGTAGAGAAAGACCCCACCAACTGGGGGTGGACAAGGAGCCAACAGGGGCTGACACCGGTGACCTCAACCAAGGAACCAGCGCCGCTAACCCTGCTGAAATTCCTGTCATGCAGGTGCAAGAAAGGGTGCGGAGGAGGGAGCTGCTCCTGCCAGAAGGCAGGGCTGAAATGCTCTTCTCTCTGCAAAGTTTGACAGGGGAAGACCTACCTGCATACTCCTCACTTAGCCATGGATGAGTCGGATGAAGAAGACGACGTCGACGACCCTTTACCACTAGTATCTAGTAGTAGATCTAATCCGGCAACAGAGGAGTCTCCGGAGCCCCAAGAAGAGCCGTCTGACGAACCTGGGCCTTGCAAAAGAACACGACTGTATCGCCAAGTGCGTAAAGGTAACCCTAATATTACATACCTACCCCTTCGTTATAATTTACTATAATATTGATTACGCATTTAATCTAATTTACACTATGTTGTGTATTTCTGTCGCAGGAGTCAGCTGAGGTCCCACCATCACTTCACGTTCAACATTTCACGTCCCCCAAACTATCAAAATATATTTTTTAATTTTTTTAATAATTTATACCTTATTATTAACTGTAATCAATTTCATTTGCATGATGTAAACCATTTTCCACTGAGTTATGTCTTTCTTATCCTGTACAAAAGTCCTGCAATTCTTCCGGCTCCATTTCTTGAAAAATCCGATTCCCGTAATTTTTCGTTTTGTCGGGAACTATTAGGCGTACAGGATTTCGCTTGTGCTTAAATTTAAAGCTTAATAACTGCTCTACAACTTCATCAACCATTACTTTCCTCGTAGGTTGAGTATTTTAGCCAATATTCTGCTCGGAAGACGGCTACAACTAAAATTTCGATATTTAAAAAAAATGCCAATTATTTAATTTCTGTATCTCGGGACCTATGAAACCGACGGAATTGCGGTTGAACTCAAATTGTAGGAAATTGTATCTTGTGTGTAGAGGACAACTTTTTCCGTAGGATGCATACTTTAGAAGTTATAAGCCAAAAACTGAAAAGGTCCGAAAATAATAAGGTTTTTCAAGCACCACGCAGTTAGAACAGGTCTTTTGAAGCAGCAAACTTGGTTTTACACTATTGGTATCCTAACAACATCTCAAAAAATCACAACTGTGCAATTTTTTGCGACCTAACGCGATTTTTATGTCTACGATGACTGGCCTAGAAAGAATGCGAAGTTAATAACAGTATTGCAAAAACAATGCGATACACTATATCATAGTATACCAGGTATTAACATCCGAAAACTCGTCGCGTCACACTTGGTGGAGGCGCCGGGTAAACAGAACGTTGTTGCATCATCGCGCACTTTTGCAGTTTGTTTTTTAAAACATTTTCTTTTTTCCAATGTAAACATTGTGGCTTTTACTCCTTGTGGGTGCTTATCTTCATTCCCTTGTCACCAATCATTATGTCAATCCAAGGACCAACGATAAACATACATGCGATTGTGCGTTTTTTCACTTATTTCTGCCAGAATATAAGTATAGGTCGGAAACCATCCTCAAGAAAAAGGCAAGGTTTTGGTGCAGTCTGGTTGACTGATAATGGTAGGGTCATCAAAGTCCAGCTGACAATAGCCTCGTGGTCTGTATATTACTATCTTCGAACTGAATGTAAACGGAGACTTTGGAGCCGTCTTAGCAACGAAGCACATAATTAATTTTACGAAGGTTCCGAATCAGCCTTGTTGATTCTAGCGTCGCCTGCGGGTGGAATCTTGTCCAGCATAGTTGATCAGTCTTTCTTACTTAAATATGCCGGTCTCTTGTTGGTCATTGGTAGCTGGCGATAAACAATAATTGTTGACATAAATAATCTCCGCCTCCCTGGTATATTTTTACTATATTGTTTTTTTTGTGTGGATTACTTTAGTCTAAATTATGATGTGTAATATCTATTTAGGCTCTAGAGTCTAGAGGTCCTACTTTATCTAGCTGTATTGAATCATGTCGTAAATAGCAGTGTTGGGTCAGTTCTTTTTTAAAATGAACTTTTAAAAAGTTCAGTTCACAGCTCAAATAATGAACTTTTAAAAAGTTCAAGTTCTTAAAACCTAAAATTTTGAAAAGTTCAAGTTCGTCTAAAATATGAACTGAGTTCTTTTAAAAGTTCTTTTGTAAAAAAATCACTATTTTATTAAAGGCTGGCGTAAAATGAAGAAAAACACGAGGAAAAGCATTAGAGGTGTTCGAGTACCAAACTACTCGCGAATTTGAGTCTTACGAAAGTGTTGAGCTGTCTTTGATCGTGTTGATGATTTGTACTACATTCTCGTCGACCAGCTTGTAAAATTATGGCAGATACTTAGCATTTTAGGCTTCCAAGATTTTTTTCTGAAAGTTGGCGTGCATCGTTTTTACGGGTAGGCTGATTGTCGGTCTTACTATACTGGGCCTCAAGAAAATAGTCCCTATATCACTGTAATTTTTTGATGTTGTATTGCTGTTAATTTAATTTACCCCCTAACCTGAGAACTAACTATAATTTATGTGAAAATCTATACTTATTTCCAAAACAGGAACACTTCCCCTTGTAATTTTGTAAAATCTGAGGCCCAGAATACTAAAGACCACAATACGGTTACCCGTTTTAACTTCGTGAATCGTGCGTGACCATGTCAAAAACAGCTGAACGTGCGTCAACGTAGGCTTATGATGGAACACCGATTTGTTATTGTTTTTAAGTGTCGACGGCGGCGAGTCGACGGCTGCTCGACGCACGGAAAGAACTTTCAAATGAACTTTCTAAAACTGAAAAGTTCGTTCTCGGAAAAACTTTTAAAAGTTCAAGTTCATTCATTTAAAAAAAGAGTAAGTTCACTGAAAAGTTCACAAAAAAGAACGCGTTCACGAGAACGCGTTCTTTTTAAAAGTTCCTTCCCCAACACTGGTGAATAGGCAGGCCTGGCTCGCATACGACGCCATGTTCCTTGTGTGAGCTAGTGTAGGTGTTTGGCTAGCTTGCAGATTTCAAGGACTGCGCTGCTGTGTGCGTAGGTTACCTAGAATTCAAACGTAGCTTTACTGCACTAAAAACCACCAATAGTCTTAACCTCTTATGAAATTCTGCCATCCTGATACGAGAACTACCAGTTTGAGAAAGCTATTCACGAGACATTGAAAGTGAAAGTTCTTCGTCATCCAGTCAGCCGTAGGGTCTTTTGAAACGGATGTTTGTTATTTTAGAGTGTGTTAGTTAAAGCCTCTAGTTTCATTTCCTTATATTATCTGTTTCTTTAATCATAACATCCGGTGTAGCATTATAAATAATTAAGGTGAACATTGTGGCTACAATTACAAACCACGACAATTGCAGTTATGACCACCATGACCAAGCTTAGACCTAAAATTTGCCAATGAAGCATCGGAACGCTACCTACCTACTTGGCCAGGTATGTATGTTGGTTTGTAGACAGAGCTCAAAATTAACGCAGACCGGAAGCCTGCCCTTAACTCACTCGGGCTGCATGTTGTTGTTCCCATTTATAGCGCATTTAAATATAGGCCTAGTTGATTTCCTAAAATCACTCAAAAATTTTGTTTAAAGACATTAATCTCACAACTGGTGTCGCAGTATATATTGTTTATAAATAAATAAATTATATTAACCCAAAATTTCGAGTCGAGTCGAGTCGTGTATTTGATACTCAAAATCGAGTGTTGAAAAACATAATGATTTTGGTGGAGGTGCCGGGTCGCGCGCGAGTGTAAAAACGTAAGCATTTTTGGCGCTTCCTTTACCAACCTTGTTAGTCTTAATATTAATACTACGCCCAAAGTATTGAACTTTTTTTGGCACAGATAAAATGTCACTTGGAGTCTTGTACTATAATAATTATAATGACATTTTCGATTAATATCGATTAATAAATTATATTTCATAGCCTAGCCCTAATAACAATTTGTGCTTGATCATTAAAATTATATAGAGATAGATTCTTCATTTATACAGCCTTCATACGCACTAACATCAATAAATAAAATAAATACTTAACACATTGTAAGTAAAGTCAAGAGTAACAGTTGAAAAAAAATAAGTAATCGGACTCGACTCGAACTCAAAAATCAGGACTCGAACAGCACCCCATTATTTACAATTTAAGAAATATTAGTTATCTCATCTCATGAGTCATGGCAGCAAGTAGCCTAGTAGACTAACATCTTCTCTATGGCCTGTTAACTTGTTATTGGCCTAAAGCCTTGATGACTCGGACGTGCGGTGATGCCAGGCATGTCGAGAGGCAACACTGTATGTATAAGTATTTGTTTGTAGGCGACCGGCATCAATGTTTACAGTTACGTACCACGTACGTAACAAATGTAAGAGTTAACAGTCATGTTTATAAGTTTAAATATTAACTAATAAAACGTAAAATAAAAATAAAAAATCGGCCTACTCAATTCTTAACAGGGCTGACAAAATTCCTAATTTTGAGCGATGATAGGTATGTAAGTAGGTATGTAGGTAGGTATGTAGTTAGACCATATTTCAAAACTTAAACCCTGGGACATGACTTTTTGTAAGTCGCTATAAGGCATTATGCATAATATGTTCCTTCGGCAAAGGCTATTCCACCGCGATTTTCTATTTTCCAAAATATGCTACTAAGTCAAAATATAGTGAATGGCTTTGAAACACGGCTATTTTAGAAAATCAAAAATATTTTTTCCAAATTTTTCTGATCCGGTACACGGCCAATATAGCCACCTCAAAATAATTTCAAACTTCAATTCGCCAGGGCACACCATTCAACGTAGGGTGTTGTGCTTTTGTGACATTAATTTTCAACTGTTTTTCTTTGGACTGACTGAGAGAAAACAGATTTATTTTAACAATTGTCTTTCCTGCGAATTTTTTCGTTTGGCGGTACAAATCGGTAAAAAATACCGCCAAACGAAAAAATTCGCTGGAAAGACAATTGTTAAAATAAATCTATTTTCTCTCAGTCAGTCCATAGAAAAACAGTTAAAAATTAATGTCACAAAAGCACAACACCGTACGTTGAATGGTGTGCCCTGGCGAATTGAAGTTTGAAATTATTTTGAGGTGGCTATATTGGCCGTGTACCGGATCAGAAAAATTTGGAAAAAATATTTTTGATTTTCTAAAATAGCCATGTTTCAAAGCCATTCACTATATTTTAACTTAGAAGCATATTTTGGAAAATAGAAAAAAGCGGTGGAATAGCCTTAATTGGACTCGTTTGAACCCATTTATCATGCAAAAAATATTTGCAAACTTTCTGGCCTTCAATATTGAGGCGTAACATAACAATAATACGCGATTTTTGTCGTCCTTTTAAAAAGATGGTATCTACAGAATGTTTTTGGTGACCTAGATTTACACAACTGAGGCACATCTCTAGACCCGGCACCTCCACCAAATATTTTCCAACGCTGTGACATATCTTATTTAACGCTGTGTGTTCACCAAAAACCAAAATCCAAAATATGCTAAAAACAGAAGTGATAGAGTATGATCATTAAACACTGTCTTTTGAAAATATCAAAAAATATATTTTTTGATTTTTTTGGTCGATGTATTTTTCCTATATTGCTACTTTTTTGAACGATTTTTGGTGCAAAGTTTTTCAAAAAGTATACCATTTGGATGGCTGATATTTTTATAGTAGCTTACACTCATCTTTGACTATAGAATGAGGTATTTTGAAATGTGTATCTTTAATACCTTACCTTACATTTTACAATGTTTTATGTTTTCCGGTACTTTTGTGGTATTTGTACAATCAAAAGGAAAAAAAGGAAGGTAGAAGAGAGCAGATTCTGGTGCAGTCTGAAGAAGCGAAAGATTAATTTGTCGCCCCATTTTTGTTTCTTTGGAACAAACTTTGAGTCAACGCGGTTATTGTATTGGTGGCTGCAGCCAACATTCTGAATGTGATCAATGCAGACAAATATGTTAACTTTTGTTGTTATATTTAGGTAGAAAATACAGCGGGTGCTAGATTACAAATTGAAACCAATTCTGTTCACAATATAAAAACATGAATCGTGTGAGTTGTACCTAGGGTTGTACCGGAATAGCCTTGTCGGTGCTGGAATCATCCCCCGGTAGTCAGCGGGTGAATTGTGGCCAACCAGGGATCCTCGATTTCAAATACCGATCGATACTGTCCGTATTCACTCGTCGATGGCGTCGACGACAACTGGGTTGAATTGGAAAGTTCTATACTTGCTTTCTTGTCTTGTATCTTGAATGGACACATTCTACATAAGAATGTATTATTTACTAATCTAGGATTCAGTTTAGGTCATATTTGTAGGGACTTCCTTGTTGATATATCAATAAATATTATCTTACCATAATAGTTACCGATCTGTAGCTAACCCCCCACCCCCGCCCCCCACAAAAAAATAAAAACAAAAATAAATATTGAATCGGAAACAAGTATTGTAAATATAAAATATAACCTGTGTAGTGATAATGATGATGATGTTTTGTATCGATACATTGACATAGCTGCTTCGAATACGATGCCCTAGGACAAAATTTATGATAATTCACAAATTGTTCGCAACTAGCTTTATAGTTGTTACTTGTTGTTATGGTTTGTGAGTGAACCGTCAGGTATTAGTGGAGAAGCTCCAGTAGGCCTACATGTAACACTCGTGCAAATCATGCAGAGAGCATGACAATTTTCCAGGTTACTAATATGTTCACATGGAATCCAGAAATAGATAGTCCTAATTTGAGATCTTGTTACTTTCTTATTAATAAAATTAATTAATAAATTAACCAAATGAAGTATTGAACAAAGAGTTACAAAGAGACCCCCTCTCTTACCATTCATTACCCGTGGCTGGTTGTGTCATACATACTTGTCATACTGTACTAGAATCATGAAGCATGGTCACGAAAGTACCCTTAATAGGAGGCGAGCTTTCCGTTGCTGTTTACGTACTGTGCTTTTCAAAATTATTTTAAATCGAAAGGATGCCCGCAGTAGGCTACACATCATCGCTAACCGATGTGACCTTCTTCAGGTGAATAACCAATAATATAGTAGAGTTATGACTTAGGACAATTGTGAAGGGATATCCAAAGACTGTTTAAGATTACTCAGGAAAACCACGGACAAATCTTCAGTCAGGAATCAAGATTGCCGGTCTCGACGGGATTCGAACCCAGATTGTTGTACGTTATACCATTGAGTACATTTTATACTCAATGGATATACTGTATAATATAAAATATACGCCGTGATATAAATAAATAAATACATATTGACGCGTTGAACTTTCATTTGTAGAGAGGTACGGGTTAAAAAGTTCCCTTCTTTGGGTAAATCTTTGGCCTTGTTACATCGAACATTTTTATAACTAGGAATACGCTTAAGTCCCGCCGCGTTGTTGGATGAGCGTAATTGGTGCATTGAGCTGCCATGTGTTACGCAGATTTTCTGTTGTTCTGTGAAAAAATTATTACTAAGTCAAAGTTTTTTTAATTAAATTAAATAAAATAAAAAATTAATTTAATTTTTTTAATAAATCGTAATTTTTTAAAAAAATCGTAAAATTGCAATTTTCATAAGAAATAATTATTCGATTGCGCTCAAATTTAACAGAATATCTTAATTCATAAAATTAAGGTTCTGTGAAAAAATCATTACAATTGGATAAAGCGTGTAGGTGTTATAAGTCGAAGAAAATTTAAAAAAATCGAAAAAAATCGTAAAATTGCGTTTTTTATAAAAAAAAAAATTCCCGATTGCGCTCAAAAACGTGGCAGTTCTAAGTTCAGAGATTTCGAAGGCCTCCATAAAATTTCATCGCAATCGGAGTATCGGTTTAGCCGGAATCGTGTTAACAAACACACAAAAATACAAAAAAAAAGAAAAAAAAACATTCCGGATTTTTTTCTCCAGTGTAGTGAAATGGAATCTTCGCTTCGCTCGCTACGCTCATCCAACTATACCATTTCTTGACAAAGTTGACGCCATGTTGGACGCCGTCTTGAATTCCGGACCAACGGGACAAATTATACGGGTTAGATTCGGATACAGCGTGGTTTGTTATAAAAATAAACCTCATTCTTCCAGGTACCCCAATGTCTCACATTTTACCGCCAGCGGTATATACTATAAAAATCGTCCATTTCTCGACAGGTCTACTCCATTAATTTCGTCATTGGTGCATGCCTCTCCTCGACACCGTCACACAAGAATCATTTTACTGAATTCATTTTCAAATTCTGGAAATTAAAAGTGACGTATTGGGGCATTAGAAATTTGTGGTTGCATTTTTCGATTTCTTTCTTGTTTTCTTAGTATTCTTAAAATTGAAAGAAATGTTTGCACAATGCTTTCCTGCTGTTTAGATGGTGACGTAGCGTTGCTAAGTGTACGAACTGCAGATAAATATAAGGTGGTCAGCGAGATAATGTCTATCCTTAATTAAGAAAAGTAAAATCTGTCAATAAGGACTATAGCTAAGTGCGTACCCAATAACAGTTGAGACCCCCCAAATGTAGAACCGCGTCTATGAGGGTCGGATTTAAACAAAACTAACATTCACATTATCAAAACAATAGAGTTTCTTGCTACAAAAGTCTTGAAATTGCTCTTGGCATGGATTGCTTGAACTTTAAAGCCACATAATTCTGGCCAAAACAGACATACTTGCGCACTGCGAGTGATTGGTAGAGAAAAGAGGAAGTGCGGGGTGGCGAGGTTATATTTATCTCGCGGACAGTAAGGTTGTGGGGGAGGCTGCCGACGAGAGCTCATCAATTAGCACCCGCATCGACGGAACACACCTACAACCCTAAAACTGAGAATAACCTTGGAGACCCTAGCCTAGTTAGTAGCAAAGAGTGCCGCCATGATTTTTCTAAATCGTTTATCACCTGCTTCAGTTGCCGTACAGTACACAACTAGGCCTGAATCAGACGGCAAATTTTTGTCTGGATTCTAAACATTTGACTTCAAGATTGTCCCGCTGTCACCACTCGAAAAGTTTGGATGAGCGAAACGAAGACTTCAATTTCACTGGCCCCAAAAAAATTAGTTTGGGTGTTTTTCTTTTTCTTTTTGTTTTTTTTGTGTCTGTTTGTTCACACTCTACCGGGCAAACGGCATGTGTGATCTTGATCAAAATGGGAGGGGACCTTCTAAATCTCTGAATTTAGACGTGTCACGTTTTTTGGTACAATCGAAAAAATATTTCTTTATGATATCGTACTTTTACGATTTTTTTCGATTTCCAATGAGATATTTTCGTGATATTTGGCCCCGCGACCGGGCAAACGGCTACTCCGATCTTGATGAAACTTTATGGGAACGTTTTAAATCACTAAAATTACATTTGAAGAAATATTTCTTATAGAAATCGTACTTTGACGATGTTTTTCCGAATTTTAATACGATATTTCCGTGATATTTGGGCCGATTCTGACCAAACTGGTGGGGCTACAACGAATTCATATTTTTTATTGACATTAATTATTATGGTGATGTAGTGCCTATTAAAAGAAAAAGTTGGCCAAAATTCATAGAAATAATGGTTTTCATAAATAACCCTTTTTTTACAGGTGTAGGGTTTAACTTTTTTAAACAAGAAATCAAGTAACTATAGAAACTTAACAAAAATCACCTACAAGCGTACATAAAGCATGTTTTGGGGGCCTCGAGATTTTTTTACATTCTATTGTTAATTGGATTCCTACCCCATTTATACATTTTTTAAAAAAAATTATCCAAATTTTACCAAAAAAATTTTGTAAGGGAAATTTGAAAAAGTAGAATCCCCTTTCAAAAAGTATAATCATTGGACAAAAAGAAAAAAAAAACTCATCCAAACAACGCGACTGGAAAAAGCGTTCGCGCGCGGCCAAAGAAATAAAAAATGGTAGACTACTTCATTTTTCAGCCTTTTTGGAAAAACCCCACTGGCCCTTATATAGACATCGTTTTATATTTTTTTGGGGAAAAAGGGTTTTAAGTTTTAAATGTGGCGGAAAAAAAACCCTCGTGTAGGGGCTACCTCGGAAGAAGCGGATTTTTTGGGGGTATAGGAAACAGAGAAGGTAGGAGGCCTACGGCATCTTTTTCCCCCCCCGCCCTGTTGTTACGGGAAAAGTGGAGGGTGGGGGGGGGGGGGGGGAGGGGGAGTTTGACGACCACAGGGAAAAAAAAATTGATCCAAAAAAAATTCAAAAAAGGGTATAGACTGATGCTAGGGGAAAAAACCCTCAACCCCTTTCAAACGATGCCCCCACAAAGCACCTGGGCGCTACCCGGGCCCAGGGTCCCCGGCAATGCTTTTTTCTCTTAGACAAAAAGTCTACGAGGCCCCAAAACCGGCTTCAAAACCAGCAACTGCACAACTGTGGAGAATCCACCCTGCGTCGACGGAAGTGTCCTAGTTCCTGTAGGCACCGATCCGATCCAGAGCCCTCGCTGGCATCACCACGACCGTGGACTTCACAAAAAAACCCCACCTATCTCGTAGTGTTTCAGCCCCTGGTCCCCCTAAATTATACAGGGAAAAATCATTCCTATGATGTATTAAAAAAAACATCAACCAAACCACGGTGTTCGTCCCCGCCCAAACCCGGGAATCCCCCTCCTGAATTTTTGATTTCACCCCATCCCCCGTCTGGGACATTATTGCAACCTGGCTGAAGCCTTGACTTTTCCCCTCTCTTTTTATCCCGTCATTGCCAACCTCGCAAACCTCCGAAGTTATTGCTGTAAAAAATGCTCCTTTCGTCTTCAACCCAAAAAATCCCCGTCCTGCCCAATTCTTGATTCCCCCAGTCCCCCGTCTGGGAATTATTTCAAAACCCCGGCTGAACCTTACTTCTCTCTCTTTTGACCCGTCATTGCCAACCTCGAAACCTCCCCGAAAAATTATTTCGTGTAATAATGCTACCTTTTTGTTTCAACCAAACAATCCCCGTCCTGAAAATTCTTGATTACCCCCTCCCCCGTCTGGGACATTTTGCAACCCTGGCTGAAGCGTTGACTTCTCTCTCTTCTGATCCCGTCATTGCCAACCTCGCAAACCTCCTGAAAGTTATTGCGTGTAATAATGCTACTCTTTCGTCTTCAACCAAACAACCATGGGAATTGCCACTAAATTCAAAACATGTACTCCCACTCACCAGTCCATCTGGCTGGAGACTAGAGTTTACCCCTAATGGCATACTAACATTGTCCTCTAAAGAGTTATAGTACAACTTGGTATTGGACATATATAAGCATAAACATAAATTTAGTTTATTGCAATCGACATAAGCATATTAAGCGTTTGGATACCATGCAACCACCGCTAGTCCTGACTGAACATATTTATTCAGTCGTACAGGCAAATACTAGGGGTAAGTTCTATGAAAAGGCCACTGGAAGGACCCTACACGACTATACAAACACCGTACAGTATACCTGGTTACTAGGGTGGGCTGAAAAAAAATCTTTTTTTTTACAGTCGTAATACCGCGGAAAAGTTGCGAATTGTGGAGACTAAAAAAAAAATCGGTTCATATTTTCCGGTCGCGCATGTGCTCTAAAGTTTTACAAATTTTGAAAAATTCACATTTTTTACGATAATTTTTTAATATTTTTAAAATAGAAGAAAATTGAAAATTTGAAGAGTACGAGCTATTACATTCGGGAAGAGGCTAATTTAAAAATGTTAAAAATTATCGTAAAAATGTGAATTTTTCAAAATTTTGGAAAACTTTAGAGCACATGCGCGACCGGAAGATATAAACCGATTTTTTTTTTTTTTTTAGTCTCCACAATTCGCAACTTTTCCGCGGTATTACGACTTAAAAAAATATTATTTTCGGCCCACCCTACTGGTTATAGCGTCCACGGTGGCAACACACAATTAGGGCGCTATTTACGAGATCGTGGGTTGGATACCCTCACAAGCCATAGGTTATTTTTAATCGTCCTTCATCGTCTTCTATCACTCATCATCGTCTCGACGTAAGGCACCAAACATCATTATCAAATACTTGGTTAGTCAGCTGAAGATGGGATGGGCATTAAGTTATACCAAAGAGTGTTTCCCAAGAAAAATTAAAAAATCACGTTTTCCCAGTCTTTATTTACACATCTCGCCCTCGAAATCTCTCACGCGACTTCATTTATGAATTCAATAACATTTTATTTGAACGCTGTGGAGATCAAGCTGAGCAAAGTCAACACTGAAAAACAATACATACCATATTATGCAGACAAATACCATGCAAATCCAGTACATGTCATCGGATTGTTTGTTGGTGCAAGGGGGACAGTCCCAAAGTTTTTTGTTGATTTTTGTAATACTTTTAAATTAGGAAAAACACTCATTCATGACTTTCGATGGTGGCATTAAAAGGTTCTATATTTTCTTTTCTTAGGAATCACCTTTATGGTCTAAACATGTAATTTTCTAATTGTATTATTATTACTCATTTCTTGTTTTTGTATTTAAATTTAAAACTTTTTTTAATTGTTGCTAATCAATGTATGTTATTTTTATTCTGTGTCCTTGTGGCTTGTATTTGTACAACAGAGTTTTGTTTTACTTGAAAAATAAAAGTTTTTCTCTCATATTTTTCAACTCTCACTTATATTCAATAAACCTTAAAGTATTAGTAGCTGTTGATGGACGCAACATGAGGTTGCAGATATTCGATATATTTAAACGTCGTACTCGTAAGGTGTATCCCTTTTTTGAGGAAATGTTACAAACAAAATTATAATAAGGAAGCGAATCTCCTAATATAAGCATCACTGTCATGTTCGTCCGCTCGTCGTTCCGTTCGTCTGTGCGCGTGTCACGTCTACAATAAAAACCGAACGCGAAGTCTGATCGACTTGAGTTTTATTTGTATTTGCCTTCAACAGGGATGGAACAGAATGTGTAATTGGCAGCCCTGGAGGTAGTGGAAGAGTAGCTAGCCACCAAGAAAGTTTGAAAATGTCATCAGATTACATGAACACAATCTGCTATTTTTAGTTTACTTTCAGTTGTCCAAATTGTTGCCACAATAAATCTATAATATTCGTTATAGGAAATACATTATGATGATTATTGTTATTCAATGTCACTATTATTGTAATTTTGCTATTCAAGGTAGATGGCTGGTGAAGAATGAGAGTGAAGGATAATTACAAAAAAACTGCCTTGTGCGGGAATCGAATCCGCTTCCTCCTAGTTAAATTCGCTGCGAAACTACGCCCCAATCGCATAAACCACCGCGGACAGTACCAGAAATTGAGATTGCAAATATGTTTATCACATTCGGTATTTTGATTCGCCGCAATTGCAAGGTTTGCAGTGCTCCCATGCAACCAATCGTCTCATTTACTAGAAGAACTCTAGTTTAGCAAATATTGTGTGCGATTACCAAACCCTACCTTTATTCTATGTTTTTATGTACAGAGTAGCGTTCTTTTATCATGATAATATGTGTGAGAAAAGTAAAATCGTTTTCTAGGGCTCGGCTGTTCAAGTCATTTGGTCATATCCATAGGACAGAGTACAGACATCTCGAGAATCGTTGCCATATTATAATTAGACGTAATGTACGAATTTCTATTAGGTCTACGTTTCGAAGGAAATTATTGTTGGAAATTTACAATCTTGCGGGGTGAAGGACGGGGGAGGGAAAGGCGTGAACATATTTATCCCCACTTCGATTTTTCGGCAAACAAATATGGCACTAGCCGCCAGCCGCGAGAGGGGTAATGCACAGATAGACAGCTCGACATGATTAATTATGTACGACTCGCTACAACGACGAATATTCAGCCAAGGTAAACCTCATTGCCACAAACCTGCATAGATGAAAAGATGGTTTATTCTAGCAAGTGTTCTATCCTCATCCTTATGTTTTTTTCTTTTTTTATTGTTGTAAATTGAAATGAAAAAACATTCTAATTTGATATCATTTTTAATTTGATTTTGAACACGGTAACTGGTAAGTTATCCAAAATTTGTGTCTCTCCAGAATCAACGAAATGCATAATTTATTTGGGCTATCTTGAGCTCGTAGGATGAAAAGCTCCCCCATGAATGAGGGAGGAATTTGAAAGTAAATTTTCCCGGTTAGATAACTAAATGAAACTAAAATGCAATTGTTGTTTATAAAAAAATACGCATTAATTGGTATTGGGGCAATAAGTAGGGCTGCTCAGCATAATAAATAATATCATTTTTTTGCGAATTACACCACGGCAGGTCTTACAAAGGTGTGTACCCAACCGGACAAGAGTTCGATACACACACTAAGCTAGATGTCCTAGAAAGGTAGTAGTGTGGGTGAGTAGTGTAGAAGATTAATAAATCAACCACGTATTGTACCGAAACACTTTCATCAACAGGGGCGCATCTCAAGAATAAATTATGAATCAAGTATTTTTGCTAGAAGTTATTATGCAAGACAGATTGTACATAATTATATTTGTCGCAAGTCCCCCCAAAAATTCCGAACTGACTTGGGACGTACAGAAGCTTCCCGACGAGCGCTGACGAGGTACCATTGTACACTGTTCGTACCAACCACATTGCGCGAGTGGCAGGTCAAAGCTAGGAGTCAAATGTTAAAAACTTAGGTCATTATTACTATGTTAATTTATAACACATTTCACGCCGTTAGATGTGGCACATACGATAAGAGCGCTGGTCCGAGATGTCAGCGTTCGAAATCTCAATGAAATTAATTGAATAATACTTATACATATTATATATATATAAAATAATAATTATGTTTATCGTAATTCAGATATGAAGTGAATTTAATTTTTTTAGAGCAAAGCACTTACACTCAAATGTGTATTGTGTGGCTCGTTGGTATTGTTGTTAGAATCTCTGCTTCCACTACAGAAGGTCCATGGTTCGATTCCCGTTAAGTCAGAAGGTTTTAACTGCTGATTTAGCAACGGCTGATTTCAGCCGTCCTAGCAACGAAGCACATAAAAAATTTCAAGGTTGTCTGAATCGGCCTTGTTAATTTTGGCGTTGATCCGTGGGCGCACTGTCCATACCACTGATTACTAGTTTTCCCTATATTGAAAAAATATCGATCTTTGGTTGGTTATCGCTCACTCGTCGATTACGTCGGGGCCTTCAGGTTGGATTGATCGTTTTAGTTTACTGTCCCCCACTGAAAATCAGTTATATGACTGAGTGGGTAGACTTAATATGAATTTATTTATTTATTTATTATAGCTACGTTTAAAACGCTCACTTCCATAAAAATATAGCCATCCCTCAGAACGTTATTCCTTGTAAACAAAGTTATTTTTACTCACAACAAAGATAAATAGAACGCTTTTTTCACATTAGGATTGACACATTCGACAGAAATATTATTTTAAATAAATTATACCGGATACACAAGAAAAACAACCAATAAAAAAGTTAGGGGGTCATTTGAGACTCTGGATACACATAAAATACATTGCAAATATCGCAAAACCAAATACACGAAAAAATCTAAAAAATCTCGTAGTTTATATTATAATGCGTCACACATTGGCTTTGTGTTACACTGGTGAGTAGGATTATACACATTTTTTTACAGAGCCCTTTGAGAATTTTATTTACACATGTGCACACATATAGAATGAGGTATACATTGAGTTGTACTTGTACATTCACGTACCGTCGTACACTCGCGACGAAATACGTTAGTAATGTTGTGATGTTTGACATACTTTACACGCTCGCCTCTAGTGTCTACTATAACATATAAACGCAGGGAACAATAATTTTATTTAAAACAAAAACGGGAGAAAACTAAAATGTAAATGTGATCATGTTCACGTTTCATTTGTTTTGTTTCTTGAATTCTTGGGCCCACACTTTGCAAGGGGCATTAAACATGCAATGAAGAGATGAACTTTCATTGCAAAACTACGTTGTAGGTTTTCTACTTTGATGATTTTTTGTCTTTTGATTCAATTGCTTGGACAAACAGTTTTTGCAAAATTAAAGTAAAATGGAAATCACATTCGAAGTATAAGGTTTCAAGGTTAATTGAGGGCGGTTGGTACATTGGCAGAATAACAATCCCCACGGTGCAGGGAATTAAAATTATTATTCATTTTAATTCATATGTTTTGTAATCATAATATCTCTATACATTATAACTTACCCAAGCAAAAAAGAAATGATTTGGGTACTATACCCGGAACAACATTAAAACTTTTTTTTTTTTTACTTTTTTTAAAGATCTGAACAATTTTTAAAACATCAAGGTGCATAAGCGATCATGTATTTTATAATATAGGCTACCCCCCACGTCCCACTCGCAGGGGGAAAAGACCTATGTACGTGAAATAAGAATGTAATTATATCAGATAAAACAACAGAATGAATTAAATGTGGATTTTTTTTTCCCCTAGTTTGTAAAGTACGGAAGAACTGCAATTGAGACGCCAGAGTGGTGTTTAAATTGCGCCCAAAGCATGCATGATATTATTATCGTTCTGGTAATCAAAACAATTGATGCAATGAGGGTTTAAAAAAATACAAATCATAATTGCAAACATGCATGTTGCATGTAAAAGAATTTCAGTGACGGACTTCAATTAAAGCGATCCGACCCGACGCCGCCATCGATTTGCGAAATACTCGGACATCTTGAAATCCTAGTTCACAGGTTCCCATGAGTCATCCGCGGATGAGTCAGCATAGCCCTAACTACTTCGGAACAACCATTTACAACTTGTGTGGGGCTTCGTTGCTAAGACGGTTTCAAAGCCACACTCTCAGTGGATGTAATGCGATACCCTTCCCATAGATTATGGGTTTATTTTAAGTCGGGGAAACGAACCAGCGACCTTCTGCTATGGAACAGGGACGCTATCCTTTGGACCAACAAGCCACAAGCTTATTTTTGGCAGACTTGCTTGCCCCCAGAGCAATAAAATGAAATATTCTGTAATAATAATTCAATCATTACGTAGTGCATGGGTGATGTCTGTCCTATGGATATGATCCCGGGTTCGAATCCCGTCGAGACCGGTAATCCTGAATGAAGGTTTTTTCGAGCTTTTCCTCAGTCGGGGAATGCGAATGCAAGGGATTGAATAGCCCTCGGATTATTTTAATTATCCTATCCGCAAACAAATAGTTAGTCACCAGAAGAGGGTCACCCCCGGTTAAAACTCATGTGTATACTACCGTGGGCATCCTACAAAATGTTTTTATTTATGGGTATGACCGGTCGAAAGGCCGACTACCGTGCGTTTTGCGAACGATGTTATTTTTTATCGTGTTGAAAGAATCTCTAAAAAAAAGAACTAAGGTTCGGTTTGGTACTAGGTATATAAAATAATTACATAGACAAATCGTAAACAATATTTGCTTAGTTCTTACAACGCGGGTAATTTTGTAGATTGGTTGAATGGGAGCACTACAAACCTTGCATTGCGGAGAATCAATTATAATCTACTAAAAAGAACGCGATATTTCATATTATTTAGGCAGTCTCAAATTCTGATGTAGTCCGCGGTCGTAGTCTCGCACATAGGGACGCTGGCGAATTACACTAGCAGGACGCGGATTCGAATCCCGCACAAGGCATAGGTTATCTGTAATTGTTCTTCACTCTCGTCTATCACCACTCATAGTCCGAATAGCATGATGTCAATAAAAGTGACGTTGAATCATCATCATTAATTTCTGGTAGCGAATATTATAGAATTCTTACGATGTAAAAAGCAGCAAGCAAACCTCAAAATAGCAGATTGTGTTTATGTAATCTGATGACAAGAACATTCGGTGTCCAGATCCCGCCCACATTACCTACCCTACTTGCTTCGAAGTAGACACGATCGAATTTCACAAGAGAGCGCCACCAAATGGAGCCAAAAGTGTGCTTTGCAAGGCGTTCGTACTTTTCAAACTACGTCTACATTTTTCGGCCGATTTCAATAAAGTTTTTTTAATTTTACTCATAAATGAACTGTTTATTCTATACGTACATAACCTGATTTCGCAAGTTCGCTCCTCTTTGGTCAAACAAGGGCAGTAAACTTTGACCGGAAATGAACATTTTCTATGGACTTTGAGGACTCGTGGGGGAAATGTTTTGACTTAAATGAACAAAAGGGCTATGTACGAGAAATACGAATTTAGTTACACTGTTCAAAATATTTTCGTCAAATTACTGCAAATGTCGTTGGAAGTACTGCTTACTAACTAATTCCAGTTTTTCTACTGCAAGTCCGATTTCTTTATTTACTGCAAATGTTGTGTTTACGACTTGAAAACGCGTAGTAAATTTTCGAACAAGATTGGCAATTTAAATCATTCTATTTGTTATTTTACTGAGTTTGAGTTGTCGAAGTTTTACGGCAAATGTTTATTTTTTCTACTACATGATCCAGTATTAATACGGCATTTTATTCCGTTTGTTAAACTCAATATAGGCAATTTTAAATCTAGTCAACATGCCGTAATTTTACAACAAATGTTTAGTAATTTGACTACATGAATCAGTATGATAAAAGCATTTTATTCCGTTTTTTTTAACTCAATATTGGCAGTTAAAAATCTAGTCAATATGCCGTAATTTTACGGCAAATGTTTAGTTATTTGACTACATGATCCAGCAAAAAATTTCGACCCGTACGATTATTATTTTATATTCGTCAGGTTGAAATTTCTCCTCCTGTAGTGGGATTAATGGAGCATTACAATTTAATTTAACAATTAAACTATGATAACGAACATTCCTGTAAGAAAGACAAGCATCATTTGATAGCTAGTACGAAGATTAATATTACATATAAATTTCATGGTGTTAAAATCTCGGAAGTCAGCGAGGCTCGAACCTGGTACACCTGGAGAGAGAGTATACACTGTCCTAGTCAATAAACCCAATACACCAAGACACCGTATACCTGAAGCGCGTCTGTAGTGAATCATGTTGGGAGATGTAGTTTGTTTTAAATGAGAAATTCAATACGAAAAGTAGGGTTTCGGATTCCTGGTCATATTATATAACAATATTACGATAGCCTATAGTATAATTAATATTAATTATTAATGTACTTCTCAGGGTCGAAATTTCGTTCTTTCGGAAATCCGCCGGCGCCATGCATGGTGATATAAGATATTAATCTACTCTTCTGTGTCGAATAACCGTTCTTTTAAACGCTGTCAACTGGTCACTATTAAGAGAATATTATGAAATATGATTACATTATTACTTTGACAACTCTTAAATGGTGAAGATTGGAACCATATTGGGCGATTGTTAGAATTTCATAGGGATAATTGTTTCGGTCTGCCAAGTGATATTTATCTACCCTTCAGGAACGAATTCTCGTCCTTTTAAGTCTGCTAACTGTCCATTTTTAAGTGAATATTATTCCAATAGAAGTACATATTTTAACGACCTAAAAAGTTGAATATTAGAACCATACCGATCAATTTATGATTCACTGTTTGAGGAATTATTGGTTCGGCCCGCATTTTATTTCAAGCTGCAAAATTATATTTTTATTTATTATTATTTATTATTATTTATTTTATTTAAGTGATCATTTGCCGTAAATTTACAGAAAGTAGATGATTTTATTGGTAATATAGTTTAGTTTACTTACTACTGACACTTGATAATATTCTAACTATATGCAGTAAGAACACTGAAAACAATGTCCGTAGAATAAAGTGATATTTTGCCGTAAATTTACAGAAAATCGGTATTTATTTGCAACAATTAACTCGTTTGATTAACTATTTGTCTAGGAATATATTTGATATTAGTTTCGTCGAAGTTCCAGACTGTGATAACATTTATTTTAAGAAGTCGTTGTCTTAATTTTCCTTGATGGTGCAATCAACTTAGCTAATTTGATTAGTTTTTTTACTGCATTTGTCGTCTAATTTGTAGTTTACTACAAACATTTCCAGTAAATTAAAAAAAACTGAATACGTGCAGTAAATTTACTAATAAACATTGCAGTAATTTGACGATTTTTTGAACAGTTTATCTATCGGAGGAAAAAAACAGAATGAAAATATAGTGATTTCCCTGTCCGTAGTTTGAAAAGTACGAAAGTACTGCACATGGCACGATCGGAGTGGTATTTAAATCGCACCCAAGCCTCTTAAGCTCAAAATATACAATAATAATATCAGACCCCTATTCCAACATGCGTCGGGTCGGGGGGTGACGAGTCACCATTTTTTGATTTTATAATATATTATTTAACGAGGGAGCGCGCGAGGGAGCGAAGCGAATGAGTCATTCTGTAAGTCTGCGTGCGTGTGTGTACGTTGAAAATCAGCCGAATCGCTGAACCGATTGCGCTGAAATTTTTAACAAACATCCGGTACGAAAACTGAGAACTGCTAACAAAATCAGCTAGATTCATTGCGATTTAAACCTACCAGAAATAAAAATGTGATATTTAAAAATATCGATAGCATTTGTTTAGATTTTTCATATGTAAAATAGGCCACAGCCTTCGATGTAAAAACAATTCAGATCAGTTAAAATCTCTCAAAGTCAGTGTCTTTTCTTTTGGTTTGTTGTCAATACGTCATTCTCTAAAACTGTCATTATTATTGTTTAGATTTTTCGACTAATTAATAATGATGACCATCCACAAGAAGCAGTGCAAAACCGCAGAATATACGCAGTATTACGCAGCCCGGACTGCCGAGCAAACGTCGAGGAGAACGAAGCCGTCACACTAGCTCTCGAACACTCCATCTCCTCTAACCAGCGGTATACGTGAGTTTCAGGGCAGAGCGGTCACCCACTCTACCCCTGACCACGCCCGATTCAGTGGGAACCGGTAGCAATTTTTAAATATCGACCAATAATTGCATTTTTGTATCGTCTTTGAGCTCTTTCACGAAAAAATCTTCGACTTATGGAAAAAGGTCTATGCACGAGAAATAAGAATTTAGTTTTCTGTCAGTGATTGGAAACAGAACAAGAGAATGTTGATTTCCTTCATGCAATATGAAAAGTACACAAGTGCTGCACACTAGACGCTGACCGTCCGCACGCAAGCCTCATTGATGCCGTGAGCGTGAGCACGTGCCCTTGGATCACACCCACCCTCTACCCCCTAAATCATTTTCCGTAGTTGAAACGTTTGTATTCTTTTTCCTGGCTTCAAGACGAGTCATTTGATACCCATATTTCTATGTGTCATGCAAAGAACTTACTAATATGTAATTCACATGAATAGTCACGTATATTGTTGAGAAGTACACGCGTGACCTTGACCACCGTTCAAGCGGGAGCCGCTTGACTCGCCACGTCGGATGCTTGATGGCTTTCACGAAAAAATTTGGGACTTGTGGAAAAAAGGGCTATATGCACGAGTAATAAGAATTTAGTTTTCTGTCAATAGACAATGAATAGTCAGTGAGTGAAAACAGAACAAGAAAATGTTGATTTCCTTCATGCAATTTGAAAAGAACACTACTAAGTATACTGCACACTAGACGCTGTGCGTCCGCACGCAAGCCTCATTGATGCCGTGAGCGTGAGCACGTGCCCTTGGATCACACCCACCCTCTACCCCCTAAATCATTTTCCGTGGTTTAAACGTTTGTATTCATTTCCCAGACTTCAAGACGAGTCTTTTGATGCCCATATCTCTATGTGTCATGCAAAGATCATAATAATATGTAATTCACATGAATAGTCACGTATATTGTTGAGAAGTACACGCGTGACCTTGAACTCCGCCCAAGCGGGTGCCGCTGGACTCGCCACGTCGGAAGCCGATGTTTAAAAAATGTTAAAAAAAAATCAAAAAAATCATTATTATCTAAACACACACTGCTACACACATGTTTAAACAATATTTTAGCACTGCAAACTACAAAGCGTTATTACCAAAAGTATAAAAGTACCTAATTTATTTTGATTGCTCTTCATGTCGACCTATTTATATAGAACAATTGGTCATAAGCCGAGATTTTGCCTAAGACGCAAACGCATACTCTTACATAACGGCACTGCACGCTCTTCGACGTAGACTGTCGACTGACAATGCCCGACTATCGCTCGGCGAAATCACCATGTGTGCGTAGTCATATTGTGCTGCGACACGCTGCACATGCACATAACCAGGGGAGTCCCCGTGCGTGCATCGCTATGACAGTGCACGCTCGATCTGTGGCAAGGACGTTCAACAGAAGTCCGACGTAGCGTGCAGTCTCGTCGAACCGCCGACCTTGGAACTTTGGGCATCATACTCGTCTAAACTATATTTTAGACTCAGCTACTTTTACGACAAATCACCAGAGAGCGCGTGTACCTCAACAACCCTAAGTTGTCTTGAATTCAATCGTCTCGGAACGCCGGATTTGTATTTCGTCATCTAGACTTCTCATCACTGCACATTCACGTCTTTAAAAAATCAACAAATACGTGTCCATTACAATCTTACTTGGGTGGGGAAAAAACATATCAAACTTTAATTCTTATTATTTACTACAATTCAGAAATTAAAAAAGTCTGCCCCAACCGGGAATCGAACCACGGACTACGGATCCGTGGTTCGATTCCCGGTTGGGTTAATTTCTGAATTGTACTAAATAATAACAATTACACCTACGGGAGTGTTTCCCGACTAAACAAATCGAGAAATAAACTTTAATTCAATATACAATTTTAGTAAAATCGCTGACTGAAATTTTCAAAGCAATCATTTTTGTTTTAAAACTGCGTCTTCGATATTCTTTTACAATGGTTTGATTCTTAATTAATATTGAGAACATAGTAAAATTTTGTGTCCTATTTTTTAAACAATCCTGTTGCACTACACTCAATTCGCTTTATACTACACAGGTTGGTGGCTTGGTGCTGGTACACAACGCTAAGCTGGCCATGCAGACAAACCTAATTTCAGTGTCACAATGATCTGCATAATTATGCTAAACTTCTTTAGTGATTTAGTAGTTTTGTAGTTTACTTGAATTGGGTTCGAATCCTAATTCCCAAATTAAGACATGGATATAAGTAATTGTTCTTGATCTTCATTCATCATTACCCCTACCCCATCCTTTTAAAACGCAAAACTTCTTAATCGTGACGGAAATCATCGAGCTCAACTCCAAATAACCAAAGTAAAACAATCATTTGAAAGTTGGCGGGCTGGAGGTCCGATTCCCCACCTGCAATGCATAGGCGTGGCACTAGCGGGACGCGAACGAACTAAATCGAAGGTGGCGGTATTTCTACCATTTCTTCTTGACTTCTTGTACATGTACGAGGCTTGCAGACTGTAAGGCTGAGATCACTTTATTTCTTGCGGATTAAAATTAAAATGGTGCGGTTTAAAGTGTTATTGTGAAGTGAAATGTTAGTGTGAAGTTTAATTACCTGTGCTGTGTCGTTTATGCGTTATACTGGGTGGAAATCGGTTGATATTTAGCCACATTACGGTGTTAAAACCAGAAGCTACCATGTGCGTGTGCCGCCATTATTTGCACGGTCGTTTTTGTTTCATTATTTTTTCAACATTTGTGTTCCGATTTAAGACATACATCTGCATCGGAAAAACGCTTTTTAGTAAGATAATAGTTATTAAAAGTGACGATTGTATTTTAAGCCATGAGAGTGATGTAAACAGAAGTTATTTAGTTTTGCATTTCTCGTCGGAAGTAGGCCTAATTTTAATTTCGTTGGGCATTCCAATATGGCTGTAGACCTCGGCTAGGTACCATAGCGCAACGTACCGATATAGGGTGGCGCAACGTCATTTTCGTTTCTATTTAGTATCGTAGTCAGGAAATCTGGACAAAGTGCATCAGTGCTGGAAGTACAAAAATGCATGCAAGTTAGCTAGTAATAATCATCCATCTTTTATGTTGTTGATCGTCTGTTCGTTTTAGTTCATATGTGCAACGAATGCTTGTAGTCTTGACACGTGACGGCACGGTGACCAATCACAGGACAGGAGAACTCAGGTAGGGCCTCGGCCTACCTCTTCGGTTGGGACGGGACAAAGTGGAAAAGCTTAGGTTAGAGTGCCCTAGGCGCGTGGTTTAAGTGTTAGTTTTCAAATTATTTCAGTGTTCAAAGTGATCAATATGATATGAATCTTTCGATTGACTTCACCATTTTAGCAATATGGCATGATATCATCCTAGGCCTACGTCGATTCACAACATCAACAGTAATATTAGGCCTAGACCTAGTCTAGGACAATGCCTTCGTGAAAAACTTCTAGGGCCGAGGCCTAGGCCTAAGGTTATTTTGATTTGATCTGCAGCCCATATCTTGTTGTGGTCCTAGATTAAGCCAGGGCCTAGGACTGTGATTATTTTAAATTGGAATACGCTTACTTTTATAAAAAAAAAAATATGTGTAGGGCCTACGCGTGTAATAACCCTATTCTCACGGGCTAAATTAAAATGAACACTCACCAAGACGCAATTCAAGCAGTGACGCAATAGCAACGGAACATCTGTATCAGCTCTGTAGCGTGGATTCTTGCTGCTATGAAGATGGCCAACAAGGTAAAGCTCTCTAATTTCATATGTGTTGTTTGATCTCTGTAATATAGTAGTAGGCTGTCCTAGGCTTTGAAGACAATTTCATGTCCTAGGCTTTGGGTGCAACTGACAAGGCATTACATCTAGGGCTAATAGTAATTTAAACACAAAGTGACAGACTCAGAAGTAGTAATGGGCTATCATGCAAAACTTCAAATCCATGATTGTCGGAAACTATGGGATTGGGGATAACCTATACATAGGTCTTGGCCCTACAAATACCGTTTTTAAAATTTACATAAAAAATTGTTTTAACTTTTATCTCCGCAAATGGCTAAGGGTGACAATGCAAGGATCGTTTTTCTTTCCTTACAACCTTACCAGCAGAGAGAGTCTAGAAAGCTGGTGAAAGAAGTCTACTAGTGGAAGTTGTTCTACAACTTCATTTTGCTTTAGGTTTATAATGTCTGCTACAATTATTTTTTTAACATTTTACCAATCAATTCACAATAATATGATGAATGTTCTCTTGTAGAAATAATCACAACATTAGACAGAAATATGACAAGACTGTTGGAAACACAACCAGAGGTGCTTTTCTTAGGATAGCTTCTGTAGGCCTATCTGATCCCTGTTGGGGTGAATTAAATGGCTTCCCCTTCCCCCAAACTGAATATCAAACAAAACATAGGCCCTACATGAACTTATTGCACTCAAAATGAACCATTTTGCACCTCTTTTTTGGAATGGTGTACACCCTCCCATTTCGAGTTGAAACCGAAAATGATTGGAGGGGGGCTCACTTTATAGAAGCTCCCCCCTCACACATTCCTTAAAAGTTAGTTTTGTTAAAATGTATTTATTGCACACAAAATGCACCATCCTGCATCCCATTTTTAAATTTTCCCACCCTCTTCCTTTTCGAGTTTACACGACAAATTATGGGGGGATCTAACTCAATGGCAACTCCTCCCCCCCCCCCTTCTCCCATTCTGCGTAACTCAGATATGAAAGCATGTGATTATCGCACCCACAATGCACCATTTTACAACATTATTTTTAATTTTTGCACCACCTTCCTATTCATGCTAAACAAAAAAAATTAGAGGGACTAACTTTATGGTAGCCACCCCCACTATCTTGCACCTTTATTTTTGTCCCCCCCCCCCCCTCTCATTTAGAGTTTAAACTCAAAATAGAAGGGGGTGGGGGGGGGGGGGCTAACTTAATGGTAGCCACCCAATGCTGCTAAACTTAGATTTTTAAGCATGCAACTATTGCACCCAAGTAGGCCTATCACACTTTTGCACCGTTCTTTCTTATTCTTTTTCCCCCTCTCTTATCGATTAAAACAAAAGGCCTAATGAAGGGGGGCAAGTTAATAATTGTAATCCCTCAATCCATTAAAGGGGGTAAGAACCCCCCAAAAAATTTTTTTTTACCACGTGATCTATAGCACAATACTACACTTAAATGACCGTTTAAAAAATTATATCTTGCAACTGTGATTAACACGATTTTTTTAATTTTTTTGATCCAGAAATTTGGCAAAAATTGGTGTTTTGGAAAATTTCCTAAATCGGCTTTAACCTGCTTCTTTTTTGGTCCACATAGATACTAGAGCATAGTACCAATCTAAAAAAGCCCCTTTATAACATCGTGTCTTGAAACTGTGCCCAAAAATACCCCGAAACACGCAAAAATATGCATTCCAAAATCACACCCCATCTAGGTATCGGAATATTTTGACCGAACTACTTGCCCAAATAGGGAACTGTCCTTCATTAAACCCAAAATTTAAAAATGTCCTTACTAACAACCCCCAAATACCGACCTGTAAAGTTTTTTTTTTTCGTCCTGCTTTTATTAGCGCTAACTGTGAGCGAGGAAAAATTTGAACTGGGCTTCGCGCCGGAAAACCGGCCAGCGCCATTGCAGGTGGGCGTGACGTCATCGCGAGGTTTGCCGAGGCGGCGAGCTTGACAGTTCTGCCACTGACAGCACTATTTGTGTCGCGCGCTCTTCCCACGCCCTCAGATTATCCGGATAAAACGTATATTAATCAGTCAAATGCCGCGTTACCAATGGGTGCATGGTACTGTGTACAAACACTACTTTTAAAACACCAGACAAAATATTCATTAATGTGCCCCAAAAGAACAAAATAGGAGAATTAACGCATGGTTCAAAGCTGCCAAGACGAGATGTAAACAAACACGCGCCGTCTGCCGAATCCACCATTTACTGTAAGTATATGACTATAGCCTATAGTATATACATATTATTATAGTTGTTCTTCACTTTAATTTAACATATTAATAGCTTCATTTTTCCATTGCAGTTCTTTCTGCATACAAATCAAAGTCAACCCACATTATTTTAGTGGCCAAGCCATAGGAATACACACGTACGGAATTGTATCTTGGGATTTACATACCAGGGCCAAGGACTTAAGACTGTAGGCCTAATAACTAATAAATAATGCAAGATCATTTTTTATTTTGGCTACAAGAAGATGGAGAACTACACCAGTTTTTAACACTGTTTTTCTTCAAATTAAAACAATGAAAAACAACCTAAAATGAGTAATACTTTATAAATAGCCTAGTTATTTATATTATTAAAATATACACTTACAAGTTTCATTTCATGATGTTTTATTGTAAGCTATAAGTAGGGAGGAGTGACGCGGCCTAGGCTTAGGCCTTCGAGGCGTAAACTGGGCATTTGCCATGGTAAAATGCATCATGGCAGACAGTACCAACCCTTTTCACTAAAATACTCCGCCTACAAAACCTTTGACGTCGCTATTTTAAATATTTAGGAGTTTCAACTGAAAAGTACTTTTGCTTGAAATAGCGATGTTAAAGGTTTTGAAGTATTTTTTTTTTTTTTTAATATAACCGCAAATCGTGATGATTCATTTGTTATTTTTTATTATGTTCCTGTCCGGGTACACTCAGTACGTACAACAACTCTGCACGGCAGGCCTAAATGATGGCTGCCCGAAAACAGTGAAATATGCGAGTGATTAGTAAGAGTAATTAACCTAATAATAATTGTATATTTTCAAAGTGATTAGTGTTAACAAATAGTTAATAATGAGTTATTATTTATTTATTTATCATTTGAAGTTGATTTTCATTGTTTTTATTGAAGAAAAACAGTGTTAAAAAACTGGTCCATACCAGCGACAGAAGTGCTGAAAAAAATGCATGCACAGCACAAAAGAACGAAGTCTGACTGTCTGACTAATTAGCAGGGTGTGATTTTTTTATTTTATTTAAAAAATCAAAAATCATGATTTATTTGATTTAAATCAACTTTACGATTTAGACCTATCAGATTGTTTCGATTTTTTTTCGATTTAGATCAGATATTTATTGATTTAAATCAACGATATGTGTCTCTAAACTTGTCAAGTTGGTGAGCGAATCAAATACTTTCACAAGCGTTTCAGAAAATCTAATACAAAAATTCTTTTTAGGAAAACTTTGTCTAAATCAGTTAGAACTCTTGTGTTTTTATTATTATTATTATTATTATTATTATTATTATTATTATTATTATTATTATTATTTTATTGGATGTATTTCATACAAACTCGGTCAAAACCGGAGCTAACATGTTGTACGGACTTACGTCAAGTACTTCCATGTGTATCTATATTACATACCTACATTATTACTTTGTCTTAACTCTAACTAAAATTAGTCATTTTCTCATTTATTTTTTATTTTTTTATTTTTTATTATTATTATTATTATTATTATTATTATTATTATTATTATTATTATTATTATTATTATTATTATTATTATTATTATTATTATTTTATTGGATGTATTTCATACAAAACTCGGTTAAAACCGGAGCTAACATGTTGTACGGACTTACGTCAAGTACTTCCATGTGTACCTATTACATACATTATTACTTTTGTCTTAACTCTAACTAACTCTAACTAAAGTCATTTATAAATTCTAATATTGTTTGTAGATGATGTTTTCTTTCTGCTGTGTACGGTCGTGGCCGATTTCTCGTCGCCATCCTAGCATTTGCTCTTCGGACTATGGGAAACCACGAAAACCATGTCAGGATGGAAGCTGTCTCGAAATCTCGAAGTATCATTCTTAGTTTAGAAATTTACGAACTATTCTACACGTGTTGAGTATTACTGCCTTTTGAGTCTCGATGTATACATTGGGTTGAAGATCTAGTTGTTTAATGCTTTCATGTAGCTTCTTCGGTATGATGCCGTTGGCTGATATAATGAATGGGATTGTATTTACCTTTTTCTGTTTCCACATCTTCTTGATCTCAATTGCAAGTTCACTATACTTGTCAATTTTTTTCTTCCACGTGGTCTCGACGTTATGGCACATTGGGATAGCAACGTCGATAAGGGTAGTTTCTTGTTTCTTCTTGTCAATTATTATTAAATCCGGTCTGTTGTGATGTATCGTTTGGTCTGTTATAACTGTGCGGTCGTAATATAATTTGTAATCTTTACTATCTAGTACTTTCTCTGGTTTGTATTTGTAGTAAGGTGTGTGTGTGTCAATGAGGTTGTACTTGATTGCTAGTTTTTGATGAATAATGTTAGCTACTTGGTTATGTCTGTAGAGGTAATCTGTTTGACATAGTGACTTGCACCCGGATATGATGTGTTCGATTGTTTCACCCCTTGCACTACATTTTCTACATTGATCGTTTACTGTCGCATCTTGTATTATGTATTTTTTATAATTGTTCGTCGCAATCACTCTGTCTTGAATAGCCATCATAAAACCTTCTGTTTCTCCAAATAGTTCCCCGTTGTTTAACCACCTATTTGATGCTTTAATATCTACGTGACCTTTGTGTAGTTCATCATAATGTCTCTTGTGTAGGGTCTTTCTGAGAGACGTAACTCTTTTGAAGCGTCAGTTATGAGTTTCCCTTGTAGATTGACATTTTCGTTTGCTAGATTGAGTGGAGTTAATGATTTGTCAGCTAGTATACAGCCCTATGAGTGTTGGATTGGTTGCTCTTTGTAAAAAAGTATTTTCTTAAAATTTCTATTTGTTTATAATATAAGTTGTTCAGATCAATTAGGCCCCGTCCTCCTTTTTCTCTTGGAAGTGTCAATCTCTCTATTGCTGATTTAGGATGATGTATTCTGTGTTTGGTAAGTGTAGTACGAGTTAATATTATTATATTATTATTATTATTATTATTATTATTATTATTATTATTATTATTATTATTATTATTATTATTATTATTTTATCCTTGTTGTTATTACATTTTTTAACAACAAGAAAAGGCGTCGACGCTAGCAAATATTTTGCTAAATGAAAAAAAGTGCATTTGATTTTCAAAAACAAAGTACGAGTTCCGACCTGATCTACAAATTAAAATTAAAATCATTACAGTGTATGCTATTTACTGATTGGTGACTGAGATAATCTATCTAGGCCTATAGGCCCTAGCCGGCTTGGCTGTGATGTGATGGTACTGTGATGCTTGAACAAAGAATTGTAGCTATTGCCTACACCTACGCCTGTCTCTAGGGCCCTAAGGAGTATGTTTTCAATCTTCATCCTAGAAGTAAATGTACAAAATAGTGTAGGCCCTTGACCCTAATCAAATTAACTAGGAAGCTTTGCAAACGCTTTTTCAGGCGCTTTGTTGGATGAGCGTAATTTTTAAAAAACGGAAAAAAGCGTAAAATAGAGATTTTCATGAGAAATAATTTTTTGATTACGCTCAAATTTCCCCACGAATATATTAATTCATAGAATTAAGGTTCTGTAAAAAATTCACAACAATCGGATAAAGCATGTAGGTGTTATAAGTCGAAGAAATTTAAAAAAAAAACGAAACAAATCGTAAAATTGCGATTATCATGAGAAATAATTTTCCGATTGCGCTCAAAAACGTGGCAGTTCTAAGTTCAGAGATTTCGAAGGCCTCCATAAAATTTCATCGCAATCGGAGTATCGGTTTAGCCGGAATCGTGTTAAGAGACAGACAAAAATACAAACAAAAGAAAAAAGAAAAAAAAAAATCGGATTTTTTTCTCCATTGTAGTGAAACGGAATCTTCGCTTCGCTCGCTACGCTCATCCAAAAATAAAGCTAGGGCCTAAGCCTCCTAGGCTAGCGTAGAAGAGGGCAACTATAACCCTACTTCCATGTACCTGTCTCTTTTTACTCCTCTAACCTCAGCAGAGACGTGACTGAGGCTATTTGAGAAGTATGTAGTAGCAAAGATTAGGTAGTAGTATGTAGATAGTATGTAGAAGAACTGCGTTAACATGAGGTATATTTAAGGAGTCGGCTTTCTCAAACCCCTTTCAGTAATCTTGTGAAGAACGTCAGACACTGACAGACGTAAACACCGATGGTAAACACGCTCTGCTGTGACAACGCTCTCCGCAGTCGGCCTCGCCTCACGGTGACGTCACAACCAATCAGAGCGCGTTCTTAAATCTATGCGCGGGAAGTCAAAACCCAGGAACTTTGAACATGCATAGAATCCACAGATTTCATTTTTTTAAGTTTATTTTAATTGCGATGTTTATTAAATTGAATATTACAAATTACTAAATACGTGTAGATATATTTGAAACCAAGGACAGTTCCCTATTACAAAACAGAATATAGAGGATTTACAGAAAAGGCTGTCAGAGTACGTCAATATTGGTCAATATTTTTTTGGATCAAAATCCTCCAAAGGTCACGGGGCATAAAGATCGTCCCCATGTTATTTCTTATGGGAGATTTTTGCCGATGGGACCTAGCTCGAAAAATGTCATGTTTGACAATTTTTTGGGAGGTCATGGTGGCCCCAATAATTTTTCTGTTGATTGCTTAATTCATTATTAGTTAGCCTCAATGAAATATATTTTTTGAGTTTAGCTGTTAAATACCCCTTTAAAACAAATTTTGAAAACAAGTTATTAGAAAGTAATTAGGCTATAGAGCCATATTTTGAATTTTTGCATCCTCTAGTAAATATTTATTTATTTATTGTCTTATTTATTTATTTATTTATTTATTATCCTTGCAAATATGGAGTTACATGGTGGCCATGGTGGCAAATACCTAAAATTAGCATGTTATTATTGTATGAAGAATATCAAGACTTAATATCATATTCATTTTTCTTAATTTCTCATTTTACATATTCTAAACCACCATCAATAATATCATCAAATCAACATCAAACATCAATGAAATCAAATCTACATCATATCCAAATCCATATCCGCCAAAACGCCTTCTATAGGTACCTTTTTACCAAGGATTCCTCAACAGATCCATAGGCCTACTTATGCACCACTTATACTAATAGATCCAGAAACATTCAAACCTTAATCGAATTCCTCAACAGCTGCAGCTGGCAATTGATTCCATTCCACAATTACTCTATTTAAAAATACTTCTTCCAAACATTCTTCTTTTTTAGTTTACATTTCAACTTCAGGTCATGGTCTTTCCTCCCTTTGTATAATCCTTCCAATTTTATTGCTTATCTCATTCCATCCCTGTATTCCTTCATAGCACGAAACAGGTTACACAGCCTGTTTCTCCCTCTCCGTAATTTTAAAGAATCCCACCCTATACCTTCTATCATTTCATTTACACTGTCATAAGTTCTTATCCTCCTTCCCTTGGAATAAGTTACTCATCTTCACATTTTGACCTTCCCAGTTACTCTCCTTGCTGATAATCTCTGTACTTTGTTTAGGGTATTGATATGACCATCCTTATTATAAGGGTCCCATATAGCACTTGCATATTCCAACATTGGTCTAAGGGCCTCCCGTAAGAGATTTATATGCTTTATCCTTAATTTTTGTGTGAAAACCTATATATTATTTCGAACGAAAAATTATTTTGCGGGATGGGCTGTCTTAATGTAAGCACTCCCATTCTGTGAAATACAAATTGTTGAAACATGTAATTATTGAACTCGAAATGCACCAAATTTTCCCCCTATAGCTCCCTCCCCCCATCAAACAATCATTTTTGGTTTTGTAAATGAGAGGGGGTGATAAAATTAAAAATAGTGGTGCAAAATGGTTAATTTTTGGTGCAATAAATACATGTTATCAAAACTTCAGTTTCGAAGAATGGTAGGTAGGGGTTGCAGAAATTTAAAATATGGGTGCAACTGCAAAATGGAGTAGGTCAAAGACGGCCTATTGCTTGCAATAAGTAGCCTACATACATGTATATTTTTCTTTTTGATAGTCAGTTAGCAAGCCCAGCCGGGGCAGGAACTATTTTTGTAGTTGGGGAATCACACTAAAATCTAGAAAACAGCATAAAATAAAGACAACATCGAATGGTGTAGGGGCTTAACTATTTATTTGTTGATTATTATCATTTTTCAGTGATGTAGGCCTACTTTAAATCAAGGACCAGGTCAAAATATATGAGGGGCCTCAGTTGAGTCACCCAAAAATTATTTAGGGGAGGTAGGGTAGCGGTACCGATAATGAGGAACACCTTTTGCAAGTTTCGACTACATTAATTAATATCTTTGGTTGTAGGCCAATGAATCACATTCCAATAAAACTTTTAGACAATATTCTATGAACAAGGCCTAATAGCTAATAATTTATGGTTAAATCAAACTGATATCTTGATTCACTATTGAGCGTTTTTAAAAATTAATTAATTTTTATTCCGTGTTGTTGCTCTTTACCACAGGAAAATGGGGTAAAAGGGAACACGTGTTGCTGAAGTCAAACCGTGTACAGTAACAATATTTGGGGTGATAGGGAACAAACGTATACGGTACTTGCATTTAAAAATAAGTATAAAAAAATATTGTTGAAATCGAGCGAATATGGCCAAAGTTATAGGCTATCGAACATTGGAAATCTGACTACCTACTGGGAAATATCATCCAATTTTGGAAATTGACAACAAAATGATGTGTATTGCTTTAAAAGTACATTTATAACATGTTTTATTGTTTTCAAATTTGAAATGTTAACAATGACATAGTTTTTTTTAAATTACTATTTTATCAATTGGGGGAAAAAAAATCTTGTTCTTTTTTAAAAATCATGGACAAGAAGTTGAAACAATATACTACCCATGGGCGCCGGCAGGAATTTTAGCAGGGGGGGGCAACAACCACAATTTGTAGTTTCGTTGGGCAGGCACAGGGGGTTGGGGGGCAGAGCCCCCCAACAATAGCGCCGCAGGCGAAATTTTTGAAAATCAGGTTTTTTGAATGCATTTGGTGGGTTTTAGAAAAAAGTAGTGGGCTGAATACGATACCGAAATTATGTAATTTTTGTGCAGTAGATACTAGAAAGTAAACAAAAAAACATTGTGTCTCAACTTTTATACGGTTACTAAAATGGGTTGAGTTGAAAATGAAACACACGTTTTAAAAATAAAGGCTATATTTTAATTGCATAAAATTATAATGAATGTGACTGTTTTGATCATATTTTCTTTTTTTACATAAACTGCAACTTGTAAGTTCTCTCCAGTTGCAATGCAATGTGGAATAAAAATATAAAACATAAACACGTTCTTAGAGGTCTACATCGACTAATAATATACTAGCCTACAAATCATAGAAACGATATCTTGTTACATTATTATTATTTATTTCAATAAATCATACACATAATATCACATAACATAAAATAAATGGAAAACGGGCGTGATTGACTACACCCAAAAAGGAAAATGCGAAATTTCAATGCATTACTAAGTAGCCTACAAACATAAACACAAATTTTCTATTTAAATAAAGAATAAATTATTGTAGGCCTACCGTGTTCTGGGGGTCTATTTACTAAACTCTAAACGACATGCTAAGTTTCATCTAATTATCACTTGTGCCGCTAGTACCAACTTAAAATACCGCCAAATTCAAAGGCAGCACCGGCACCGCTAACTTTGATGAAATAGCAAAAAAAAAAAAAAAACTAGCAACACTCCGCTCCCGATCAGATCATTAAATATATTAATATTATTAATATTAATTTTCAATTGAATTTCGGTTTCACGAATACATTAATTTATATGTAATAAACGCATATCGCCAGTTAAAATTTATTTTTCCTGAAATCCAGGGGGGGGGGGCAAGCGTCCCCCTTGCCCCCCCCTCCCGGCGCCCATGAACTACCACTACAGAACACATAAATAGGGCCTACCCTAACAATGCAATCACCTATTATGTTCCTGTTTACCCCAGCAGTATAACACTGTTAACTCTGATGTTCCTTTTTACCCCAGAAAACATTGATGCTGGGGTAAAGGGGAACAAGGCTGAGTTCAAGGGGATGCTTAACAATTAAAAAATAACAATCACCATTATGTGGTTTACCTGCTTTAAGGGAATTTTTTGAAAATACACTTTGTGGATTTCAAACAGTAGGCCTAGGCCCTACACTAAAGAAAAAAAATACATGAGTGATAAAAGTGTTAAATTGAAGCAAACTTTTTTGTTAGGTTGGTACAAAAACAAAATTTAGGCCTACATGTGCCACGTTTAAAAAAAATGCTTATTTTTTATTGGCCTGTAATGAACCTAAATCAATTTACTTAGTAACATTACATATTTATTTTTTCCAATTCAAAAGAGAGAATTATATAGCTCTTGTTCCCCTTTACTCATTGTTCCTCATTACTCCTACCTCCCCTACGGGTAGGCCTATGCTCTTTCGTGGATAAAGTAATGTAACCTATGATATTTGTACAATGGGTGGAAAGTTTAGATTTTGAAGCTTACATTGAAACTTTCATTGAAAGTTTTTTTCACTATTTGTATTTAAATTTTTATAAAAATTAATAATAATAAAAAAATATTAAATTAAAATTGAAACGAACGGACCAGTGTAGGGTAATTGTGGTTGGGAATAATTTCCACTTGCTTCCATTGCAGCTTTAACCTGGTTTGGACACTTTACATACCTAGTTAACTAGGCTTATGTGATTTATCATTCTTGTAGCATTGTTGACTGTAGTCCAATTGCAATAATTGCTAACTTTTTAGCCTTTGTTGGTCGGTCACATAAATTTTCATTTAGAGGAGAGCGGTACATAGGGGTCGCGGTCTATAGTGGGTATTTGAGCTTTCTGCTTAAAGTCCATGTTTTAAAAATCTGAAAAAAAATATGTTTACTATGAAGTATTGGCCTACCATTCCTATTATTGTGTTTAAATATAGGCATTTCATTGAAGATATTCAAGATAAGCTAAAGTGGTACTCATTACTTTCAATTCTATAACTTTTGTGATTCTAGTATTTTTTGGAAATAACTGGAGGGAATCAGAATAATTTGATCAAAACTAAAAAAATGAGATTGTCAGTTCATTTGGCACTCACTTGGTATTGTGCCCTACTCATGAAGAGAGCCAAGCTCACATATAAAAAAATAATATCTTATTGCATGTCAGATGGTCCATACTGGGTCACTCTATGGTGGTCTATAGTGGGTCATGGTAACAAACCAAGTTTAACAAAGATCATATCAACAAAGGTCATCAATAAAGGCAGATTTAATAATGCTGTACAACCTGTTCAAGAGGGTTTGTAATGTAGGTATTACTGGATCATGCAAGTAGTCAACTACGTCCACAAATATATCAACATGACCCACTATGTACCATTATGGTGACCCACTATAGACCGGGGGGTGGAATAGAGTAAGTCGACAGTTCATTCTTAGTTGTGTCGATACTTTTCAATGTAAAATACATATTATCTTACCATCCATACCTAACATACCTCTCTGAATTTAAAAAGTGTTTGACAAAAAAAATTGAATAAACCACAAATATCTTCACATGACCCACTATAGACCGGGGGGTGGTAAAGGGCCTATAGTGGGTCGAGCGGTACATAGTGGTTCATTCCATTTTGTGTTGATACTAATTAATAATAATAATTAAATAAAAGCAAAAATACTTTTAGCGACCCAGTATGTACTGCTCTCCCCTAATGTGGTGAAACATTAAATGTTATGTAAATTTTATGCACTGCATTTAATTTCTTAACCATGCTGGTTTAGTGGAGAGTAGGCCTACCATAGCATCAACCTTCTTCTTTTTCTTCATCTAGACCAATCTAGACTATGCCTGTACTAGTTAAGCCTACCAACACTACTACTAGTCAAAACAACAACTATGGAGTAAAATAATGTACAAATATTCCTCAAATAACCTTAAAAGTTAAAAGTAATAAAATAATATTCACTATCATGGGAGTTAGGGCCTACAAAATATCAATCTTTCTAGTTTTTTTTAAAGTTTCAAGTGATGCCTTGAAAGTTTCAACCTTTCCATCACTAGGGGGGTCAGGGGGAGGCTCCTCACCACATCCCCGGATTTTATTTCGATTCCAAGAGTATTTCAACGAGTTTTAGGCATTTTTTAAATAACATTTGTTAAGGGTGACTGGTGATTATTGTTGGTGATTGCAAAATTATATTATGTTCTACGACAAACTTTGACAAACTAACAAAATATTATGCCTACCTTCGGCTCTCACACATGCCTGAGTTAGTTGGGGGAGGGGGGTCCTATGCCCCTGAGTATGCCTAGCGTTTTTCATAGTGATGTAGGTAATCAGGAAAGATTTAATTTGGCAAACCCATGGACAAGAAAACATATTATTCTCTTTAATGTCCTCCATATTATGTAGCCTAGTATCATTGATAAAAAAACGTTATTGGATGTTTAGGCAGTTTTGGCATTATGGAATAAAAATAGTGAAAAGAGGCCCTAATTCCCTTTGGCCTTGGCACAAACAAGGGTGTTATGCCCTAAGATTTTGGTTGGATTTCATGTACAGAAAACACAAACAGCTTGTTTTAAAGGGGGGGGGGGGGTTTAGCGGCAGAGGGTGGCTGAACGTGGAAGTAGGCTTTGTGGTAGTAGGGAGCACTGTCTGTAACAATTTGTGTTTTTTGATTGACTTGTGGACTAGGGACTATTAAATTAAAAAAGGGTACCGGGGCTTGCCCCCAGATTGTTTGGAATTGTCGGTCAATTTCTGTAAAAAATCTATTAGTTTTAGAACAGAAGAATAGTATGATGCAAAGAATTAAAAAATTCCCTCTCTATATTACGAATCGAAAAATGTGTCCCAAGTGCACACTTAGTTGTTTGGAACACTATTACCTATGAAACCTCCAAGTTTTAACAATCACTACCTATGGGCACTGATAACTTTACTGTTTTGTGCCCTAAAACCCCAATAACTAACTAACTAACAATCACTACCAAAACCGTTATTTTTTTACTCGACACAGTCTATGAGTAGGTATGAAGTAGGCCTACTAGGCCTTGGGGGCGGGAGGGGGCCTAACCCAGTTAAATGATTTTAGTTTTAGCTTTTGTATTTGGGGGGGGGGGGGGGGGGTACTTTAATATTGCTTTATGGGGGGGATGGCTGAGCCTATTGATTTATTTTGGGGATTCCATCCCTCCCGCACCCCTTCCCATATCAATTCGACCGCTGTTCATAATACAAGAGACACCATGCTGTGCTTGGGAAACTATTATTTGAACCCGATCTGAAAGTTGCTGATTTTGTGATTCCCGCAGGTTGATATATTTTTACGTCGGCTGAAACATGAATGTGAACAATATTGAAGAGTGAAGGCAAGGATGAGCTTCTTCTATTGCAAACGCTCACTGCAACAATAAACTATTATATCGTTGATATTGTCAATTAATTAATTGATCAGTAAATCTGTCACGAGGATGAATCAATTTTGTAATTTAGTCCAAAACGTCTTTTAAATTACATTTCTAGGACTTTCGGGCGTCGCCTATGCTTCGAAGGAAGTGTTTGGGTTCGAATCTCGGTTTGGGCTCCTTACTTATTTGGCGTTTTCATTTTATTATACCACCGTCTCGATTAGCCTGTTTCTTAACTATGGGATGTGGCGCATTACCTGAAGATAGGTACCTGATGGCATTGACATGGCTTGTCCGTTTCAAACGCCGCCATTTCCATTTGATTCTCTCGCAGGAAATTAAGTGTTTTGTTTCTTGCTAGTATTCTCAATATTCTTCATCTGACCCTCCAAATAAGACCTCCTAGTCCTACATAAGTTACAACCGCCTTCCACCATTATAAACTAGCAGTGTCAAGTGTCATGTGTGTGATGTTGCCATCCTGCACCCACAGTGCTGCCGCCTATGGCGTCTCAACAAGTCTGTAGGTTCGTAATTGACAGTTCTCTCCTGTCTAGAGCTATTGCGGTTGGGGGGGAGGGGGAGTTCAAGGGAATTTTCCACCTCCCACCTTTTTTCTTTGCAAATGGCATTTTCATGTAGAATACACAGTTTCCCGATTGAAGGCCAAGTTGGATGGGTGACCACTTGGGAACACCACTTGGCCACTTGGCACTTGCCGTTGGCAAATGGGGTGATGCAGATCTCCAAAGTGTGCCCTGTTAGAAAGCTATCCTTGCATTGTCACCCATAGGCCCAGTGGCGTAGGAAACGGGGGGGTGAAATTTACTAAAATGGGCCACTACAAGTTCATTTTTTTTAAGTTGTTAGATCGCATATAGTTGCAATAAAACATCGTTTACAGAGTCCGAGTGCAGTTAAAACATGAAGAAATAACTGTATTATGGTGACTGCCCCAGACCCCAGCTGCCGCCCACAAACTCGTCTAATAGACTTGCCCCCCCCCCCCCCCCAACTTTCATAACGTTCCTACGCGTCTACCCATAGCCGCTTGACAGAAACAATGTTAGCATAGCATATGAAAAATTCTGATGTCGGTAAAAAAAATTAAGTGTTAGGTGTAGGCTTATGTACAGGCCCGTCTACCCTAATACTTTTAGACATAAACAGTGAAAAACTACTACTTATCCTATCCATAGTATTGTTAGTGAATAAGAAATAACTAGCATAACATAAGGGCAGTTTTTAACGAGCGTGTCGAAAACGTCAACGTGACTCTACCCATAGAAAAATAGCTCGTATGTTTTTTATGTACCGGTACTTGTCGACTTGGTCGTAATGCAATTTTCAGGTAACCTTCAAAAATTTTAAACTCAATCTTTCCGTGTTTTTTTACTTCAAATGAGAGACATATTATTGTTTTTATAAAAATTGCATTTACGAATTTTGGTACTCGTACATTTGAAATTAAAATCCATCACATAGAATAGGTATTTGTTTAGACGTTCAACTCTTGGAAATTGTGCTATCAATGAACTCCCCCCAGGCGTTCACTACTCGCATAGGCAATGTACTTTCGTAAGAAGAGGGGCCTAGAGCGAAGCATGATGCTTTGTTGGTGGTGGTGGTGGTGGTGGTGGTGGTGGTGGTGGGGGGGGGGGTAAGATATAATATCTAACCATTGCGCCACAGATAACATTGTGGAAATCAGTTCTTGCGAGTGCGTTTTTTTTTTGCGTTCCAGGAGAACAAAGTGTGAGATGCAATACAGAAATACCGTTATTTTTGTAGGTAGTGTAGAAACTAGAAAATCCGCAAAGAATTGAAACACTGGAGAGATGGATCATATCCGTGTTACATTTACGTAATCTACAACATGCGCAATGATGTATGTTCTCGTCCGACTCATGTTGCCGCTATAACCCGCGAAGTCTCGTGCCGTCGCGTTGTTCGATTTCAGTAGTTTCAAGAATGACCTTGATTTGGTAATTCCAGCTTGCACAACGCTGCCGAGTAGCCAAGGCCAACACAAGCACCCGTTCCTCGATCGTGCATCAGCCAACCAGCTGCTGTCACTTGTTTCACACATGACTCAGCCAGAGATGATAGCTTCGTCTGTTCATAGACATTTCTACGACACTATATTACGCACTGTCACATGGCACCTATAAGCCCTTCGCACTTCTCTGCTAAAACACGCGCGAGCGACAAACATTGTGAGAAGTCTTAGAACTCGACACAGTTGAATTTCTTACGTCGCAGATAAATGCGCCTCATGACCTGAAGACCGATAACGTTATTTGGAGCCCTAGACGACTAGAGATTTCGGGGCCCGGCCCATATTCAAATTCATTTATATTTATGACTATCAAATATTCTATAAAAAGAGCTTATTGGCCCGGAACAATATAAAACGTAACTTAAAAACTTATGACCGAGGCCACTACTTACTTAAAAACGAATTTTCGGGTGAAACTTCCTCACCCATCATCAGGTTGATACCGACTGGTTCCTCCTTGGACTGCTCCCTTATCTCCGTCATGAGTCGAGCTGCTGCAATCGACCTCTCGACGTCTTTCTCGAAGGTCGAAATCCACATGGCGCTCAGTTCAAAACTTGGTTGACTTATCGGATCACTCACACATCGCATCACTGCTGCCTCTTTAATCTTCCTTTTCCACCTATCTTCCTCACGCATGATGCATTTCACCTCCTCCCACTTATATTCATGCATAGTCTCTCGGGCATGTTGAACCAATAATGACGACGTACTATCACGATGTTTCTTAATATTACGTTGATGTTCTCCTATGCGTACATTCACTGGTCTCCCCGTTTCCCCACATACACCCTACTACATTGGCAAGGTATTTGGTATATAACATGTCTTGAACTCTGACTGTTATCCTCCGGCTTTACTTTAGTCAACTGAGAACGTAGGGTATAGGAAGACTGGAACACCGTACGGATGTTGAATTTAGCTGTGATACGCCTGAATTTTTCGGAGAATCCCGAAACATACTCAACCACTATGGTTTTCAGAGGTTTAGGTTTGACCCTCTTCTCCTTATTCTCCAAAGGGTTCTTATTCAAAATGCGTCTCACAAGTTTCTCTGGGTACTTGTTGTACACAAAGGCATCCAACAGATAATTCTTCTCCTCTTCCAAAGATTTTGCATCGGAACAATGCGTATATGCCCGTGTCACAAGTCTTAACCACGCCAATTTTTACATGCAAGGGGTGATTCGATTCAAAATGTAGGTACTGTGATGTGTGAGTTAGCTTCCTGTACACCGAAGTACCAACCACGCCCGTGTTCTCCTGTTTCTTTACTAACACATCCAAAAACGCGATGAGTGATCAACTTCTACTTCTAAAGTGAACTTTATGTATGGGGACTGTAAGTTTAAAGACGAGTGAAACTTCTCAAGCTCCTCGTCCGAGTGAGGCCATACTACATAGATATCGTCTACATACCTCAGCCATATCTTGGGCTTAAGAGGACATGACCTGAGTGCACTGGATTCGAAATGTTCCATGTAGATATTAGCTAACACCGGGGAAAGAGAGGACCCCATAGCTAGACCATCTTCTTGATGATAGAATGAGTTTTCAAACCTAAAATAGCTGTTATTCACACATATCTCCAGAAGTTCTATGATCTTGTCTACTGGTAGATTCGTACGGTTACCTAACGTTTTATCTGCCAAGAGTAGGTTTTTAACAACAACTATCGTTTCTCCACGTGGAATACTCGGAAACAAATTCACCACATCAAAGCCTGCTAACTTGTCCAAAGAGTCCACACCCACCTCTTTTATCTTTTCTATGAAATCTCTCGAATCCTTGACAGACGACTGTGCATGACCACTCAGAGGCTGAAGAATACCTAGCACAAATTTGGATAACTTCTCGCACGGCGAATTACAAGAACTGATAACCGGTCTCAGTTCTTTGGTAGGTTTGTGCACCTTGCACATACCATACATGTGAGGTGATTTACTATGATCAAATCAAATCAAATATATTTAGGCCTTTGTCTAAAATCGACTTCGCATTGTCATAAATGTCAATTATTTAGTAAAAGTTACATTATTTATCTGATGATTCGGTGCAAACATATTTGCCCCCCCCCCCCCCCCCCCCCCTCCCTAGAACGATGGGATCATGCCTAAAAGTGCGACTGCCCATGATTGCAGGCAAGATCTAGAGGTGTCGTTAAATAAGATATTACGCACACATTTTAAATATCTATGCAAGAGGCCTACCGCTGGTGACTCAAATGTACGACGGGTCACTGAATAATCACCCCCCCTCCCCCACCATGTCCCGCCCACCCACTAGCCAGCCATATAGTGAATAAATGCTTGGGTTGAGACAATAGACATGCTTTTGCTTATGAATACTCCCGACGAGAAATATTGTCTCATTATAGCATGTGTCCTACGATAATTGGTCTATTTATTATTTTATTTTTATTTACTACGGAAACCTCAGGAGAGAGTCTCGACTTCTCGTAATAATTATTATGGTCGTTTTCTTGTCTCGTTTCTGGTTCTACTTCCGCTATGAGCCAGGTGATGTGAATTGACCAATGGGCGCCTAGAAACGTCACGTTTGGTATGATAGCCGAATGTGAACCAATGAAAGCGCTTCAAAAGCACATCGTTCGTGAATTTCCGGCAACGTTCGTTCTTCGCGGTTTTACATCGCGGCTAACGCGGAACTCGGGCGGTGGCGGCCATTAGCAGTTACCAAACGGCGTGGGGTGACGTAAAAACCATAGTTCGAGTGTTAAAACGTGGAAGAATAAATTATAAATGTGCGGTTTAAGTGAAAATTATAAGATAATTAGTTTGTGTGATGTGCTATAGTCTGTGCCGCTTTTCGTGTGTGTGTTTACTAGATGAAAATCTGTTTTTATTTAATCACAATTGAAGGTGAAATGAAAACCGTCCGTTGTGCGTTTGCTAGTTTAGGGTCTAGGCTATGCGGCAATGGAAAACCGATAGGCCTTCTTCTATTTTCGTTCCGAATTAGGCATGGGGCCTACGTCCTCTCGATTAAATATGGAGTTCAGTAATCAACGTGAAAATGTAATTGTGTAGGCACGCGAGTGGTGTTTCAGAAGTAATACCTACACTTTTCTTGGATGACGCTAAATAAATATTTTTCATTGAAAAATATCCAACATGGCGGTTCTTCTTTGTGTATCGACACAGTCTAGCCTAGGCTGCATGAGTGCATGAAGAATCAGTATAGCTATGTCGAAACGAAAGGCTTTGGCCTAGCCTACATAGTTTTTTTTTTGGCAAGTGAAATGTGATTTTTAAAATAATATGGTCATAGGCCACAGGCCTAAGTGTTGTAGGAAAATTATGTTCCATACAAATTTACAAATGACGTGTTGTTTAAAATATGATCAAAGTATTTCTTTATTAACTGGTGATTACTAAGACGACATTTGTAGGCTATTGTGTAAAGTGATCGTAATTGTAAAGGAATATCGAGGAGCCTAGCTCGGGCAACTTGCTGCTGCATAGAGGGCCAATAGCCTAGCTACAAGGAAATACTAGATGGTAAGCCATTATATTATACGAATGTGGGGGCTATCCCTTAACTTTGGCTAATTGGCCAATTTATGAATATCAGCCACTGATGCATGTATTTGGCTACAGGCCTACAACAAGATAATAGGGCGTAGACGGCTACTGAACCTTGGGTCTTTGGCCTTGGCCATTAGAACTGCATCAACCCAAATTAAGTTTCCACGTTCACTTGCAGTCCCTAGATGTTGACATGGGTCTAAGGCTTCTGCCTAGTAGTAGGGTCATAGGAAAGTGACAACCAACAAGTCAAACCTTGAAATTGAACAGGTGGTCTAGTGGGACTTTAGGGGGGGGGGGTCTGGGCCAAGGCCTAGACCCAATAGGCAATACATGATACATATAATAATAATGATGATAATATATGATTGGCTACAAAAAGTCCCTATGCTAAGTCTTATGTTAGTAGACATTGTAGGCCTGCCCAGAGAAGAAAATTTTATTAAAATAATTTTTTGATCCAGATAGCCTAGGTGTATTTAGTTCAACAGGTGGTCTATTGGGTCTTTAGGGGGTGGGGGGGGGGGGAAGGGGTCTGGGCCATGCCCTAGACCTATTAGACAATAGCATGCTTGGATACAATAGGCCTAAGTGTGGGCCTTATGTTGGTTGACATTGTAGGCCTGCCCAGAGGAGAAACTGTAACTAAAATAAGTTTTTGGAACCAGATAGCCTCGGTGTAGGTGGTTCAACAGTTGGTCTAGTGGGTCTTTAGGGGTGGGGGCGAGGGGTCTGGGCAATGCCCTAGACCCATAAGGCAATTAGCATGCTTGGATACAATAAGCCCCAAGTGTGGGCCTTATGTTGGTTGACATTGTAGGCCTGCCCAGAGAAGAAACTGTAACTAAAATCATTTTTTGGAACCAGATAGCCTCGGTGTATTTAGTTCAACAGGTGGTCTAGTGGGTCTTTAGGGGTTGGGGGGCGGGTAGGGGGTCTGGGCCATGCCCCCAGACCCATAGGCAATAGCATGCTTTGGGTACAATAAGCCCCAATTGTGGTCCTTATGTTGGTCGACATTGTAGGGCCCGCCCAGAGAAGAAACTGTAACTAAAATCATTTTTTGGAACCAGATAGCCTAGGTGTATTTAGTTCAACAGGTGGTCTAGTGGGTCTTTAGGGGTTGGGGGGCGGGTAGGGGGTCTGGGCCATGCCCTAGACCCATAAGGCAATAGCATGCTTGGAATACAATAAGCCCCAAGTGTGGGCCTTATGTTGGTTGACATTGTAGGCCTGCCCAGAGAAGAAACTGTAACTAAAATAATTTTTTGGAACCAGATAGCCTAGGTGTATTTAGTTCAACAGGTGGTCTAGTGGGTCTTTAGGGTGGGGGGGGCGGGTAGGGGGTCTGGGCCATGCCCTAGACCCATAAGACAATAGCATGCTTGAATACAATAAGCCCCAAGTGTGGGCCTTATGTTGGTTGACATTGTAGGCCTGCCCAGAGAAGAAACATTAACTTCAATAATTTTTTGGATTCAGATAGCCTATGTGTAGGCCTATTTAGTTCAACAGGTGGTCTATTGGGTCTTTAGGGGTGGGGTAGAGGGGTCTGGGCCATGCCCTAGACCCATAAGGCAATAGCATGCTTGGATACAATAAGCCCCAAGTGTGGTCCTTATGTTGGTAGACATTGTAGGCCTGCCCAGAGAAGAAACTGTAACAAAAATAATTTTTTGGAACCAGATAGCCTAGGTGTATTTAGTTCAACAGGTGGTCTAGTGGGTCTTTAGGGGTGGGGGAGGGGGTTCTGGGCCATGCCCTAGACCCATTAGACAATAGCATGCTTGGATACAATAAGCCCCAAGTGTGGTCCTTATGTTGGTAGACATTGTAGGCCTGCCCAGAGAAGAAACTGTAACAAAAATAATTTTTTGGAACCAGATAGCTAGGGATTTAGTTCAACCGGTGGTCTAGTGGGTCTTTAGGGGTGGGGGGGGGGGGAGAGGATTCTGGGCCATGCCCTCAGACCCATTAGGCAATAGCATGCTTGGATACAATAAGCCCCAAGTGTGGGCCTTATGTTGGTTGACATTGTAGGCCTGCCCAGAGAAGAAACTGTAACTAAAATCATTTTTTGGAACCAGATAGCCTGGTGTATTTAGTTCAACAGGTGGTCTAGTGGGTCTTTAGGGGGTTGGGGGGCGGGTAGGGGGTCTGGGGCCCTGCCTTTTGACCCATAAGCCAATAGCATGCTTGAATACAATAAGCCCCAAGTGTGGGCCTTATGTTGGTTGACATTGTAGGCCTGCCCAGAGAAGAAACATTAACTTCAATTTTTTTTGGATTCAGATAGCCTATGTGTAGGCCTATTTCGTTCAACAAGTGGTCTATTGGGTCTTTAGGGGTGGGGTAGAGAGGTCTGGGCCATGCCCTAGACCTATTAGACAATAGCATGCTTGGATACAATAGCCAAGTGTGGGCCTTAGTTGGTGACATTGTAGGCCTGCCAGAGAAGAAACTTAACAAAAATATTTTTTTGGAACCAGATAGCCCCAGGTGTATTTAGTTCAACAGGTGGTCTAGTGGGTCTTTAGGGGTGGGGGGGGGGGAGAGGATTTTGGGCCATGCCCTAGGGCCATTAGACAATATCATGCTTGGATACAATAAGCCCCAAGTGTGGTCCCTTTTGTTTGGTAGACCCTTGAGGCCTGCCCAGAGAAGAAAACTGTAACAAAAAATATTTTTTTGGAAAACCCGATAGCCTAGGTGTATTTAGTTCAACCGGTGGTCTAGTGGGTGTTTGGGGGTGGGGGGGGGGGGGGGGGGGTTCTGGGCCATGCCCTAGACCCATAAGGCAATAGCATGCTTGGATACAATAAGCCCCAAGTGTGGTCCTTATGTTGGTAGACATTGTAGGCCTGCCCAGAGAAGAAACTGTAACAAAAATAATTTTTTGGAACCAGATAGCCTAGGTGTATTTAGTTCAACAGGTGGTCTAGTGGGTCTTTAGGGGGGGGGGGGGGTTCTGGGCCATGCCCTAGACCCATAAGGCAATAGCATGCTTGAATACAATAAGCCCCAAGTGTGGGCCTTCTGTTGGTAGACATTGTAGGCCTGCCCAGAGAAGAAACTTAAACTTCAATAATTTTTTTGATCCAGATAGCCTATAGGCCTATTTAGTTCAACATGGTGTTTAGTGTGTCTTTAGGGGGGTGGGGGGTCTGGGCCAAGACCTAGACCCATTAGGCAATAGCATGTTGGATAGGCCTACATAAGCCCAAGTGTGGGCCTTATGTGGTAGGACATTGTAGGCTGCCCAGAGAAGAAACTTTAAAATATATTTTTTTTTAAACCCGAAGCCGTAAGCCTATTTAGGGGCAACAGGTGGTCTAGAGGGACTTTAGGGGGGGGGGGTCTAGGCTAAGCCCTAGACCCATTTGGCAATAGCATGCTAGGTTGGTTGACATTGTTGGCCAGCCCAGAGAAAAATTTGAAATGGTAATTGAATGACATTTTTCATGAAAAACATTTTCATGAAAATTCCCATCAATAGGCCTAGGCCCACGTTGACCAGTGTTGGGTCAGTTCTTTTTTAAAATGAACTTTTTAAAAGTTCAGTTCACAGCTCAAATAATGAACTTTTAAAAAGTTCAAGTTCTTTTAAAAACCAAAATTTTTTAAAAAATTCAAGTTCGTCTAAAATATGAACTAAGTTCTTTTTAAAAGTTCTTTTTGTAAAAAAAAAAATCTATTTTTTTAAAGGCTGGCGTAAAATGAAAAAAAAACACGAGGAAAAACATAAGGGGTGTTCGAGTACCAAACTACTCGCGAGTTTGAGTCTTATATGTGGCTCGTTAGTCTAGTTGTTAGCGTATCTGCTTCCAATGCAGAAGGTCCAGGGTTCGATTCAAGCACATAATAAATTCAGAGTTGTTCTGAATTGGCCTTTTTGATTCTGGCGTTGATTCGCGTGTGTTCGCACTTCGCACTGTCCATACCACTGATTGCTATATTTCCTATTACGAATATCGATTTTTTGGTTGGTAATCGCTCACTCGTCGATTGCGTCGGGGCCTACTGGGTTGGCTTGGTCGCTTTGATTTATTGTCCCCCACTGAAAACCAGTTATATAACTGAGTGGGGTAGACTCTAAATACAATTTATTTATTTTATTTATTTATTTAAAGTGTTAAGCTGTCTTTGATCGTGGTTGATGATTTGTACTACATTCTCGTCGACCATCTTGTTGGTGAGCGTAGCGAGCGTAGCGAGCGAAGCGAAGATTCCATTTCACTACACTGGAGAGAAAAAAATCCGAATGTTTTTTTTTCTTTTCTTTTTTTTTATGTATTTTGTCTGTTTGTTAACACGATTCGGCTAAACCGATACTCCGATTGCGATGAAATTTTATGGAGGTCTTCGAAATCACTGAACTTAGAACTGCCACGTTTTTGAGCACAATCAAAAATTATTTATCATGAAAATTGCAATTTTACGATTTTTTTAAATTTTTTAAAAATTTCTTCGACTTACAACACCTACATGCTTTATCCGCATTTAATGATTTTTTCACAGAACCATAATTTTATGAATTAAGATATTCGTGTAAAATTTGAGCGCAATCGAAAAATTATTTCTTATGAAATCGAAATTTTATGTTTTTTTCTTTTTCAAAACAATTTTTTGACTTTATAACACCTACATGCTTTATCCGATTGTAATAATTTTTTCACAGAACCTTAATTTTATGAATTAACATATTCGTTTGAAATTGAGCACAATCTATTAATTATTTCTTATGAAAATCGAAAATTTACGATTTTTTTTTTTCTTTTTAAAATTACGATTAATTAAAAAAATTAAAGATTAAAGTTTATTTTTTTATTTAATTTAAATTATTTTTAAAAAAATCTTCAACTGAAATGATTTTTTCACAGAACAACAGAAAATCCACATAACACATGTAGCTCAATGAATTACGCTCATCCAACAACGCGGCGGGACTAAGCGTTTCCTAGTAAAATTATGGCAGATACTTAGCATTTTAGCACATTCTAGGCTTCCAAGATTTTTTTCTGAATTAGTGGTGTGCATCGTTTTTAACTTCGTGAATCGTACGTGACCTTATCATAAACAGCTGAACGTGCGTCAACGTAGGCCTACGATGGAACAACGATTTGTTATTGTTTTTAAGCGTGGACGGCGGCGAGTCGACGGCTGCTCGACGCACGGAAAGAACTTTCAAATGAACTTTCTAAAACTGAAAAGTTCGTTCTCAAAAAGAACTTTTAAAAGTTCAAGTTCATTCATTAAAAAAAAAGTAAGTTCACTGAAAAGTTCACAAAAAAAGAACGCGTTCACGAGAACGCGTTCTTTTTAAAAGTTCCTTTCCCAACACTGACGTTGACTTTATTTACAAATCAAAACTTCTCAGAACTTATGTTTTCTCTATTCAATGTAGGGCCTACCTTTTCTCAAGATTGACTTAATTGAAAGTTTTCAAAATTTTAGGGCATGTTGGTTCAGGTATAGAACAGTATTTGAGAGGACCATATTTCAAATATCTTTTGCCAATACCATAATTGATATTAATTAATTCTGATGGAAGTAAAAATGTGAATAAATTTATGTTATCATTCCTTGATATTTTTTGGGGTCCATCTTTTTTAAAACTCAAAATGTTTTACACTCAATTTGCATAAGAAGATTGTATCAGTAAGGGTACCTCCAAAAAAAATATTTTAGTAGCTATAGCCATTCTTGAGAAAAGGTACATGAAAGTTGATTAATTTAACATAGGGCCTAGCTAGTATAGCCACATCCGAATGGCCTTAAGCATTTACTTGTTGGTAAAGGTACGGTAACCTAGAATAGAGTACAGGTAGAGATGGGGGTTTTCTTATGCTGCACAAACTATGAGGTGAATTTGTGGGTGAAGCCTATGTCTTAGGTCTATCCAAATTCCCCTTCTTTCATTGCCTCCTTAGTCTGTCCCAAACCACGCAAATCCTAGAGTGCTCAAAAGTGGAAGGATGATGATGGGGTGTAGCATTTTGTAGAAACGTAGGCCTAGACCTATAGCAATTAATGGTTATTGTTATTTCACGAGATTTTTGGGTCCATTAACATGGTTCCCTTCCCTTGTACTACATTGGAATTCAAAACAAAAAATAATGTCAAATATTTACAATCTAGGCCTAAATATTTTTACCAGGACTGGAAGTTTTAGCCACCCTGTTCAAACCGTTTTAAACCGGCCTGGTCAAAACTCAAATGTTCGGTGATCGTCGTGGTGGATACACCCACCAAAGTCCTGATGGCTAACAAGTGAAAATCTAAATTACACATATCTTTCGGACCACTTTCAAACCTTCCTCCCGGGGGTTGGGTTGGGGGGTGGTGGAGCCGTAATAGGCCTGACTTAAGTACGCCCAAATGTGCTTGATTGAATGATTTTGGCAAATACGACAATGTTTTTTTCTTTTTGTTTCATGTTAGGCCAAGGCCTACACAAGATGGATCATCATGGAGCCTGGACATGAAGCCCGGAGTTTGAAGACTGGGACCTGGAGCCTGGACTTGGAGATCAGTAAAGTAAGACGCATGTTGTGTTGCATTTCCTCAGACCAGCAGGGCGATTCTCTAAGAGCTGCGTTATAACGCCACCGTGTTTTTACAGAATCACCCTGCTGTAGATTACCTACCCAAGCTTACCAATACTATCAACTGTTCACCATAACATGTTTAGATCAGATCAGAACAAGACGAAATTTAAGGGGGTGTTTATAAAAAAATCCCACTGGATATCAGTTTTGTACCAGAGTAGGTAGGCTAGCCGGTTGTCTAATTAATTAATTGTCCTGTTAGACTTATTTTATTTGTTTAATGGTTTGCCACCCACATGAGAAACCCAAGTTTAATGCGATAAGGGTTGGGAGAGGGGTAGGGTGTCATGTGGAAATGTAAAAGAAAATGAGTCTGTTGGCATTTGCATCCCAGATGCTAGCTAATGGATTCTTGCATTTTAACAATTTCTATGAATTTGTTTATTAATTTTTTGTTGGCTTATCTAGATTATGCCTAAATTTGAAATTACCACGTACAAATCATTGGATACAATTTTGTTGAACATCAAAACTTTTTTACGCCATAAAATAAAGCAAGCAATTTTATGTTTATCGTATTACATTGTTTATACAGTTGATTAATATAATCATTATGAAAGTTTAGTTTCTTCATTGCACAATATTGCTTCTTTTTACAAATTTATGCTGTACCTACAGAACGGTAAATTTGCCATATCAAGTGAAATTATTAGGTAGGCTTTAAAAACGTGAAATGTAAAATTATTCAATACAACCGGTATGATGTTTTATTAAGGGGCAGCAATTATAAGGAAAGGCTAGATTTAGGTTTCAGGTCACATCAGCGACAAGAACTTCAGTCCTGGATCCCCCCTCCCCCCCACCAATATTGCCTCAAATGCTCGTAAAAATACTTTTAAAACAAATAACACCCTAGGTTTACCATCCAGCTGACCCTTGTCATTTTCGGGGAGTTAATCTGCTAATAACATTCCATTAACCACATTTCCTAACCCGAGGCCAGCCGAATGCAATGTTAAAATAATGATTTATTAACTAATAAAAAAAACGAAGTAACCCATTCTTTCACATAATTAATATAGGTAATAGGAAAGTGGAAAGTTATTCCAAACATTCCGCGGTACGATTTTTGATTCCGCGGCATCCATTGTAAGAATAGGATAGACTTTTAGGGTAGGGCCTACATGTAACAAGATCTTCAGTCCTGGAGCCAACTATTATAGTAGAATTAGTAGTTTTAGGGCGCTTCAACGGCAACGATTATTCGCGCAGGAGCCAACTATAGATACACAGGGGATGAATACCTCGGATACAGACTTTCCAACACCGGCAAAACAAATACGGTTATGGTTTAATGGTGGTAACATTGGGGCGCTGACAGAGCCAGAGCATATTGCTCTAAGGATTTCTGGGTTCGAATCCCGTATAAGACATGGGTTTCTTTCATCACAACCACGACAGGCAGTCCTCGGTGACACATAAGGTTGGAGCGTTGGTCAGGAGTCAGGAGCGTCTGACACGAGGTGAGTGTGAAGCGGCGGTTCGAAACCCGGTTGAAGACATGGGTTTCCCTCATCACAACCACGACACGCAGTCCTCGGTGACACATAAGGTTGGAGCGTTGGTCAGGAGTCAGGAGGGTATGGAACTAGTGCGAAGTGGGTTCGAATCCCGTATAAGACATGGGTTTTTGTGATCGTCCTCACTCCAAAAATACAAATAAATCATCAAGAAATCACTCTTGCGGAACGTTTTGGTACCACTGCTAGAAAATACGAAAACAACAGAACCACGATACCCACAGTAGGGAAGACAAAGGCGTTTTCAGTAGGTCTCTGGTTGAGGAAAAGCCAAGAAGTGTGGCTTAAAACTTTAATTTTTTCATTAATTTTTTTCACCCTGGTCATCTGGTTTCCTTTTTTTTACTTTATAAAAATAGGATACAGCATTCAGATAAAATTTAGGGAAAGCTCATAGTCATAGGTCTTTATTACCCATGGATAGAATGTATGAAATCCGTAAATTATAATAATTCAATCAAGTTCTAAATACACTATTTTTTTAAAACTACGTTTTTACATTAGAGGTAGGTACATGGATAATAATTGGCGCGTTCATCCATAAAATAACTTCTACCCCCCCCCCCCCCCCCCCCCCCCCCCCCCCCCCCCCCCCCCCCCCTTGCCGAATCATCAAGGACACACCATGCACGCAGTGCAACATCTAAAGGTACGGTGCTTGTAACATGTTGAAGTTATATTGACTATGAATTATATTGAATTATATTATGCCTTATATTGACTTGAATCTGTTTTATGAGAATATAATTTGAAATGACGTACATGATCACCAGTAAGAATTTGTATAATATGGTGATTTGTCGTTATTTCGTCCTGTACGATTCTTAATGTAATAATTAGAAACGAAATTAAAATCAAGATCACGTCTTGAAAACGCGTTCGTAAAAGTGCAAATAGTTTATGACGTCAACATTAAGTATTAATTTACTACACCAAAGTACATAGAAGAGAAGAGTGAAGAAGAAGGTAAGTTTAAAGTTTTTAAATATCTATGATATTACCTCACGTTACTTTACATACTGAAGTTAAGTTAAATATTACTTTGGGATGTATTCATTAATCTCATGCTATACATGCACGTGCATTGCATAATGATTTGGGTCATTCTCAAATAAAATGACCCTTGTGCTGTCCCACCTTAATATTATTTTTTTTTAGATCAAGATATGATTTGCATAAATTTTGGTTGTACATTTTCAGAATACTTATAGTTTTCATTAGCTCCATGAATTTTGCATTCTATCTTGTAAGGTTGACCTTTAATTCAATGTCGGGCATTGCAAAATGTGTTAAAACCCATGTCCCTATCCTCAAAACCAGAAGTGTTTTTTTAAAATGTTTGACTTTAAGACTAAAATTTATTTAGTCTCTAGATTGGAATTTAAAGCAGAAATAACAGTTAATAACTGTGTGTTAGTGACTTTTTTAACAATTTACATTTCAAACAATAACTAGTGGAAAGTGTTTGTCCCTAATGTGGCAATCATAATAATGTCATGACTGTTACCATTGTAAAAGAGTTTAAATAATTTTCAAGAAGGCAGTGGATCAATCTAGAAGAAGAAGAAGAACAGCTCCTGACATGGCATCATGGAAGTTTGGTTTGTTTTGACATGAAGAACTCTTTAAAATTGAAAAGTAAACATTTTAACGGTGAGTATTTTAATTCAATGTCATGAATGTTACCAAGATAAAACAATTTAATTTGTATTTAATATTTTATTTAACATTGAGTTAAGTACAATCAAGTTCCAGCTCATAGCAAACATAACCCTACTTTTTCAAATGGGATTGTTAACAGCTAATGAATTAATGAAGTTGAAATGTCATGCATTTTACTTGTCAGGTATGTTACTTTAAAAAAAGTAACATTACCAAGGGCATCGTGGATTACTGCATTAATTTCCTGCAAACTGTAGATGTGTTTGAAGGGAGAGGTTGTAATTCATGCCATACTCAAAAGTAACAAAACACTGTTTTTATTGATTTTCAGTGATCACTTGTCAAGAATGTTACTTTTTGTCAAGACCGTTACCCCTAGTGTCTCTTTACTTTAAACTCAACACCAACTTGTTGGATTAGATGGATTTTATCTTTAGGTTGACTGATTTTTACACTAACTAGCAACATGATCTTAGAAAAAAATTATTACTGTTAGAAAAGTAACTTTTTTGTCAAGGACTGTTACTTTTGTCAACACCGTTACCCGAGCTAATTATTAAATTAAGTCTTATTTAAAGTTTAAAATAACTGAATCACATTTTTAATCTTATTTATAATATTAATACTTCATTGTAACAGTGATCTTGATAAAATTTGATTGCCATTGTCCATTATTAGTAAGTTAATTACCAGGTTTGAAATTTGAGTAACATTCTGACATTTGGTATTATAAAAAGTGATTAAATAAAAATGTATATTTTATTGAAGTATTAGTTTTGTGTGATAATGTAACTAAAACTATTGTGCACATGAATAAAGATTTAACAAATAACTTCTTACATCAATTGTCACTTTTATGTCCGGTAACAGTCATGACATTTTCGTACACTTGGATTGATGAAAATGCTTGTATGTAAAAAAATTTTGTTTTTTAGATAAAACCCTTTTTGGGATGTAAGAACAAATTATTGGATAATGTATTTTTAAAGGAGGCATCCAATTTTATGTTATAATTTTTTCTTGCAAGCATTTTTTCAATATGGTCATTACGTTTGAGAATGACCCATTTATGAAAATTACAAATTGATGATAAAAAATAATGATTCATACGACTTTAATAGTCCTCTTAAAAATAGCAAAACTAACTCGCTATAAAACACAATATAATAATTATTACAACACGAAAGCGCAGCTTATTAATGATTATAAATTATTTTATGTTATAAGTATATTCTAGTTGTTTGTTTTCACTGCTTGTGTTGTGTCATATTCCAATTTTCTTTTCTTTTACAGAAGTGGGGAAGGATCTCTTACCTTGAATTCTAGAATTCATCTGAAACATCAAGCACTCATATTACAACCCTAAAAAAGTGCTATAGCCTTGTGTTTACAAGAACTGTATTCGGTACTCTGATGGGTTATATTTGAAGTTTATTCATGTAAATTGCAACTCCCAGCCCGAGCCTGGAATCGAACCCTACACGTGCCTTCCCCACAGCATGAAGCGCACACGAGAATGTTGTTGATTGTTGAATGTGAATGTACTTGATCAAGAAACTAATGGGTCGGCTCGTGAACTCAGATTTTGTGTTAAGTTGATATATAATTTGTTTCTGTTCATATTATACTATAAAGATTAATATTTACCTTTTTTATATTTGATTCATTAATTTATTGCATTTAATATCCTTTTTATTTGTTATCAGAATTATTGTGTTTTAACTTTTAATGCATTGTTGTTGTAATGTTACCTTTTCAAATATTTTCTGAACTGTAGTTCATTGTTGTGTCAGTATGTAATTAAATTATTTATTGTTGTCATCCTTTGTAATCAGTTTTTAACTGAATAGGATAGACGATAAATACAAAATAAAAAATAAAACAAATAAATATAGCTTGGGAAACTATACCTAACCGGTACCGCAAATTACTGGAGCTTTAATGTTATCATCAGGTAAAGTAATGTCACAATGTCCGCCTCGGCAGCTGTCTCGGTGTTCTGAAACGCAGTCACCGCGTGTGCTTCAATCATCAGCCAGTAGACATATTGTTTGAGAATGTGTGTCTTTTGGGTGACCACAATGCGGATCTTTTATATTGCGGGTTTTATATTGTGCTTCTTATGTTCAATTTAATTTTTTCGAAACTATCTTATAAATTATATATTAACTTTATATTTAATCATATTATTGTGTGCCTTATTTATTATTGTACATTGTTAAATCATTGTCTCATGTACCTTTTGCCATCTGAGCTGTTTGTTTGTTTTTTTCTAATAAATTTTAATTAAGAAGCCCTCACGCACAGGCCGCAAGGCCCATGTGAGGATTCATTTTCTTAGAACTGTTATTTTTGTTGGTACATATTATTGAATTTCTTTAAATGTGTTAAATATGTTCTCCTTATATTGTAATGTTTTTGGTGTAAATAAATAAAGCTTATATTGAATCTGAAATCTGAATCTGAAGACTCCGAATCAGTTCTTACGAAGACTTTTCTAAGTTGGAGCCATAACAGGGCCATTGAGATGAACAATATTTAGTCAAAATCGAATTTTAATTAATTTTATCAAGAGTACTTGGTTGTAATCAACAAAGCTGATGGTTTCGTTGGTCACACTCGGGTTCGATTATTGACAATGTTACCTTTATTTCGAATTCGAGACAAAGGGTCGATAAACGTGTGTTGTTCTTCGCCGAGTGTGTGGTCGATTGGGTGAAAAATAATTTTAGAAAACTGATAAGGGAACTTTGTCAAGATAAATATCCCTACTGTATACATCATTTGATTTTTGTTGTGCTGTTGCTTTTCCTGTGGTGTTTTAATTTTCACGCTTGTGTATATTACAATATCGTTGAAGTAGTATTCTTGTCTTGTAATTAATATAAGTTTTAATTTAGACTTAATACATGCCATATTATGAACGATTTTACCAAGTCTGTCTAATCCATATTCTGTAATGCCACATTACAAGGACAATGATGTCAATTTATATTTATACAAGATTGTATGTAATGTTATTATTAATGATAATAATAATTAATAAAAAATAAAAACATTATTGTTGTTATAAAATTAGCCTACAGATAATTGGTTGGGCCATTTAGCCGCATTGAATCTATTTTATTGTTTTAATATTTCTAGCCCAACTGTATTCGACGTAGCGAAATGTCCAGACCAACTAATTGTATTTGTGGGCGCGAATTGTTATTATTTTAATAAATATATATATTATGTTACATCGTGCTGGTGTTGTTATCGGACCACTTTGTCCGTGAAATGTAATGCAAATGCCGACCTCTAATGGTAATAAAATACTGTTAGCTGGGGGTGCTTGGTTACTCGTGGCTTTCTCCAGACTGTTTGAGTGGAAGTGGGGATTTAGTTTGGGGGGATAGCGAGCGAATCATCGCCACTGCCAGGAAATAGTTCGGTGAGACGGCGGAGATGACGAGGTGGCATGCATAGGCGTTCTTTTTCAAGAGTCACAACACCGAAGTTTAGCAGAATCGGGCGTGGTCAGGGGTAAGTGGGTGACCACTCTGTCCTGAAACTCACGTATACCGCTGGTTAGAGCAGATGGAGGGTTCGAGAGCTAGTGTAACGGCTTCGTTCTCCTCGACGTCTGTCGAAGTGAGCTTCATTCTCCTCGACGTCTGTTCGGCAGTCTGGGTTAGTGGTAGTGACCTATATGACTGTCAAAGTTACACTGTCCTGTCTGATGGGACGTTAAGCCGTTGGTCCCCTTGGTACTTTTCGAAAGGAGTAGGCTACGTGTCAGTACCGGGTTTCCCCTCCTCCCTTCTGTTCATACTTCATCCTCATCTATCACCACACATCGTCTCGATTAGCCAAAGTACATAAATAAGAGACTTTAAGCAATATCCAATCAATCAAACCATTAAGAGTCTTCACGAGACAGGCATGACACGGCACACTCGTAAGCACTCAAATTAAGATGTACGACGCTCTGGAGAAGAATTGAAACTACGTACGAGAATTCTAAAAAGCACACGACACAAATATTTTTATGTAGAACAACATACAAGAAACAGAATTGCTTTATGTAATACACCCTAGTCCTAGTATTCACCATTGTTAAGCGTAAAGTCAACGCGACGGGAGCAAGCTCTTCTTGTTCCCGTTGCGTCGACTTATTGCGTAACCATGGTGTTAGTAGGGTTTATTACATACATCAATTATTCTGTTTGTTGTATGTTGTTCTGCATAAAAATATCTGTGTCGCGCGTCTTTTAGAAATCTCGTACGTAGTTTCAATTTTTCTCCAGAGCGTTGTAGATGTTAATTTGAGTGCTTACGAGCGTGCCGTGTACATGCCTGTCTCATGAACACTCTTAATTTCTGGATTAATTTACATAACGTCAATTACTCCTACGGGAGTGTTACCCGATCAGTGCAATTGAGAGTAGTTTTAGTTGGATTGGGTATGATTTGAAAATTTTAAAGACAGCCGAGCCGGGTATTAAAAGCTTGATTTTCGAAGGTTCACTGTGTGTTCAAAAGATTGGTAGAGTCGACTATCTCGTATTTCACGTCCACAACTAATTATACTAGCACTCGCCCCTGCACGCTAAACCACTGGACACCGCGGCGAATGTTCGAATCCGTACGACGGGAGCAAGCCTTCTCAAGGGCATCACTGAACCACGCCTCTGTTTGTAATGTTATCAAAATAACTAATCAAGTTTCATATCTTATAAATGCGCTGAAAATTCTCTAAAAATAATTGATTAGAAACAAAAATTAGAAAATTATGTTTCTCTCATTTCACTTTTTGGATAATTTTATAACAAAAATCCCTTTACTTTTTTTCCAAGTCGGGCCAACATTTTTTTTCAATGGTTAAATGTCCTTTTTGGAAAAAAAACGCCCCCGGATCGTCAAATCAAGCTAATTCACATACAAGAACGTACCGCTTTTTGACCTTTAATTTTCATTTTAAAAAATCTGCATTTTTGGGTGGCTGTTCACAAAGGATGAGCGCGTGTCTCTATCAAACCCGAGTTTGAAATTTCAAAATAATTGTCCCTTTACCCACAAAATTGGGAAATTACTACCAATTAACAGTTTGGTGTCATATTAACGTTAGTTGATGAGAAAAATGAGCAGTTTTTGGAAAATGTGCCTTGATACGAGGCCGTCGCAAAACGTACAGGCCGGAGGGCTGCGCTGCAGTTGTGCTGTGACGTCACGCTAGTGGGGCCCGACTTGCGTGCTCGGTAGCGAGACACCATACGAGACTCGTTGCACCTACCCGATCAAAAAGCATTTGAAACCCGGGAATAATTGTTTCAGATTTTTTCTTCTTCAGATATTGTTTTTATGCATATTTTATATGTCGAATGAAAGTTACCGCTCTGCGACCCCCCTATTACTACAATTAATAAACGATGTGTAACTCGTTTGTCTTGTGGTTAGCGTATCTGCTTCCAACGCAGAAGGTCAAGGGTTCGATTCCCGCTACAGTTAGAAGTTTTTTAAATTTGATTGGACTTAGGTCCATTAGTTTTTGTCTTAGGAGTTGTAAAACGGTGACTTTGGAGCCGACTAGCAACGATAGCACATAATTAATTTCATAGTTATTCTGAATCGGCCTTGTTGATTCTGGCGTTTATTCGCGGGTGTTCGCACGTCCATACCACTGATTGCTAATTACCTATTATAAATATCGATCTTTTGGTTTGGTTATCGCTCACTCGCGATTGCTTCGGGGCTGCAGGGTTGGCTTGGTCGCTTTGATTTAAAGTCCCCCACTAAAAATCAGTTATATAACTGAGTGTGTAGACCTAAATAAAATGTATTTATTTATTTATAATGTGTAGTTATTCTTTAGTAAAGTAATTTTTCAACAATTGGTTTTGCCAAACAATTTGTTATATGAAAAATTAATGACACACTCGATCAATTTTTTTTGTCAGTTATCGCAAATAAAGGACAAAAACTAAACGTTGTATCAAATTACATTAGTAATAAAGCAATTTTTATTATAATATATGTGAGTATTTTTTGCTAGTTTTGGGTTAGAAAATAAAAATGCAGAGTGCTTTAATACGTTGAACAGTTTTTATCTATATTTTTTTCCCTTGCGTGTGTCTAATTAGCATTTAATTTGATAACACTCAGCTCGTGTAAATAAAAAGGCAGGAATACTGTCAATATGGGTATCAAATGAAAAGTTATTAATGATGCGGATAAAAATGTTGATATTATTTTACTAAGCATGTTTACATGCGTGTGTATTTTATGTTGATGTATAAAATACAAAACTTATTACGTTTTCCCAGTGAAATCGGAGAGGTTAACAGGAACAAGTAGTTTCTTGGAAATTATTAAAATTTATAAATTATATTTTTATATAAAATTATATTAATAACATGAATAAGGATACATATTACATTATAATTACCAAAGAGATATTTCGTTTGCTGTGAATATAAACAGGATTATGCGTTTTTGTTGGTTTTATAACTTCTAAGATAAGTGCAGTTAAAAACGTTTAGAAAAAACCCAATCCAGTTAATAATTGCTTCAAATATAGTTAGTTTCATTTCAGAAACATTTATTACTGTATATACATTACCAAACCTGTCTCAAAAATTGTGGAAGGGTCTTTGAGCGCAACGCTATCTAACAACACGCGGCAGTGCTGGCGCGCTGCACAGTCGGCCCCCTAGCGTGACGTCACCAAAGCCAGGCTACGGCCTGAGAACGAAGTGGGGTTAGCGACGGCTCGCTTGATACCAACTATAACACATTCTTACGTAACATTTTGGTTTCAAACCACAACACGATAGGACAAACGATAGAGCTTCCAAGTGATTCTGACTTTTCCTCTGCGTTCTGCGTCAAAGCCTGGTTTTCTCTAGCTTAGCTAACGTTTTTGCCATTCTTACTCTCAAATACGTTTTAAGCCCTCCCCAAAAACATTTTCCTAAATAATCGCTTCCGGCGGCTGGGTCTATCCATATCCCAAAACCCCATCCTTCCCCATTGGTATGGCGATTTGCAATCCTGTGCCCTCCCCCCCCTATTGTAAAAAACTGTGCGCACGCCTATGGTGGTATGGTGTGGGGTGATCTGATCGGATCTGATTGCTGGTATTGCTTGAAGATATTTGTCTTACGTTATTTCGTTATAAATAAAAAATAAATTTTTTTAAGAGTTACCCATCGTTATATAATGATTTAGTGGGGGACAGTAAAAAAAGGGGACAAGCCAACCCTGGGGCCCCGACGAATGACAAAAGTGAGCGAAAACCCAACAAAGACGTTTTTTTAATTGGAAATATGCAATCATGGTATGGAAGTGCAAACACCGCGCATCAACGCCAGAATCAAAAAGGGTCGATTCAGAACAACAAATTTCTTTAGTGCTTCTTTGCTAGGACGGCCCCAAAGCACCGTTTAAAAAACGCCTAAAAAAGAAAAAATGGATTAAGCCCAAATCAGAAATAAAATATTTTCTGACTTTAAGGGGGAATCGAACCCTGGCCCTTCGTTTTTGGAAGCAGATACGCAAACCCACCAGAACCGAGTTACACAATGTATTATAATGTTTGATGATTTTATTGGCCGGAGCGTTTTATTCACGAGACGCAGCAATTGAGTCGAAAAAATTTCAAAGGTGTCACATGTAAACAAAGCAACATTCACAGAGAAGTAAATAATAAAAAAAAGCACAATCAAGGTTGCAGGGTTTCGAGGGGGGTTGGGGGGGGGGGGCATTTATTTGGGGGCGCACATATCCACGCAGCTCTGAATAAACATTGTGGTTTGAATTTCATTGGGGTTTTTTTTTAAATTTATCGAGAAAATTAAACCCGAAGGGGCAAAGCCCCCCCTTTAGGTGAATAGGGATATTGCGGATAGGACAATTGTGAAGGGGCCAAGGGTGTTTGAGAGGATCAATCCCCTTGGAAATTGATAACGGGCTGAGAAAAAAATTTAGAAAAAATTAAGTCGGGATTGCCCGGGTTGGGTCTAGACGGGATTCGAACCGGGACCCCCCCAACAGGTCGAGTGCTAAGCGCAGAAGCGTTTGGCAACACTCTCGGTTTAGTCGGAATGTTTTAATATAACAATTTTAGTAATATTCGAAGTAGCCCAGTTTTTGTCTCACGGAGATGGACAAACGAATGTCGAACCGTCGAATTACCACATGGCAAGGCATGTCTGTTTTATCGCCCAGGGGCTTGTGAAGTTGACGTCACAGGAAATAAATAGGTTTTTTCTAGTTCGTATCTAACAGCTCAGGAATGCGCAAGTTTTGTGTCGAGTGGCCCCCCAGCCTAATATTTACACCAGTATGAGCGGGAATAGTAGCTAGTCTTTTCCGCTTTTCTCTGGCTTGCCCACGCCCACAGTATATGAAAACGGTATTTTTTTCGATCGGCTGCACGTGTCTTTCTTTGGGGGACAGGGAGCAAGGTGGGGGGGGGGGGGGGGGGGCGGG